>CM053606.1:104662808-104713869 GCA_028646535.1 Procyon lotor | reverse complement strand
CAATAAAGTCAACGAAAATGAAAGTTGGTTCTTTGGGGACACCTGGCTGGCTCAGTCAGAAGAGCATGCACCTATTGCTCTTAGGTTCATGAGTTCGAGCCCCACATTGGGCATAGAGATTACTAAACAAATAAGTAGGGGCACCTGGGTGGCTCAGTGGGTTACAGCCTTTGCCTTCAGCTCAGGTCATGGTCCCAGGGTCCTGGGATCATGACCTGAGCCGAAGGCAGATGCTTAACGACTGAGCCACCCAGTCGCCCCCCCCAAAAAAAATCTTTAAAAAAATAAATTTTTAAAAATTTCATTCTTTGAAAAGACCAACAAAATCAACAAAAGTTTAGCTAGACTAAGAAAAAAAGAGAAGACTCACATTACTAAAAGTAAGAATGAAAATAAATAATACTATAGACATTACAGAAATAAAAAGGATAGTAAGTGAAGACAGAGAACAATTGTATGCTACCAAATTAGATAGCCTAGATGAAATTGACATATTCCTAGAAAGACACAAGCTATCAAAACTGAAGCAAAAAGAAATAGAAAGTATGAACAGATCTAGAGTAAGTAAAAAGACTGAATTAGTAGTCAAAAAATGTCTCATGGGGTGCTTGCCTAGCTCAGTCAGTAGACCAAGTGACTCTTGATCGTGAGGTCATGCATTCAAGCCCCACTTGAGAGATTACTCAAAAAAACAAAAACAAAAACAAAACAAAGAACACATTTTTTTAAGTGTCTCACAAGGAAAAGCTCAGAATTGCATCCAAAGCCAACAGAACACACATTCTTCTCAAGTGTGCATGGCATATTCTCCAGGATAAATCATATGTTAGGCCACAAAACAAGTCTTAATAAATTCAAGAAGACTGAAATCATGTCAAACATCTTTTCTGGACACAATGGTCTGAAATTAGAAATCAATTACAAGAAGAAAATTGGAAGATTCTACAAATATGTGGAAATTAAACAACATGCTACTGAACAGCCCATGGGTCAAAGAAGAAATCAAGAGAAATAAAAAAAAAAAAAAAGTATCTTGAGACAAATGCAAAGGGAAATACAACATACCCAAACTAACAAGATTCAGCAAAAGCAATTCTAGAGAGTTCCTATGGCTATAAATGCCTGCCTCAAGAAGCAAGAAAAATCTCAAACTATGTAACTTTACACCTCAAGGAACTAGAAAAGAGAAACAAACTAAGCCCAAAGGTAGCAGTTTTTTCGTTCTTTTTTCTTGTTTTAGATTCCACAGATAAGTGATACCATGCATAATTTGTCTTTCTCTGTGTTACTTATCACACTTAGTAATGCCCTCTAGGTCTATCCATGCAAATGACAGGATTTCTTTCTTTTTTTTTTTAATGGTTGAATAATATTCCCTTGTATATATAAAAATTTATACAAATAAAATTTTTATGTAGCACAAACTTAAAGTTCTATTTTGAAGTACTATTTGAATTTTGATGATTTGCATAGTTGAGATCCAAAACTAACTCAAAGGGCAAGGCTAGGTAAACACATACCAGAGTTGGTCTTTGGATATTTACAACACTGGATAGTGTACTAAAGGCCACCACTGAATAAACAGACTGTAGATGCCTGATTGCCTCATTCCTTCCATAATCTTTAGAGTCATTTATTCCTAATTAGACAGTCTTATTCCCAAAAAAGATAATCTGTATAAGTAATTTTCATATAACAGAAAACTTGCATATTTACATTCATCTACGAAATGAGACAAACTGGCATTATCTGTATTCTTAATCTGTTATTAGGTAATAACTACAGAACAGGAAATGGCTTCCTTCATATAAAAGTCCTTTCTCAGTCATCACTCTGCAGTTGCCATTCTGCTTGGTCGGGATGAGCGATCCCTTAGGCAAGGAGTGTTAATTACTCATACCATGAATTATGTAGATGTAGCTACTTATGCTCATTTTACTTTTCCCCCATACAGAAGCTCTTCCATGAAAAGACTTACATTTTCTAATGGATATAAATGTTGTCACTTAAGGTATTAAAGGAGAGAGCAAAATCTCGGTTGATTGACTCAGAGCTTTAAAGTTTATACTTAATGAAGAATCTAATCCAGTTCTTTCCTCTTTTTTAGATAAGGAAGAGGGACTGAAAGAGTCTGTGTCATTGAAGTTTTGAAATAAGCTGCTTGGGTTTAGTGCATCAAAAACAAAGCCTCATATGATCTTGCACAGTGCCTAGAACACAGACGTCACCTTATAAGTATTTGTAAGAGAAATTACTGCTGCTGGAAGATGTCAAAGGATTTCTCTCAAACCGACTGCCAAAGTGTATTGATATAATATATGATGTGTTTCGAATGATCTCTGGTACATAGTTAGCACGTATGCATGTAATAGAAAATCCCATTCCTTAGTTCAACATGCAATGAGCACAAAACTACATGGCAGTCATCTATTTGGCAGATACTGAATTGAGGCAAACATGATTTCTTGAGGAGGCAATGAGTTGAAGTTAGGATCTCAGCATTAGTCACTCTTTTTTTGTTTTTTGTTTTGTTTTTTTAATTTTTATTTTTTTATTAACATATAATGTATTATTTGCCCCAGGGTACATGTCTGTGAATTAGTCACCCTTTTATGATCTACATTATTTATTGTAGTTCTAATTTGCACCTGAAATTGGTGACTTTACCAAGAAAGAGCCATGTGGGTTAAGGTTATGGGTCAGTGTTCCTAAGAGATGTCATGATTTCTTCTACACATTGTGGTTTACAAGTATTTTCTTTTTTTTTTTCTTAAGTTTTATTTATTTAAGTAATCTCCATACCCAACATGGAGCTCAAACTCACAACCCTGAGATCAAAAGTTGCATGTTCCTCTGAGCCAGCCAGGCGCCCCTGAACCACAGGAACTTTATAGCAAAAATTAATAATGTCCTCAACATGAAGCCCTTCAAATTCACCTCTGATCTACGTGCCTACATCAATGATTAAATTGTTAAGAGATGTGAATGTACAATTTTGTGTTCTAATATTTTTCTTAAGATTCTTTTTTTCCCTTTTTTTTTAATTATTAACACATAATGTATCATTTGTTTCAGGGGTACAAGTCTAGGATTCATCAGTCTTACACAACACACAGCGCTCATCACAACACATACCCTCCCCAATGTTCATCCCCCAGCCACCTCATCCCCCAAACCCTCTCCCCTCCAGCAGCCCTCAGTTTGTTTCCTGAGATTAAGTCTCTTATGGTTTATCTCCCTCTCTGGTTTTGTCTTGTTTCATTTTTTCCTCTCTTCTCCTGTGACCCTTTGCCTCATTTCTTAAATTCCACATATCAGTGAGATCATGGGATAATTGCCTTTCTCTGATTTACTTATTTTGCTGCAGCCAACAAAAGAAATGAAATCTTGGGGCACCTGGGTGGCTCAGTGGGTTAAAGCCTCTGCCTTCGGGGGTTCAGGTCATGGTATCGGGGTCCTGGGATTGAGCCCCACATCGGGCTCTCTGCTTAGCGGGCGGCCTGCTTCCCCCCCTCTCTCTGTCTGCCTCTCTGTCTACTTATGATCTCTGTCTCTCTGTCAAATAAATAAATAAAATCTTAAAAAAAAAAAAAGAAATGAAATCTTGCATTTGCAACAATGTGGAAGGAGCTAGAGAGTATTAATGCAAGTATTTTCTTGTAGGTCTCTCTGATGAAATGAGTTCAGGGTAACTTCAATAGCACAATACCGCCAATTATATATCTAAAGCCTTACAGAGCAGGTCTCTGTGCCTAAATGAGTAGAATGCAGGCCACCAGATATCATGTTAATACAGGTGGACTTAGGCTATTGTTATAATCATTTCCTTAACTACAGTGTATTTTAACAGGATGGAATTAAAACTATCCACTGAGGATGTGAATTCCTGCGTTCACGCTAAGTGGAACTTAGGAAAGGTAAACTGAGGGTTTTTTTTTTTTTAAGTGAGATTATTAAGCAAATCTCTTTTGAATAATTCAGACAGCTTCATGATATCTCTTTGATCAATATGACAGCGTCAGTATTATCAGACAGACAGATACAGGGCCAATATCATGCCAATTTTATAGTTATAAAATCTGTAGGTGACAGAGATAAAACAGACTATCTTCAGTTAGTGATTCTCAAACTTGTTTTATCCTAAGAATCCCCCAGATGTCTGTTACAATCCAGGTTTCTAGACTTCTTCTCTAGAGGTTCTGATTAATAGGTCAGGGTGGAGCTGGAAATCTCTGTCTTTAACAAAACTCAGGTCAATTGTTCCACTGTTTGGCTCAGCTTAGGAAATACAATCTTGATTATTATGTATTAAGGAGAAAAGCTACACTGTAATTCCTATCTGGGTCAGATATCATCAGGGCTTGCAAAACTTACCCCACACCTAGAACTCAGCAACAGAATATAGAACTTCCGAAGTCACCCCCAACTACTAATATCTTAAAAAGACTTAATTGGTTCAAACTGTCAGGACTTGATGTAGTATCCCTTAAATGAAAGACTGCAACAAACATGGACACTGATAAGCAGGAGATAAAATCATGCTTTAACTCAAGACTGGGAAGTGAACAGACTCAAAGTACAGGTAAAGTTGATTTATTATTTTATCAAAGCTAAGATGTCATCAATTGTAGATGGCACCATTATTTTTGGCATCACTTAGAAAGAAAAAGGTTATGATACAATGCTTTCTTATCACCCAAATACTTTATTTTATATTTATAGAAAGAGCTTTTTTAGACTTATTTTTATCGTATACAACCCCATAACTCCTATGAATACATAAAATGGGAAGTACTGTATTTCGCTGAATCTAAAACACAACTTTCTCACATTTTTACATTGCTGAAATCTGGAGGTATATTCTAATCTGTGGCACCACAGCAATGCATCACAATTTAATGCATCTTTACTTTTATAAAATGTATATATAAAATATTGTCATAGAATGTATGGAACCTTAAATTCAGTGAAAGGTGGTATTAACAATATATTTTGGCTAATGCATTCTTAACTCTTCCCATCCAGTGACTCTTTAATCCAGAGTCATCCAGTCCATGGTTTTCCAACACAACTATTATCCTCTGTAGCATCAAAATGCAGCATTTGTTGAAAGAATCTATGAAAGAACTAAGTCCCATTGGTTCTGGACTCTATTTAGGTTTATAATTAAGTAGAACTACTTTATTTTGACATTTGAAATGTTGATAATTACATGTGTATCGCCAATGCCTCCATCTCTTGTCCATGACTTTTTGGTCTGTGCTCTCGATCTTTTGGTTAACAGAGGAGAAAAGAATACTCCATTTTTTTTTTTTTTTTACAATTTTTTTAAGTAGGTTCCACATCCTACATGGGGCTTCATCTCATGACTCTGAGATTAGAGTTGCATCCTCTACTAACCGAGCCAGTCTAGAGCCCCAAGATTATACAAATTGCAGCCCCTGTGGAGTTTCTGTGTCAGTTTCTCAAAAGGCTAAACAGAGATCTATATGTGACTCAGAAAGTCCACACCTAGTTATATATCCAGAGGACCTAAAAGCAAGTACTCAAACAGATATTTGTACACCTGTGCTCACAGCAACAATAGCCGTAAAATAGAAGCAACCCAAGTGCCCATGGACAGAAGAACGGATAAAGAAAATGTAATATATATAAACAATGGAATTTTACTCATCCATAAAAAGTAATGCAATTCTCATATACGCTACAATATGAGTGGATCTTGAAAACAATATGTTGGAAACTCTAGGTGGCTTTGGTTAAGCATGTGTGTTTGGCTCAGGTCATGATCCTGATGTTCTGGGATGGAGCCCCACATTGGGTTCTTTGCTCAGTGAGGATCCGGCTTCTCCCTTTCTCTCTCCCTCTGCTCCCCTACTCTGCTCTCTTTCTCGTGTGAATGCTCTATCTCAATAAATAAATAAAATCTTAAAAAAAAGAGAAAACATTATGTTAAGTGAAATTAATCAGACACAGAAGGACAAATATTATGTGATTCCACTTATATGAAATACTAGAATAGGCAAGTTGATAGACACAGAAAGTAGACCAGAGGTTGCCAGGGGTGGAGGGGGGGAAGTTATTGATTAATGGGTGTAGAGATTTGGTGGAGGATAATGAGAAAAGGTTTAGGTATAGATAGTGGTGAATAACTTGTGAATGTATTTAATGCCCCTTGATTGTAAACTTAATGAATGGTTAAATTGAGAAATAGTTCCTTATAAATATTTTACCACAAAAGTTTACGCCACTCTTTTCATCTTTGGATTTGCATCCAAATCCAAATTCACATTTGGATGACCATCCATTGGTCACATGTGGATGGTCACATGTGACCATCACATTCCGTCTGACATTCACATTCCGTCTGACCATCCTCATCCTGGCCCTTTTGATATAGGCAAGCAACATCTACTGTATCCCCACTGCAGCCAGACGGATAGCGATTGTAGGAAGCCATTTAGATACATCCCAATTTCAGAGGTGTAAAATGCGGGAAGTCCAAACCTCAGCAATGAGCCAAGGTTCAGGGATTTGAGATAGAGTTAGGTGTCACTGTTTAAGGTCAGAAAGGACAGTAGTAAGAATAGATATTGAACAGATCACTCATGTGATCCTGAGATCATTCAGCTGGGGATGTAGAAAGCCAAGTAGCAGATGCAAAATTAGCTGATTTGGATGAGTAGTCAGCTAAATTAGAGCTCAATGCCAGAGCCACTAAACAAAGAATGTGTAAGCATTTTGGCACATGAGGGTGAAGGTTAGGGTTAGGGTTTGGACTAGGGTCAGGGTTAGGGTTAGAGTTAGTAAGATATATATCATGAATCTATATGACAATAAACAGATGGTAAACAAAATAAAATAATGAATTTATTATTATAAAATAAATTAATAAATAAAATGTAAATTAATAAATCAATAATAAACAGATAATAAACAGATAATAAACAAACAATAAACAGAAGGATGCTTATTTCTTATCCTAAATTTTTATTTACTTATACTATACTTTCACATACGTTATCTCATGATCCCCATTCAGCGAGGAGGAAAGCCAAGGCTCATAGCTCAGCATTTCCTTAGTAGCACATACCTGGTGAGAAGCAGAATCAGATTAAAACCCTTATGCACCTCTAATGCCCAGGGCTTCTGAGCGTTACCATAGGAAATACTGTATCCTCTGTTAGCATTGAATATGAGAACCATTGTGTGATTTAGTTCTCCTAGTCCAGATGAGCAAAAAATATGCACTTGAGTAAGTAGAGATATTCTAGAATCCATCCTTAACTGTTGGATTTCCAGCTTAATTAAGTCAATTACCAGTGTCCCACTAGGAGTGATTTAAGTGATCACAGATCCTAATATGCCAAGGGCTCAAGTAGGCAGGTATGTAATGTGAAGAAATGGCTTTTGTCATCTTGCTCAGTACTTAAGAGCTGAGTGGCATCAGGTTTCATAGCAATAATCTCTTGAGGTCCAGTTTTCTCCTTTCTAAATCAGAATAATATTACTCACATTGCAGCACTGTTGTGAAATTAGAAATAATGTGTGTAAAATATCTAGCACAGTATCTGGGGAAATGGCAGGTTTTAGTAACACTTAATATTTACTCAGTGGTTTTATCTTTACTCATAATGAGACTGCATTGACCCAATCAATTCTATATTACAATAATCTGCTTTCCACAGTTTAAATTCATAGGAAAAATAATTGCACATTTGATGCAACTTAACATGGTGATTAAGTCTTAATTATAAATAATCTTAACTGGATTAATTACTAGCTGTGTGATGTTAGGCAAGTTACTTAACTTCTCTGTTACTGAGTTTCCTCAAAAATAACATGGGAATAATAGAAACTACTTTGTAGGATTGTGGTGAAAATAAGTGAGTTAACATTTGTTTTTTTTTTTTATTTCAATTCCAGTGTAATTACCATACAATGTTATATTAGTTTCAGGTGCATAATATAGTGATTCAACAATTCTAAACATTACTTTTTCATGGAGTTGTCCAGTTTTCTGAACACCATTGGTTGAAGAGACTGTCTTTTTCCTATTGCCGAGTCTTTCCCAAATGAGTTAACATTTGTAAAGAGCTGAGAATATTGCCTGGTACATCGTAGGGGTATAAAAGTCCTTGTTTAAATAAACAAACTTAAAAAAAATAAAATAAACTTTTCTATAGGCTTTAACATATGTTGTTTTCAAATAAATGATTGACAGCAATAAGTGAGGATAATATTCCTATGAAGGAGAACAATTTTTACTTTACTAATCCACACGATTCTTAAGGCATAGCTAAAGAATGGTATGCCTGATTCAGGAAAGAAGAAATAAGTATCAGTTTACACATCTAAATAAGTGCCTACTTCACAGATGTGGGGATCCTTGACTGAGGGAGAAGCTGGGTCCTTTATGACATTTCCTATTCTGCAGAAGGTGTATACCATGAATCTTTCCCCCAAGTCCAGCCCAGAGGTACCTGTAGCCATTTATCGGAATAATAGAGCAAAGGGAAAAGGAAATACCTACTGCATTTGAGGGTTACCAGACATTATGAAGGTAACCCCCAGAGCTCCCAAATACCACCACCATGGTCTCCAGTCAGAGTGGGGCTTATAGAGATCAGGTGACAGATGAAGTCTTCACTCGAGTCCATTTAATAGTGGACCTGATGAAATAGATGACTGAGCTTCTGGTCATTTCCTTACTTCGAAGAATATATAATACAGTTTAACATATTTAGTATCTGGAAGAATCCCCATATCATTTACAACTGTGGAGTAAGTGCTATTATAATAGAAAAAGGAAATAGAGGCCCTTGAAACTGACCACCTTGCTCTCCCGCGCCCCCCTCCCGCAACTGCCATTGTTTTGGTATCCTCAAGACAGTCAAACAAAAGCAGTCCCACACCTCTAGGTACCTGCAAAGGTTGGAGCTATTTAACTTACTCCTTTAGTCAGCGAAAGCCAAATGAGTATTAGAAGATGACTGTGGGTTATTGCAAACTCAGGTGGTGATAACAATTTTAGCTAAGGTTCTCGATGTGGTATCTTAACTGGAGCAAATAAACATTGTGCTATTGAGATTAAAAACAGGCTCTCCGATTTTTATCAGCGAAGATAATCAGACCCAGTTTGCCTTTACAAAGGACTGCGAGCTTAACTGTTGTGCAAATGCCCCTCATTTCTTATATAAGGCAGTCCAGAGATCTTGATCATCTTAATGTGCAAGACTGGTTAGGCAGACAGGGTTCCGGCCAGAAACAGATGGCATACTCCCGTTCGACAATTTAGGAAAACTTAATAAAGGGTGCTGTTTATAACAGTGAGATGATGGGAAACACAAAGTCACTAACACCCTTAGATTTTTTTACCGGGTTGGTGTCTGCCCAAAATTCATGTCCTTCTGGAATCTCAGAATGTGAACTGATTTGGAAATAGAGTCTTTGTAGATACAGTCAAGTTAAGATGACATCATACTCGCTTAGGGTCAAATCTAACCCAGTGTGACTGGCGTCCTTCTGAGAAGAAAACATCATGACGCAAACACAGAGAGGTCAGGGAGATGGCCATGGAATTCACGAGGCAGACACGGGAGCAATGCAGCTACAAAGCAGGAATACCAAAGACTGTCACAAGGACCTGATGCTAGAAAGAAGCATGAAACAGATTCTCCCTCAGATCCTCCCAACAAGCAACCAATCCTGACTGTACTTGGATTTTGGACTTCTACCTCCAGAACTGGGAGAATCAATTTCTATCATTTCATCCACCTGGTTGTGGTACTTCGTTTCAGCAGCCCTAGCAAACTAATATGGACCCGAATGGACAAGGAGTGGGTAGTTATGGAAACTCAGAGGGAGTAGCTGTGGGGGTTAGAAAGGGCTGCCTCAAAGGCGTGGTGGCCTTCAATAAAGGGGTGCAGCCTATCTGTTGCAACTCCATGGGAAGGGAGCTGAGGGAATAAGACCTTGACCTCAAACTCTCCCCATCTCTAGTCAGTGCCTCCTGCCAAGCAGAACTGGAGCCAGAGGGCAAGGAGCATATTGGAGAAATCAATCAGCCTCATGCCATACAAATTGGAGAGAGGAATGGAGACTGTACATCTGAGATGGAAATGGAAAATACTCAGCATGGGGTATTAGATGCTATTGTGGAACTTGTGTGAAAAATGGTATTGTAGTAATGTAGAAAAAAGAAGGAAGAAAGAAAACATGCACATTAAAGTATTTATCAGCAAAAACATGATTTAAGTATTCTTTTTCTTCTTTTTTTAAAGTATTCTTTAAAATATTTCAGTTTAGAGGCTCCTGGGTGGCTCAGTCTGTTAAGTGTTGGCCTTTGGCTCTGGTCATGATCCCAGAGTCCTGGGATCGAGCCCCACGTTCAGCAGGGAGTCTGCTTCTCCCTCCTCTGCCCCCCACCTGTGCTCGTGTTCTATCTCAAATAAATAAATAAAATCTTTAAAAAAATTTCAACTTCTTAAAAAAGTGGGAGAGGCAGACAAAACAATATTGGCAAAATGGCACAGATTTCTGAAGCAGGTAGTCCATTAATACTCACCACTATTGTCTCAATCTGTGAAATTTTCCATGATAAATATTACATTGAAAAATTTAAAATATGGTTTCCCAAACAATGTAGGAAAAATCTGTGCGTCAGTGGAAAACTATGCACTGGGTCAACTCTAGATGACACCTTCTGGATTATTGGATTCTGATTTTATCTGAGCTATGTCCCAACTTCATACATTGAATATAAGTGATACCAGTGACAAGTAACTCTTGTCTAAGAACATGTAAATTCTGTCCTACCTGGTAGAGTTTCAATTGGCCTCCCTCCCTCACTGTGAAAGAAGTTAGTCTCCATGATCTCTTGCTGAACTTTCTGCCCACTTTCAAAAAAGCACATGTTGATTTCTAAGAACAAGTAGAAGAATGTGTTGAAAAATTTTTGGAAAACAACATGCCGTATATACACTCTTAATTCACTTTTAAATACTTTAAACTACTAGAGAAGACTGGCTTCCCTTGTATTTCTATTTGGAGCTCTGAGTAAAGCTTTGCATGATCTACCTCCCTCTTACCTCTTCTGGGTGTTGATTCAAACATCACTGCAGGTGTTATCCCCCTTTGTCACTTTGTTTCCCCATAGCACTGATCACCATCTCTCTTGCTGTATTTTGTCAATTTTTAAAATCCTGATTATTGCCTGTCTTCCTCCACAAGAATAAACAGTCCCTGAAGACAAGTGTTTCTCTCTGTTTTGTTCACAGGTGTACCCTCTGCACCTTGAATGAAGTCTGGAAACAGTAGCAACTCAGTAACTATTCTTTTAAGGAGAGAAATGCCTGTCTCTCTCACTGCTCTCTCTTAAAGGCAAAGATTTGACTTTGTGCAAGACTAGCTTTTACCTGGCACATGGCGTCTATTTAGTAGGAATTAGTCTCATGGATTCCCCTGGGGGACTCAGGTCAATTCTAGGATAGCTGCAATGGATAGAAAAAAGCCCAATTTAACAACCCTTCTGGTTTCCACATCATTTCCCTGATTCCTCATTACCTGGGATGACTTAGATGAGGTCATACATCTGTAGATTGTTCAAAGACTAGACAGGGTGGTACAGGGTAATGGAGATAGTATATGGAGTTTGCAACTTTTTTTTTTTTTTTTGGCACGTACTTCATTTCATTTGTATATGCCACTTAACAGGATAAAATGCCAAAAACCGAGAAGACTGCCTGAATTTGGAGGAAGGGGCCCAGAGTACTGAGTTTTTAAGGTGGTGTTATGGAATGTGTATTTTAGAAACCACTGTGGTAATACAGTTTGGAGTGGGAAGTCGGCTTGGAGCATTAATAAAAGGACGAGGGCTCAGTAATGAGTGGGCCACAGTGCCATTAAAAGGTTGTCTTAAGGCTCCTTGCAGCTCTAAGATGGAAGAGGGAAGGAAATGAAGGAAAGGAAGGAGGGAGGGAGGGAAGAAAGGAGGGAGGAAGAAAATGAAAGGAAAGGAGAGCGGAAGGGAGGAAGGAAGGGAGAGAGAGAGGAACTGAAGGAGGGAGGAGGAGAGAGGAAAGGGAGGCCAGGGAGAAAAAGACGGAAAAAATTTTTTTAGCAGCGTGTGTGTGTGTGTGTGTGTGTATGTGTGTGTGTGTGACAGAGAGAGAGAGAGAGAGAGAGAGAGAGAGGAGAGAGAGAGAGAGAGAGAGAGAGAGAGAAGAGAGAAACGCCCCAACTAATCTCTATCAGCGTAGGCAAACAAACTTTCTGACATCTTCCCCTTGGCGGTGAACACCACGACTTCCCTCCCCGGAGAAAGAAAGGCTCGGCTTACAACCCAGGGTTTCCAGGAGGAGTAGCACGGTGGGGGCCCCACGTGGTTCCAGGCGCCGGCCCACCCACTCGCGGGTGTGAGAGGCCTGTCGCCGCCCGGCGGGGCGGGAGCGCGGGGTGTGCGCTGGGCAGCCGCCACCGGAGGAGGGGCCGGAGGGTGGCGCGGAGTCCGAGCTTTTGCCCGGCGCCCCGATGAGGGCGGCTGAAAGCGCGGGGCGGGCATGGCAGAGGTGCGGCCGGGGCCGGCGGCGGGGCTGCAGCTGAGCGCGCTGCCCGACCACTCCCCGCTGCTGCAGCCCAGCCTGGCCGAGCTGCGGAGCCGGGCCCGGGCGGCGGGCGCTCCGCCGACGCCTCTGCCACTCACCGACTCCTTCCTGCTGCGGTTCCTGCGCGCCCGGGACTTCGACCTCGACCTGGCCTGGCGGGTAAGCATGCTACCTCCGCCCCCCCGGCGTTGCCCCGCGTCTGCAGGGCTGGGGACAAGTGGCAGGGCCAGACCCCTGTGAAACCCCGGTTGCCTGCAGAACCTGGGGGGTTACGCACCCCTAACGCATCGGGCGGCGGGCGGTGGCTGCAGGTATTCTGAGAAATCCCGTCCTTCCAGTTGCTCTGAGTCATGGAAATGGGAAACTTGAAAAAGTTGGAGCGCTCTGGGGTGATGGTCCTTTTGACCCCAAACACTGGAACTGTGCTCTAGATGGGTCTCCCAATCCTATCAAATTTGGGGGTGGGGGACAGGCGGAGGATGCCTTTCCTGTCCCTGGCCCGAAGCCAGTGATATAAAACAAAGTAACAGCTGCAAAGTAGGAAACCTAGATTTATCCATGGTAGCAGATCACTTCACGTGTGGTGGGGGAAAAGAAGTTGCCAGAAAAGCTGAAGGCCTGAAGCCAAATTCTAGCAAAATAGTGCCATTGTTAATAATACTACTTAAGTGTCAGGACGGTAAAGCGGTCCAGTATATTTTGAGTGGAAAGGTGTGGGATAAGGTGGTTCTTTAGTGTTTCCAGGTATGTTACAGGCGGTTGAGGAAGGGGTGGTAGGAAGACAGGAATCAAAAAAGAGGGATGTAACCTTGAGCTTTGTCACTTTGGGCTGAGCATCCTCTTCTGTGAAGTAATGGTGAGAAAGCCTATCTCATTGATTGCGAGGATTGAACATTAACCAGTTTAGCAGAACAACATGTATCCAGCACAGAACCTGACAATATAGTAAGCTCTCAGCCATAGAACCTGATCTAACCCTTCTGCCAAGTGGCTTACTCAGTGTCATATTGGGAGGTGGGAGGCAGGGGAAGTATAAGGCACAAGAGCAACATGACCTAGTGTGAGTTTTGTTGTTGTTGATAACTGATTTTTAATTGAAAATGTAAAGAGCATGTGTGATTTAAAAAATTCATAAACAGTGAAAAGTGCAAAGTAAATTTCTAAAAGTAACTTTATAAAGAAAAGAAGTTCCCCACCCCAAACCTTCATTTTGCTGGTCTACCCAGAAACAGTTACTATACCTGTTGATCTTTCTAGATATAGTCCGTTTTCACACAAACATATGTATGTGCTTTACATTTGGCCTTGTTTATCTGTTTGTTTTTTGTTTTTACCTAATTTATCATAGAGATCAGCCTAGTTCCGTATATGTGCATACGTCTTATTCTTTTTTGGGGCTGTGTACTATTCCAATGTGTGGATTTATTATATCAAAATATATTAACCAGTCCCCCATGATTAGATAGAAGAGTTATCCTCACCAATGGCAATGCCCATTCTTTCACTCAATGATTTTTTTTTAAAGATTTTATTTATTTATTTGACAGAGAGAGAGAGAGTCACAAGTAGGCGGGGGGTAGGGGGGAAGCAGGCTCCCCACTGAGCAGAGAGCCCGATGCGGGGCTCCATCCAAGGACCCTGAGATCATGACCTGAGCCGAAGGCAGAGGCTTTAACCCACTGAGCCACCCAGGTGCCCCTCAATGATTATTTTTTGAACTCAATTTGCCTGGTAGTACCCAAGATACAGCAAACAAGACAAGCGGGATTTCTTCTATCACTGACTGGATATTGTAGTATCTCTTTATATATTTGTCTTTGTGCAAAAATAGGAATATATCCTTATAAGTTCAACCTGTAAAGTTTCTGGATGAAGTGAGGTATGCATTTTCAGGGTTAATGAATATAACTCTCCTTCAAAGTGTTTGCACTAATTTTATCACTTTTATATTACAAAATGGTGCCTTTTCTTCTATATTATCACTACATTATACTATCAAACCTTATGATCTGTGTCAACCTGCTTGGCGAGAAATTGGTTCTCATTATAATATGTATTTGTTTAATTATAAGTGAGGTTAATCATCTTTCATATATTTAAAAAAAATTTTTAAGATTTTTATTTATTTATTTGACAGAGAGAGAGAAAGCACACAAGTAAGAGAAGCTGCAGGCAAAGAGAGAGGGAGAAGCAGGCTCCCTACTAAGCAGGGAGCCTGATGTGGGGCTCCATCCCAGGACCCTGGGATCATGACTTGAGCTGAAGGCAGACACCCACTGACTGAGCCATCCAGGCACTCCATCTTTCATATATTTAAAAATTTTAAATTATTTTCCAGTTAGCTGTTTTTACCATTTGTTAATTTTCTTCCATTTTGTTCACAAAAATATACATATACATTTTTTACTCATGATATATCCTTATGTATTAAAGAAAATAAGCCTTTGCCCTAGTTTTTTGTCTTTTGACGTTACTTGTACTATTTTTTTCCTGTGCAGAATTTAAACATTTTTATGTAATCACATGTATTGCTTAGGTTGTTCTTTGATGGTTTCTGATTGTTTTATAAGCTCTTCTCCTCTCCAAAATTTTCTCTAGTAATTTTTGACTTCTCTTTTTAATGTTGGAGTTGCTAACCTACTGGGATTTATTTTGATGTTAGGAATGATATAGGAATCTGACTTTATTTTTGTTTTGCCAGATGGCTACTCAGGTATCCCAACATCATGGGTAATAAACTAATATTTAGGCAGCAACTACTAAATATAAAGACAATCTTAGGTCTTATGGGGAGTGCAGTTTAAATAAAACATTAAACATATTAATGCATAGAGATCACTAATAATAAAAAAGTGTGTGATTTACTGATTTGATTTTAGCTGCTTTTCAAAAGTAATATCTAAACACAAGAAGGAATAAAATTTACCTCCAGCAGCTGTTATATATATTGTTTTCTGTATTTATTTTTCTGAATTGTTTTCATTTCACCATGTCTTTGAGGAATTGGCTAGAACGACTGTCTAAATTCCCAGGATAGGAATCAAGTTTCTGTCTGTGAACTCTTTGCCTTACTTTCCTGCCAAGTGGGAAGGAAAAGGAAAGGCTTAGAGTATGAAACTATTTTTTTTCAATTTCCTCCATAAAGGCAGCTAATTCAACTCAAATTCCCTTATTTATAACATAAAAGCCATATAGCTTTAGTATGTGAAGAAAGCTTGATAAGCCTCCCAGTTACAAAGACATTTCTCATTATTCTAGTTTTTGTGTTTGAAGTTATAGTGAATTAATGAAGTTTTTATGATTCTAAAAGTTTAAAAGTACCAAGTATTGGGTAAATGGTGTTTGTGTGGATTATCTCATTATTACATCATTTTAGAAGAACTGAGATGCAGTTTCCAGTCCAAAATCAGGTATTAAGTGGTAGAGGAGGGATTTGAACTTGGGTTGAACTCTGCAATGCCTGTGTTCACAAGTATACTGCCCTTGCCTCTTCTGTTCAAAACAATGAACATAAAACGACCACCTGTCAACCTCTCTCTGCCCTACAGATTCTTGTGAATTCCTGTCTTTTATAAGTGACTAATTCAGTTCCCTATGTTTTTGCTCTATGTAGCGAGTTGTGTCGAGTTTTTTTTATCCTTTAAGTATGTTTACGGTTTCCCTTGAAGCTTTAAAAAAATCCACTGAGTCTTTCTGTGGCTTCTTTTGTAAAATTGATCATATCACATGTCAGTGTCAGTGACTCTGCTCCTGAGAGTTACGGCCCTTAAACAAATGTGTAACTTCTCTGAGCTTTACTGGTCTTGGGCATAAAATGGGGTAACGATCGTTACCTCTCAGACTGGTTGTGAGAAGGAATTGAAATGATGCCATTAAACCCTGTAAAGACAGCACAGCTATAGCTGTTATTTTGTTTGAAAGTACATGAAAAATATGAGAAGAAACCGACTCTATTACAAAGTATAGTTAAAACAAACCCTAACTTTTTACATTTATTTATTCCTAATTGTGACAAAAACAAGTGCCTTCCAGTAAGGAATGTTCACTTGCTGCCAATGTTTTTTGTTGTTGTGGACTTTTGATGATTTGTTTGAGAATTGCTCAGTAGTAATTTATGTCATTTACATAACTTATTTATGTCAGCCGAGTTTTTAATTTGTCAGCAGCAAACTAATGATCAAAGATCCAGGTATAGATATTTCAGTTTGCAAAAGTTAAGTGTCAAAGGCAGGAGAGTGATTTGCGCATCCTTATGAAAAAGTCAGTTTTTCAAGTATATAAATTTGACTGATTTACTCATGCATCACTTTATTCTTTCATTCAACACTTGTATCTGTCTCCTGGATGCCCAGCACTCTGCAGAGATGAATAAGCTTAGGACCCTGCCTGTTACCTAAAAGATCCCTTTTAATGAAGCTACAACTTCTATGATTCCATGGGAAATTAAAATTATTACTTTTATATAGGAGCTAATATGCTGCTTCTAGCGTTTTGCTTGAATCAGAATTAAAAGAACTATTTTTATATCTGAGGGAACTATCAAAGTAATGAGCACTGTAACATTCTTTTTACACTTATTCTGATGCCCTCTAAGACAGGAGGAGGAAGAGAAACTTGTAGAGTGGAATGAATATGTCAGAATCCACAATGTACCTTTTGTTCTTTCTGCTTTTGGAAATTGCTATTTAGGTCACCAATTCTTTCTTTGTTGGCTAATATAGGGACTTTTTTCTTTCCTACCTTGCAGTTTTACTTAACCCATGGCAACATTCTCTTTTTTAAAAGAGTTCAGAAAAGCTTATTAAATGAAGAAATGAGAGGGAGAAAAACAGATAGAGAAAGTTAGAAAGACAACACCAGGGAGCGAGAGAGGAAAGGGGCAAGCGGCACACATAATTTTTTCCTCCCATCCGTGCACCGTGGTGCCGTTGGTCCTCCAGTCTAGCCAGCTTTTCTCTTTCTTCAGCCCTTGCCAGCTGTAAACGTTGCCCCAGGTTCAGAATTTCACCATCCACTTGGCTTTTACATTTGTGTTTGTAGTTTCTCCTTCAGGTCATTGATACTTTGTGATTACACCTGTCGTGCTAATTCCAATGACGCTCAAATATGAAATTCGTCCCTTTCTTTCATCTAAACTTCCATTCCCCATGGCTAGTAGACCTCTTTGAACTCAAAACATATTGTTAGGGCGCCTGGGTGGCACTGTCAGTTAAGCGTCCAACACTGGTTTCAGCTCAGGTCTTGATCTCAGGGTTGTGAGATCGAGCACTCCCTCAGGCTCTGCGTTCAGTGTGGAGTTTGCTTGAGATTCTCTTTCCTCTTCCCTCTGCCCCCCGTGCTTGTGCTCTCTCTCTCTCTCTCAAAATAATTAATCTTTAAAACAAAACAAAAAACCCAAACATACTGTCATGTTACAAAAATTGAGAATGCTGAATATTTTGAAGAGGAAAATTAAACCATAATAGATTTTAAATGCATAATTTGATTTTAGTGTTCTCCACGTTATACTGGTAATATCTGTATTACTTGTAAATGCAGAGTAACCATTTATTGGTGGTTCTTTTAAAATGAAAAAAAAAATCAGGATTCCTTCAGACCAAGACCTGCTATCTGGGCATACTGTTCCATTCAGAATGCATAACACAACTAACAAAGTTGATTTCTGTTGTTTTTCTATGAGTAGAAAGTATAGCAATGGTATAGAGCTGTTCCTTTGCATCTTATATTTAGGTCTTTTTTGTAGGAAAAATGAAACCCAAAAAAATTGTAGTCATCTTTAACAGAAACCTGTGCTAAGATACTCAGATGAGCAATAAATCTAAATAACTTTCCTATTACAACAATAGCAGTGGTATAACTACCACTCATTATGCCCATGTGTGCTTTACGCTTAACCCTACAGGGCAGATGTGGAGGAAACAAGACACAAAGGAGTTAAATATTTACCCAAGATCACACAGGTGATGCGTGGTAGAGTTGTGGTTTTTCTGACAAAGCAGCCTGGGAATTTAACTTTTCACTACGTAGCATGGCATGTGTGATCCAGTTGTCACCAGAGGGTCAGCCCCAATGAGTGCAGGCATTTTATTCTGTTCACGGCTGTAACTCAAGTACCTACTCAGCGTATAGAACAGTGTAGATGCTCCAAAAATATTTGTAGAGCTAATTCGTTTGATTGATTTCTATTTTTCCTTATTTCAGAATGGACTAAAGGTGGATGTTTCAGTTATCTCTTGCTGAGTAACAAGTCACCCCCCAAATTTAGTGGCTTAAACTACAACTATGTATTTGTCTGTGATTCTCTCATTTGGGCAGGGCTGAGTGGGGATGGCTTGTCTGTGATCCACATTGCCTCAGAGGGGAATTTGGCGGAGACCAGACTAAAATGGGCTCTGGTTGTCCAGTGTCTCTTTCCACATAGACTATTTAGTAATCTTATCTTAGATGGTTTCTGGGTCCCCAAAAGCAAACGCAGAAAGTCCCAGCCTTCCTAAACTAGCACAGTGTCACTTCCGCCAAAGCGAAATGTAAGGCCAGCCCAGATTCTGAGGGGAGGAATCAACTGGATTCCACCTCTAATGGGATGAATGGCATGTGTCTACCAGGAGGGGAAGTATTATTGGTAGCTATCTTTGGAGACTACCAACCATAGGAGACAAATGAAAATTACTCAACTTGGATTTGTGATGAAGTCTTATCACCGGAGATCCTTGATGAAGGCAACTTAAGTTTTTACAAAAGTTTTTACAACTAAAAAAAAAAAAACAAACCAGATTAAAATCCTGACATAACGGATGGTAAGGGCCCTACATAATGGCAGGGCTTTGCTTCCGTTTTTACGAAGTGCTTACCACATATGCCCTCTATAGACAATTTTTATTTTATTTTCCAGTTACTGAAAAACTATTATAAGTGGAGAGCAGAATGTCCGGAAATAAGTGCAGATCTGTGCCCTCGAAGTATTCTTGGCCTTCTGAAGGCTGGTTACCTTGGAGTCTTGAGAGCCAGAGATCCCACTGGCAGCAAAGTTCTTATTTACAGAATCGGTAAGTCATATACAATGCTGCTTTCCTTTTACTTTCTTTTTCTTGGCTGCCATATATTGAAAGCTCTAGGAGTCCGTGTTTAAGAATTGGGCTTTTCAGGCTTTAACTTAGATTTAGTTTAGATTGTAATGTCCCTCAAAACAATAAAATGGCAATTGTGAGAAAATTAGAAACCAATGAAAATCTTGCTTTCATTCTTCGACACAGTCAGCTGTATAAAATAAGAGAGAAAGAAAACAGCGTAGAGAAATGGGTAGGTGGAGGGAGGGAGGTGAAAAAGATCAAGGTGAAGGGTTTAGAAAGTGCTCAGTAGGAAATCCAGTAAGAATTCTAAACCTAATAACACAAGCTCCACAAGAGCATGGATTTTTTTCTGTTCTGGTCACTGTATCCTAACACCGAAACCAGGACCTAGTACATGGTAGGTATTTAGCAAATATTTCTGGAGTGATGTACTTGGATAAAACCCAGGACTGAGGAGGCAGGGGCTCATTCTCTGGGACAGGGGAGGTCTAGTGGGAAAGTGGCATCCCTGGGTAGTGCTGAAGACAGTGTATTCCACATATCCCTCCCATCACAGCTTCCCCTTTTCACCATTAGGCCTTCCTGGTGTTTCCTATAGGTTAGCAACTGCCCTTCCTTAGACCTGCGTTTGATTAAAAATGGCGTGTGACGAAGAACTCGCATGGCTCCCAGTATCCTCTTGTGGCCTAGCTGAAAGGACGAAGATAACCACCTTTGTAAATTTATAAAGATGTAAATTTACTTTTACATCCATAAATATTCTAGGGAACTTTAGAATATTTATAGGCTTGCTTTTCCTACCTGATTATAGATAAGATACATGCCTGTAATTCAACTGTTTATGATCTTGCAAGAAGGCTCTACATTTAAATTTTTTTATTAACATATAATTTTTTTATTAACGTATTATTTGTTTCAGGGGTACAGGGCTGTGAATCATAAGTCTTACATAATTCACAGCATTCACCATAGCACATACCCTCCCCAGTGTCCATCAACCAACACTCCCATCCCTGCCACCCCCAACCCCTCCAGCATTTAATTCTTTAGGGTATGAGAAGGCCCAGTAGAATGATTCCTGTTGTTTGCTCCAGCTTATGTGTCAGGTACAATTGGGTCAGTCATGAAGTCATTGTCCATAAAACAGATAGCACAATGTCTGCCCTGTCCTTTGGTTGCCCCACCAGTGTTACAGGACGATGAACGAGGTTCCCTAAGTTCTTTAGAGGTAGAGTGGCCAGAGTAAAGATAGTATCTATGTTTTATATAGCGAGTAAACACAGATTATATGAAAATATGGTATATCCAGTTTGAGTTTGAAGTTCAGATGAACAGGATATAATTTTTCAGCATAAGTATGCTCCGTGCATACTAAAAAATTATTTGCTGTCTATCTGAAATTCAGCTTTAATGGGGCATCTTATATTTTTATCTGGGCTACTTAAAAGTCCCAGGAACATAAAACTAAAACCCTTGGGGGACTCTTTCTGCAAGTGTCCTGGCTCTGTACTGCCTGGCTGGAATTTTTTCAAGTTTGTTCATAAATTACTTGGGGCAAGTTAAGAAGTAAAAATGACACCTGGATAGTGAAAAAGCAAATGTGCTCCTTTGATCATAAATTCCTTAACACTGGGGGCACCTGTCTGGCTCAGTCAGTGGAATGTTCGACTCTTGATCTCAGGGTTGTGAGTTCAAGCCCCACATTGGGTATAGAGATTATTTAAAAATAAAAGCTTTATGAATAAATAAACATATACATACAGACCTTAACACTGCATCAGTTGTCTTCTATTGCTTAGGGAGAGAGTTTCTTGTGGTACATTAACATTTAAGAAAACCCTTTAACTGAAAGAGATTTTAAAATCAAGAAAACATGTAGGATGGGGCACCTGGGTGGCTCAGTCAGTTAAGCGTCTGCCTTCAGCTCAGGTCATGATCCCAGGGTCTGGGGATGGATCCCCACATCAGCTTCTTGCAAGGACTGCCTCTCCCCCTGCTTGTGCTTTCTCTCTCTCTCTCTCTCTCTCTCTCTGTCAAATAAATAAAATCTTAAAGGAAAAAGAAAACATGTAGGTTAGTGATGGTCAGAACAGGAGGCCATGCAGCAAATTTCCTGTGTATTATGTGGAATAAGATGTTATTCTAAGAAGGGAAAACTCAGGAGAGGTTTAGGAGTAAAAGGAAAGGGTAAGATAAAGATTTATAAATTTCCTAAATGTGATTGAATTAATGGGAGAAAGTAAAAAAGGAAATCTGTGGTAGAGGTTTTTGGTGGAACATTAGCATGACCACCTTTCCCTAGGTACCATCTCTGCCGTGAAAACAGTGAGAAAATTCACAGAGCCTTTTTCTCCAGTCCATCAGGGCAACACAAGGTGAAACTCAAGTTTTTGCTGTTAGTAGCCTACAAGCCAGCGGATATAACTTTATGACTTTTGAGACTATTATACTGCAGCAGCAAAAATAAAAGTTAACAGTGAGTATTTAAGCTTTGACTCTGGCTTAGTTCTTAGGAATACAAATTCTATAGCACATCGCCCAGGTTAGAGCTGCAGCTCTGCTTCGTTCTAGCTACATGCGTGGCTTTGTACCCGTAACCCCAGCTTCTCCTCTATCAAACGGGCATAGTAAAAACCTATCTTATAGGGTTGCTGTGAGCATTAAATCCTGGAATACACACAAAATATAATTAGAACATTACCTGACCTATGAAAAGCACTCAACAAATACTAGATAGATGCTGGAAAAGAAATTAAGAAGTTAAGGCATGTTTTTCTTTTGCCTTAAAGGAGCTTAGAGTCTACACCCGACTATTCTATCCAATAGAATTTTCCATGATGATGAAATTGTTCTCCAATAGCCACTAGTTACATGTGGCTATTGAGCACTTGAAACGTGGCTTTGGCAACTAAGAAATTGAATTTTTAATTTTGTTTAATTAATTAATTTTTAAAGATTTTATTTATTTATTTGACAGAGAGAAAGAGATCACAAGTAGGCAGAGAGGCAGGCAGAGGGAGAAAGGGAAGCAGGCTCCCTGCTGAGCAGAGAGCCCGATGCGGGGCTCGATCCTAGGACCCTGAGACCATGACCTGAGCTGAAGGCAGAGGCTTTAACCCACTGAGCCACCCAGGAGCCCCCAATTTTTAATTTTATTGAGTGTGAATTGGTTTAAATTTAAATAGGCACGCATGGCTAATGGCTACCCCATCAGACAGCACATATCTAGACAACTATGTTGGTGAGCTCAGGAATTTAGGCCAGTAACTATTTTCTTGACTGCAGACTTTCAATCGTTCTGTTCATATTTTTCACCATTGTAGCTTTCTGCCAAAGTCTGAGGCATTATAGTATCTTCGAGCTATGTTATCCCTGAATTGATTACTCAGATTTTTACCAGGCAGCTGAGGCTCCTAAAAAGCAAAAGGCAATCCCATTGTGCCTTTCTGGGAATACTTCTCATTGTCTCTTTTCTATCTTCAGTGTTTTCCTTGCCAGTGGAGAGTGCTATCAACATTTGAATCTATTAAGGGTCAACCATCCAAAACAAAACGAAAACTCCTCCTCGATCCCACAGGACCCTCCAGCCTCCACCCCAGCCACCTCCCTACTCCTCATTCTCAGCCAAGCATCTCAAATCAGTGATGTTCACCATCCGTACGTTCACAGTTTCTCACAATTCCTCTCAATCCACCCTGGCTTGGTTTTGCTTCCACCTCTGCACTGAAGGGACCTTAACAAATCATCAGTGACCTTCTTTTCACCAAATCTAATGGACATGTTTGGTTCTGTTTTACTTGATCTCTCAACGCAGGCGAACCACTTCCTCTTTCTTGAGCTGCCCTCTTCCCTTGGCTTTTCTGATGCCATATTCTCCTGATGTTTTCCTGACTTAACTAGCTGCTCCTTCAGAGGCTCCTTTGTTGGCATCACCTGTTCTACCACCTTTTCAATTCCGAAATTCTTTAGCGTATTGGCCTCAGTTCTAACACCTTTTCAATTCTGAAATTCTTTAGCGCATTGGCCTCAGCTTCCTCTTCTCATGCTACTTTCTATATAGACCTAAGGTAATCCCTGTCGTAGGCTGTTACACACGTACAAACAACTCTCAGATTTCTGTCTTCCCCCAACCATCTCCTGTCCCCAGAGATCCATACGAGCAACTCCCTAGTCCAACTGTGTCCAACTGGATGTCTCTCAGTCACCATTTTTACATGTCCCAAACTACTTAGGATCTTTTCCTCCCAAAACCTTTCTCTTCCACTGTTTCCAATCTAAGTAAATGGTACCACCATTCTACTCAGCTGTCCAAGCCAGAAACTTCGGTATTTTGAAACTTCACCATTACTTAATCATGAATCCCCCCCCCCCTCATTTGTCTCCTTAGGCACTCCTTGGAACCTCCAGGATGAACACTTGCATTTTTTTCAGCTTTGGAACATTTTTCTCTACTGTTATTCCTCTTTCCCCTCTTCCCTAGTCTCTGCATTATTACCTTTCAGAACTCTAATTATTTGGATGTTGAAACTTTGACTCTGGCTGCATGAGTCTTTTGATGCATACATATTAACTCTTGGCTCTTTTCAGAGAATTCCTCAGCTTGGTATTCCAAACCATTACGCAATCATTGGTTATGTCTTTTCTGTTGTTTGTCCCATCAACCGAGATTTGCTTGAATTATCATCTTTTTATTTCCAAGATCTCAACTGATTCTTTTAAATAACAATCTGTTCTTATATTAATAGCCTACATTTCTTCCCTCACTGAAACTCTTTTGCTTCTTTTTAATGTCTCTTGCTTTATTAACCATTCTCTTAGGTTTTAGTGCCTTTGTCTATTGAGTGTGGTTCCCCTCTTCTTTCTATTTTTAAAAATGTTATAATACTTACTGAATGTGTATCTTCTTTTAAGATCACCTGTTTGCCTGTCCATTACTGTCATTTCTGCTTTGCTCTGGTCTGCCCAGGGATGGTGGGGGAGGGGAGAGGACAGGAATGTCAGTAATTCTTTGTTGTTTCCCCTGGGTGTGGGCAGCTACCGGAGTGCTTCCCTGGCTCTTTTCCAAAGCCCACACTTACTGTTCTGGCCTGTACAGACATGACAGCTATGTGCTATTGCCACCAAGGGGTGTCTGACACATGAGCCTGACAATCTGTTCTTCGACCATTTCCCTTAGCAACCTCTTTGGTTACTATAGGGCCTTAGTTACTCTTTATAATGCTTTATCATCCAAAAGCCCTTGCTTTTCCCATTTCCAACACCTCTGAGCTGGGAGCATACCTGGGGACATTTTCATCTTTAGCCACAACCCTCTCCTGAATGTTTTGGGCTGTAGCTTCATTGGGCAATCAAATCCTGTCTGCATTCATTCTCTTCTCCCTGAAGCTCTTAAAAATCTGTTTTTCGCTAGGGATCTGAGGATGGAGGGAAAAGCAGGAACGTGTTTTTGGACCACCAATTTGATCCATTATTCAATCCATGATCTTTGTACATGTTTTTATTTCTACTGATCTTTTAAGTCTCAAAAGAGTTGGTATCCCTTTGTAAATCTTCCTGAATCTTTACACTATGCTGAGACATGTTATTTTTAAATTTTTTTTTAGCACAATGGGACCCAAAAGTTTTCACAGCTTATGATGTTTTTCGTGTAAGTCTAATCACATCCGAGCTTATTGTACAGGAGGTAGAAACTCAGCGGAATGGTATCAAGGCTGTCTTTGATCTAGAAGGCTGGCAGTTTTCTCATGCTTTTCAAATTACCCCATCCGTAGCCAAGAAGATTGCTGCTGTTCTCACAGTAAGTGTATATTTTAACTCTTTGGGATACTAATTCCAAACAATAGATTTAAAATTAGTTATATATTCAACAAAGCAAGAGGCTAGTACATTTATTAGAAAATTAAATGCTTTTAAAATGATACATAGAATTCAATAATGCTAAGAGGAAGTAAAGTATTATTAATACATAAAAGAATGTTGCAAGAAACTGAAAATATGTTCAAAATTAGTAGCCACAGAATTTATACACTTAAACAATAACATGATAACTTTCTTTTTCTATTACTAAAATTTTCTTCCTAAATTAAAAGATTGACTCAAAACAATATTTATAGCTATGGTACAATAAAATGTTATATTCTTGGTAGGTATAAATTGATATAGTTCTTTCAGAAATTAAAAGGTTTTTTAAGATGGCCATCATCTTTGATCTAGTAATTCTACTTTCGGGGACCTAGCCAGCAAATAATCTGAAATATAGTAAAGACTTCATATATAATAACAGTAGTAGTTTACTATATGCCAGGTACTTTGCTAAGTGTCTCAAGTGTATTGCCATTTAATGGCCAAACAAGCCTATGGCTTATTATTTTTCCCATTTTACAGATTAATGAACTATGTCAGAGGGGTGACATAGCAATGCCCAAGCACACACATTTTGCAGTGAAGCAAGAATTCCAGTTCAGGTCATCTGAAAGTAAGAGTTGTGTTTATAACCACCATTGCCTCAGATAAATATAGTTACTTATAGCATCAGTTTTTATAGATGAAAATTAGAAACAGCTTATTTGTCCAGAAATAGGAAAATTATGGTATATCCATTTGATGGATTATCACAACAATATTAAAACTCATGATAAGTATAAAAATTGTGTTATGTTACTGAAACGAAACAGGGTGAAAATTATTTAGAAAGCATACTGGCAATTATGTTTAAAATAAGATTATTCATAGAAAGAACCTGGAAGGAAAAGCTCCAAATTGATAACACATCTGTAAAAGCTAGGCATAAGAGGGTGCCTGGGTGGCTCAGTGGGTTAAAGCCTCTGCCTTCGGCTCAGGTCATGATCTCAGGGTCTTGGGATCAAGCCCCACATCAGGCTCTCTGCTCAGCAGGGAGCCTGCTTCCCCCTCTCCCTCTGCCTGCCTCTCTGCCTACTCGTGATCTCTCTCTCTCTGTCAAATAAATAAATAAAATATTTTTTAAAAAGCTATGCATAGGGAGAAATAGAATTTTGCATGAAAGAAATTTGGCAGGAGAAATCTGTATGTTAACACATTTTGGATAAGAAAACTATTGATGAAGTGTTGTTTTTTTTATTTTTTTAACTCTCAACCTTTTAAACTTTCTAAATAAATCTATATTACTTTGATGTGAAAGACCTATACCTGTGTCAAAAGTTTAAAAGTGTGTGTTTATTATTCCTTGAGCTTCTATGAAATTTTAATTTTTTTTTCTTAAAATAAAAATTGGGGAAAATTGTTAAATATATATGTCCAAATGACTCATTGGTTTCTTGAAAGAACATTTATATGTGATTGGAGAAGATATTTTCTGTGTCTTACTTACAAAAGATGCAGGTCTTTCTTAAAACACTTTGTCTAAGCTAAAAGGTTAAACCTTTTTTAAGAGATCTTTCCCTAATCTAGTGACTGTGAACTGCAAAGCAGGCTATTGTGTTGATGGAATAAATAATTCTGAAAATAAAATCCCACTTTAGATACTGCACTAAGTATAGCAAGTATTCAGAGAAGGGACTGGTCAATAGGAATATATATTGATTTATGCTTTTTTAATAGTAATTTTTTCTTTATTTTCAAAAGGATTCCTTTCCATTAAAAGTCCGTGGTATCCATTTGATAAATGAGCCAATAATTTTCCATGCTGTCTTTTCCATGATTAAACCATTCCTGACTGAAAAAATTAAGGAACGGGTAAGTAAAACATATTCAAGTCACTATTCTTTTGTACTAAATGTTCCAATCGTTTTTATTTACATTTTTTTAATAAAATAAATTTTTTATTTACATTTATTTACATTTTTATTTTATTTATTTTATTTATTTATTTACCTCCCCTCCCCAGTGTTTTAAGTATTTATCTAACAAACCATTTTTATAAATTAAAATTCCTTTTTAATTTTGAAAAATCAAGTTAGGCTGTGGGGGGAAATAGCCTCTCATTCATTGAAGTGGAAGTGCAAAATGGTATATTCCCTATAGAGGGCAGTGTGGTAATAGTTATCAAAATTGCAGCCTTTGCACTTCAGGGATTTAACCTCATGGCTATACAAGCACATAAACAAAAATTACAGATACAGGAGGATTCTTTGCAGCAAAAGACTGGAAATCATTAAGTGTTCATCATTAGGGAACTGGTTAGATAAACAGATACATCAACACAATGGACTACAATGAGATTTTCATGATGGATTGTAAAATGAAATAAAAGAAGGAAGAATTGTTTTTATGGTATGCTACCTTTTGTATAAAAAGGGGAGAAATTAGAATCTCTAGTTATATTTGCATTAAACAGATATACAAGAAAGCAATCTAACTAATAGAGTAGAAGTGTGGATGAGGTTCGAGTAGGGACCAAGGCATTTCATTTGTATCTTTTGTCTTGTTTTGATTTCTAGTCATATAAATGTATTATCTGTGCAAATAAAAAATAAATATATTTAAATTAGACATGCATAACTGAAAACCACAGTACCCAAGATATGTGACTTAATGTCATGTTAATTAAAGCAAAGAGATTTGATGGGTTTCTTTGGTTTTGTTTTTACCTGTCTTGTGGAGCCTTATTTCAGGTGAATATCTAATATCTCTTGGGATTTTTCAAGTATTAAAAATAAAATTTGAATTCCCAAGAATGGCAACCACTTTTCTACATTAATCTATAAAGGATAATTTGTAGAGTTATCCAGTAGGAATTTCTGTCTGTCTACAAGAAGAACCACACCTATGAAGATGGCCACTTTTCATTTTAGTATTTTTAGAAAAGTCATTTTAGGGGGCTCATTTTTGTCTCTCTCTTCAGTGTAGCTTGATAATAGCTGACACTTTTTGTTTAACTCTGAAATAACTAAAAGCAAGTATTTCCATTTTGGGTTATATTCTGTACAAATACAAACAAAACCAATAAACTGAAGCTAGTGAATAGCAGAATATGAGCAAAAAAGAAAGAAAAATTAAAAAATTGAGAAGGTAGGTAAAACATTTCAGCGAAAGGTAACTGACATGAAATAGACTTGCCGAAGTAAGACAGATGGGGACCCAATCAAGCCATTCTCCTCCCTTTCAATCTTTTGGAAATATCCTGTGAATGTTTTTATTTGCCCTCTTCTGAGGAAATAGTAGAACTTTTTTCGTTAGCCGATGATATTTTAAACATTTCAGAAGAAATCAAGAATTGGGACTGTGAGGTTCCCAAGTATAGGAAAATTGTTTCATTCATTTTTCAGTTCTCATATCCTAGCTGCTTTTAAATGATCATTGAATGTATAGATGAACAGTTTACCCTAGCAGGTGGAAAAAAGATACTTATTTATTTTTAGCAAGATGTGCTTTTAACTGAAGGTTCTAAGTCTTTATTTTAACTTCATAGCATCATATGATCACTTTTTATAGTTTAAGTATTTGAAAATTTAAGGTTCTCAACCATCACAATTGTCTCTTACTTCTGTTCTAGCCAAGAGTATCCATCAACTGTACCACATAAAATACTCTCCATATATGTAGCTGTGTGCACAGATATATGCTTCTAATTCATATGAACTAATACCAGGTAGTATAATTTTATCATCTCTAGAACAGATATTTGGCTAAGAATCATTAGGGAATAGAATTATAAAATAATTTTATTTAGAGTTTTTAAAAATCTATTTTCGAAAGAGGACAGAATATCTTTTTATAAATCTTATATATACAAAAACAAATACATATAAAAAACAATAAGATGGTTAGACTCATAAGCAGCACAATAGAAATTTAAGTATAATTTTTACATAAGCAGAGAAATAAAGGGCATAGCATTTATACATGCTCTCCTTTCTTGAAAGTCATTAGAATGCCTTATTTTATGGAGTTGATTTTACATTTGAAATATATCTAATGTACTAAGAGACTGAGGGCATGTATTCTAAAACATTTTGGCTATTTCAGATTCACATGCACGGGAACAATTACAAACAAAGCTTACTTCAGCATTTCCCAGACATTCTTCCTCTGGAATATGGTGGTGCAGAATTCTCCATGGAGGACATTTGTCAGGAGTGGACAAATTTTATAATGAAGTCTGAAAATTATCTCAGCAGCATTTCACAGATCAATCAGTGAGAAGAAGTTATCTAATGTGAATGACTTCCTAATTATAAATACGTGAGTGAGATCCTACCTGGTTATATGAATGAAAGAAAAAAATCCTTTAAGCTAATTAACACTTGTCTGATTGATCTTTTAAAATGCAAAACTCTTCTGACGGGAGCAACATGGATATTTGTGAAACTTCTTGACTTTTTAAATGCATTTTCTTTATCTTTCAAGTAGTTAAATGTTAGTACACCTTAAAAGCATAGAAAGGATTCCTGATTTTTGTACTTGAAAGTATCTCCTAAAGTAGCTGTTTCTGAAAAGTTTCATTTTCAGCAAGTTATCTGACTACATTGGTTTAGTAATAAATGTATAAATAGTCAAATGAAAAGAAGTATTAGTACAAATCAATGAATAATAAAAATCTATTAATACCCATCTTGGGTGGACGTCAGATTAGATTATAATTCAGATTAAAATCTGAATGCAGTTTTACAGGGTTCTTTCTATGGGCTAGCAAGATAGTTCATCTCAGGGAGTTCTATTTCAACATATGTGAACAATATACTCTTCAAACTTTTGATTGAAGAGTCTGTGCACCATAAACTATTGTATGTAGCATCTAGAGGTCTTTATAAAATTACTCATGTTGATACAATTGGTAAGCAAAAATAATTTAGGAAATTTTTCAGGCATAGCTGATGGTTTCTTAATACTATTTCTACATTTTCAAATAAATCAAGAATGTAATTTTGACATCAGGTTTTGGTTATTCTTATCATGACTACATAGAGACTTTGAAATGGAATAATATTTAATTGTCATATATGGACTATTTTTAATTGAACAATAATGCAACTACACAAAGAAAAGGAAATGTTTACATTTTAAAAATCACTGTTAGTTACACCTGGAACTTCTCAGATTATGTATGAAATAATTCTACTTTTACTATATATCAGAATATTCTAGCCAAATTCTATAATTCATATTTACTTTAAAAAATAGTAGTTAAAATGTGCTCTTTGTATTATAGTTTATGTCAAAGAATATTTTGTTTATTAAGAAAGATACAATGTCAACATAGCTCTCAATTTATGACAATTTTTATAGTGTTTCATCCTTTTTAAATTTTATTTTAAGCCTGAAAGTAAAAAAACACAGGGTGCAAAATTTGATAAACATTTGTTCAGCTTAGTTAGGTTTCAACATTAATCATACAATAGTATCTTTGTGAAAGGATATATAAAGGGCGTTTTCTTTATAAGAAAATTATTCTAATCAGGTGAGCTGATACTTGTGATTATCTGTACATATGTTTATGAAAAGATTCAGAGCACTTGTGAATGTTCTTTAGAGAACATACTAATTTTGACTTGGCACTGGGAAGCCAACTTTACATTATAATTTTTATTAAAAAATTACATCATGCCTGTTTTCTAAAAAAAATTATAAAGTCTACCTTACAAAATCATATAATTCACAAAATTGTATAATTAGAAATAACAGCAGAATAAAATCATTGAAAAAGAATAAACAATAAAAACAACAGAGAGCTCTGGTTTACCCAACATTTATTCCTCTGTAAAGGAGGTTTATAACTGAGTTTCACTTCATTTACGTTTGAGTCCTTAAAACACTTTCTTATGACATTGTGAAGCACAGGAGTAAAGGGTAATATTTAAAAATGTCTTCTAAATGTGATTCACTGGTGATGGTATTAACAGTAAAAAAATGAAAATATGTCAATCAACAGAAGTACATTTCATGATGGGACTTTGACTTTTTTTTAAATGCAACAATTCACTGAAGCACATTGAAAGAACAATATGAAATAAGCAATTTTATAAGGTGATAAGATAAATAACTATCAAATTGTCTCTATTACTTTACTGTGATTGTGCCAGAAGTGCCTTTTATTTATAAGGTTACCGCTAACATGCGCTCATTGTGTTAGTGAGCTGCACAATAATTTATTTGTTTTAATACTGCTCAAAAGAAAATAAAGATCTTTCACATAAACAATAGCTGTTTCTTTATCATTTGAAAATACAAGACAAATATTAGGTGTTTGTTCTCAAAATTGCTTTTCTTTACAGTTAAGTTTAAGAAAAACTTACCACATTTGGTTGTCCATTACACAAATGCTAGTTTTTTCTCTGTAACTTTTCATTACAGACTGGTTTTCCAGGCTGCTGATTTCAACACCAACTTCCTCTAGTGTCTTTTGCTATGCTTAAATGGACCACAAACTAATTTCATGAAACTAAGCCATGCAGATTTACTAAGTTAAAACTTCTAAGCGAAAAAAAGAGTGTGCTACTTAATCAGATAATTTAATTTTAAAACAATCTGCTGTTAGCCTAAATTGTAATTTTTATGTTTATATTATATATTTTAATATATTTATATATTAAAACATTATTAATTAATTAACATATTAATATATTAAATATATAGTATAAATATTAAGTATTTTCATACAACATATATTTATACACTTAAATATATATAACATTTATACTATGTGTTTTTCTTACAGAAATAACACTGAAGACCTAGAGCAAATATTGTCTTTGCTGCTCATCTAAATTAAGCCTATAGCTCACAAAACAGGTCAAACCTACAAACTAACCAAAAACTCAGTAAACTAGTAGGATCATGTTGTCTGAAACACTCTTCACTGGCCATATATGTTGAATTTTGCCACACTTAGATGCCATGTAGGAACTGTGATTTACAAAGGCGGAACTAGAAATGGGGGTAATAAAATTAGGATTGGCAGCAGTACATCTCCACTGATTTCCTTATTAGCAAGGATACATACCATCTTCCTCCTGTCCTCATAGCTAGTATTTGCTTGACAGCTCTCTTTTCTACTCAAGTCAATCATATTAATCTATAAAATGTCTACTTTTTTTTTTTTAAAGATTTTATTTATTTATTTGTCAGAGAGAGAGAGCACAAGCAAGGAGAGTGGCAGGCAGAGGGTAAGCCTGGCTCCCTACTGAGTAGGGGGCCAGATGGGGGACTTGATTCCAGGACCCTGGGATCATGACCTGAGATGAAGGCAGACGCTTAACTGACTGAGACACCCAGGCAACCCAAATGTCTACTTTTGATAACAGCGTACATTAAATTAAATACTACAGTGAATAGAAAAATTAACTAGATGCTGCCTAGAAGAGAGAAAATATTTACCTAAAATAGCCAGGTGAAGTGCAGTATAGTACAAGGGTCATTAGAATGGTTCCAATAGAGAGCTTTGGAAGGGAAGGTAATTTCCATGTGGGATAACTGAGGATGTGTTCTTAGAAGAGGTACAATTTGAAGCAGAGCCTTTAAGGTGAATTGACTGCCCCAGAGAACAAAGAGAACTGAGGAGAGGAAGGATATTCCAAGAAAAGAAATAGCACGAGCAAAGACAAGAGATGAGAGAGAATAGGCCATGTCTGAGAAATAGTAAATAGCCCTATCATTTTTGGAGGGAGAGAATGGGTACAGGAGGTAAGACTTCCCCTCGAAAGATGCACATGAAACAAAATGTGGGAGGCACTGAACAGCTGCTGAAGGGCACTCAAACGTATAGATTACGTATTTTGTGCCAGACAAAAGTTTAGGTTCACATACGTTGTGTTGTTCAATCTTTGCTGAAAAAAAGGTAAGTGGAATTATGCCCATTTTTACAGAAGAGAACTGAACTTCAAATGTGTCTGTTCCTGGCTCACAGTCACAGGGCTAGTGAATGCCAGCATCAGACTGAACTCTGCAGGCCTGGCTATAAAATCCACACCCTCCACACCACCACCATGCTCCTCACAGAGTGTTCCACAGGCTACTGGATTCTACCAGTCCTCCTTGGAAATATCCAACCCCAACCTATTTCCAAGATTAGTCATCTCTCATCAGACCTGCTATGATGGCCTCCACATTAGACTAAACAGCATCTCCTTATTCTTGCCCTTACATCCCCCTTCCACCGCTGCGAGAGTTCTCCTTCTGCAAGATTTTATCCCCTGAACTTTGAGAGAGCAGCACTGCATGTGTGGTAAACTGCTAATTGGCATCCCAGGCTCTTTACAACCAGGCCCAACCTGTTCTTCCAACCTCACTTTGCAGGACTCTAAACCCCACCTATACTCTAGGCACTCAACCTTTTCACCACTTTGAAAACTATCACCTCCTCCACGCAAGACATCTCAGAATCAGTAACAAGGGAGAGGGTGGAGGGGGGGGAAATGTGTGTATTGTGTCCTCTGAAACTGTGCTCTTATTGTTTTCTTGGTTCCATGCCCTTTCCTGCTTTCTCTGTTCATCTGCAGAGTCCTGCTCACTTGTCACATCTGCTAACCAGCGTCTAGCACAGGGTCAAAACTCACAGGATACAGACCTTACCAAGGGATAGTTCCCGTTGCAAGGCTGGGTGACAGCCACCAGGGTAACAGTCACAAGTGGGATGAAGGTCTGCCTTGGGCTAAATGGAATATTATCTATTGGTACGTTGAGCTGTCCTCAGCAGCCTCCTTACAAACAAACCCTCAGACTTAACCTCCTCTCTCTACTTTTTTTTTTCTCTCTCTCATCCTATTAGCTGTGTTATAGCAATAAGGTCCTACCCTGCTGGGCTTTATTTCTGTCCCAGACTTCAATCCATTTCCCTGTTTTAAGTATTTTAAGTAATTGCGTTTAATTTTCTAGTTGATTTTAAATGTCACTTCTTTTAATTCCACACCCACACACATACACAGTACAGGCTGGCCCCTATGGAGTTGTTTGAGACACTCATTAACCACAGTTGAACAAATAAACCCCCATGGCAAATTTGGCTCTTATCAGGAGCTCCCTCTCCAGTCCACAAGAGCTCTTTTGGCAGGTTACCCACAGCAGACTTTGACCGTGCACTATGCTCCTCTTTCTCAGAGCACCGTGCACTTGGGGTGATGTGAAGGTCTGGAATGAGGAATGGTCAGGCACAGCCCCACACTGTACTCCATCTACTTTCTCCCACTACTCAGTCTCATCCACTCATGACTCAGACAAACCTCTTTTGAGGAATTTCAGTCCATCCTCTGAGCGTATCTGAGCCTCATTACCCGAATTCAGTATATGGATGACCTTCTCTGCTTAATGATGGTTGTCAGTGTCCAGTATTTACTGCAAGTTCTTGCCCAAAGGGACATAACATCTCTAAACATAAAACAACAGCCCTTAAGTGCTAGCTTATGATATCCTCCCTGAAGTAGAGACTTTATTCCTAAAAAAATTAATACCATTATCAATTTCCCTCTCCCCGACATCAAAAGAAAACTCCAAGGATTTCTACAATTAGTTGGCTATCACCAGAGTCAATTCCCTAACTTTTCTGCCATTGCCTTTCCCTTAAACATCATGACTAAAGAGATGTCTCTGAGCTCCTTAATTGGGTTCCATGCCTGCAACTCAAAACCTCAAATCCTCTCCATCTTCTCCCACTGTTAAGAGTCCCAAATTACTGATACCCTTCTCCTTTTTAATATCTGAAAGGAGTAGATGTACTTTGGGGGGGGGGTGGTCCTCAACCAAAACACACTGTCTGCCTTACCACCAAAACTGCTCTAAAACAAAGAAGACAACCTTGGGTTCACATTTCACAACTAAAAAATAATAAATAAATAAATAAAAGCTTTACTTCAAATAGAAACCCAACTCAACAAGAAACCTTAAATTGAAGTTCTTCGGAGAGAACTGAAGAAGCAGATGATGATATAGGTGACAGCATATGCCACCCCCCAAATATGCCACTTTGATATAAGGATTATTTTGAGCCAAAGGGAACTGAAAAGCAGCAGATACATGAAAAGCTCTCCACCTGCCAAACAAGGCATAAATGTCCCTTTTTTTCTACCAGGAAGAACAAAGGTTGATCACTGGAGACAACTATAGATCCTTATCAGTCCCGAGGAATCTACATAGTAAACTTTATTAGCACTTACCTTCCACTAATTGTCCATACATTTTATTTGCCTTCCCACAATTTATACCCCTAGAAACTGGAAGTCCTCTTCCTTTGCCAAGATGCTATATAAGCCCAAGTTCTAACCAACCCTTTGAGTTACTCTTCATTGAGGTTTCTCTCAGACAGTGTACACTACATGAATTATTTTTCTCTTATTAATATATCTTTTGTCAGGTAACCTAGCAGAGTAGAAGGAAAAAAAGGAAATTTTCCTCCTTTATAATAACATGAAGTAGACTGCTTTCTCAAGAACAACTGTGTGATACCATAAGGGTGTCAGCTTCTAATCAACACAACAGAACAAGATCATCCACAGGTGTAATAGTCAATCCCCTCCATATTTTGTTGTTATCTTCCTTCTATTTTTCTATTATCTATTACCTATATTATTTCTATATATCTATTATCTATATTATTATTTATTATCTGTTATCTTGTTATCCTATTTTTCTATTTATTCTATTTTCTAATTTTCTTTCTTTTTTTTTTTAAGATTTTATTTATTTATTTGACAGAGAGAGATATCACAAGTAAGCAGAGAGGCAGGCAGAGAGGGAGAGGGAGAAGCAGGCTCCCCGCTGAGCAGAGAGCCTGATGTGGGTCTTGATCCCAGGACCCTGAGATTATGACCTGAGCCAAAGGCAGAGGCTTTAACCCACCGAGCCACCCAGGAGTCCCTCTATTTCTATTTTTCTATTTTCCATACTCCTTCTATTTTTCTATCATTCTTCTATTTTCTATTATAAAATAAATACTCAAAACTTCCTTGAACAGAGGGAGACAAACCATAAGAGACTGCTAGACGAACGAAATGAACTAAGGGTGGCTGGGAAGCAGGGGGGGTAGGGATAGGGTGGCTGGGTTATGGACATTGGGGAGGGTATGTGCTATGGTTAAGTGCTGTGAAATGTGTAAGCCTGACGATTCACAGACATGTACCCTGGGGCAAATAATACATTATATGTTAATAAAAAAAACAAAAAAACTTCCTTGAACCATATTTTTCTTTTTGCCCTACTATTCCTTCTTTTCTATTTCTTGTTTTACCTATATTCAGGAACCCCCAAATCTTTGAATGGCTTTTGCTAAACTGAGATTACTCAACCTTAACATCTTTCTTAAAATCGTTGCCTTGTTCACTCTTTCCTTCATTTTTCCTCAAATTCTTCTTCCCACCCTTAAAACCGCAGCTTAGCTGTTTTCCCCACATAACGTTAGGGCATTCTTCCTATATTTTACATTAGTTAGACAAATAATCAAATGCAATCTGGACCACTTTAGAAAAGTAATGTTTATTTCTCTGGCAATTTCACAGACAAGAATTTTCTAGGTTCCAGTTTCTGTCTACATAGTTGACCTTGAACAACACGGGCTTGAACTGCATGGGTCCACTTATACGCAGATTTTTTATAGTATAATACTATAAATGTATTTTCTTTACTGTATTTTGTAGTAACATTTCTTTTTTTCTAGCTTAATTTGTGACAAGTACACAGTCTATAATACATATAACACACAAAATATGTATTAACCAACTGCTTATATTATTGTTCTGGTCAATACAGTAGGCTTAATAACTAAGTTTTTGGGGATTCTAAATTACACGAGGATTTTCTTTTCTTTCTTTCTTTCTTTTTTTTTAAATTTTATTTATTTATTTGACAGAGAAAGAGAGATCATAAGTAGGCAGAGAGGCAGGCAGAGAGAGAGGCAAGCAGGCTCTCTGCTCAGCAGGGCTCATCCCAGGACTCTGAGATCATGACCTGAGCCGAAAGCAGAGGCTTTAACCCACTAAGCCAGCCAGGCACCCCTACATGAGGATTTTCAACTATGCAGAGGTTGATGCCCCGTGTTGCTCAAGGGTCAACTATACATCTTTTACTCTGACACTTCTACTGATGGTACTTGTAACTATTCATCATCTTCCCAAAGAAAATGCAACCTTAAATCAAACAACTCCAGCATGGGTGCTGCCATCTGGAGTTGTTAAGGAAGAAATGTACCCCGTTGCCACCACAGTCCTGACCCAACTGTCAAAGGACTTTACCACACTGGTTTTCTGGAATCTACTTGAATGGTCTCAAGTCTTGTTTTTGTTCCTTAACACAATCTCTAATATTTTTTCTGCTTATTCTTGTATGTATTCCCCCCCACCCCAGTCAAATGCTTTTGTCCAGAACCCTTCTCAGTTCTAGACTACAGTCAGAGCACAACAGGTGCTTTGGCTCTTTCTCCAAGAACAGTGCCAATGTGAAATGCTGATTTTGTGGACTATTTAGCTACAGTCTCTACTCTATCTCTCTTATGAATGTGCATAGGAATGTTTGAAACCAAGTGTTCACTAAAATAAAGAAGAGGAATTTCTTTGCAAGTCCTTCAACTCATGACATCCTCTAGATGGCAGGAAATTAACATAGCTTGCCCAGAACTCAGTGGGAACACATGTATGAGAACAAAAGGTTTAAAAGTGATTGAAACAGGAAAAACTGAATTAATTTTAATTTGAAAATGTATGTTTAATACAAAATACAAAATGTAGCTAAATTCTGTCCACTCTGATGCTGTCAGCTTACTAAGCTCTAGGATGGTTTATTTCTCCTTCCCAGTAGGGTCGTAAGAGAAAACTCTTGAGGTCTGCTCCTGTCAGCTTCTGTCTACCCTCCTCTAAACCAAAAGCTAGCTAGAACAGAGTTTAGCTAAAGAAGGCTGGAGTTGTTCCTCTGGTTGGTCGTTCTAAGTCTTTGGGTCCTGTTTTCAATAAGTGGAGCCCTACCTAGGAAGATAATAGAGAAGGGCCCTTTCTTTGTGATTAATAAGTCATTGCCTGCCCCCAGAGATGTATATCCTGTTCTACTGAACTTACTGGTTTCACTAAAAGTAAACAGATGCCTAAGGAGTGACTTGATTCAACTTCTGGATGTGTGTCACACTGATGATACTCCTGACTCTACCCAGTTATCCCCTCCATGTCTTTCTGTCTTTCTTCTCCTCCCCTTCCCCCTCTAGTGGCCTGTTGAGTTCCTTAGTGGGGCCTCACTAAGTGGATTGCTCTCCCCTTTGAAGAGATAAGCCATCTGAGATCTCGAACACTCTCTGCACTAAAGAGAGACCGGTGCAGTCATAATGAGACTGCTGTTTGCCACTTCCCATTCCTACCCAAGGACTAATGCTGGAGTATTTCTTCCTATACCACCACCACTCTTCTGGATGTCAAGGTGTATGAAGAACAGTAGAGGAGGGGAAATGTTAAAACAGGGTAGTTCAGAAGTGACTAGGCAAATTCTAGGGTGCAGCCAGACCCCCTGCTGCTAATAGATAATTCATGAGTGATCTGCAGGTAGTTGATGACTGGAGACCTATATCTTATAGCATTTATTTATTTATTTTTTAAAAGATTATTTATTTATTTATTTGAGAGAGAGAGAGAGAGTGAGAGCATGAGAAGAGCAAAGGTCAGAGAGAGAAGCAGACTCCCCGTGGAGCTGGGAGCCCGATGCAGGATGCTGGACTAGATCCTGGGACTCCAGGATCATGACCTGGACCGAAGGCAGTTGCTTAACCAACTGAGCCACCCCAGGTGCCCATGTTATAATATTTAGATGAGCAGCACCTAGGACTCTGTTTTAGTGACAGTCAGTGGTACCTCAAACAAGTGGCCCACAGGTATGTGTAGTCAAATATTGTTGGTGGTGATTTTCTCTAGAGGCAATAAGAATGTAAAAGTGGCCAGTGGCAAGAATCCACTCTCTTAAGTAAAAACTGGCTTGAGAAACTCAGACATGAATTATGTTTTGTAAATAATTAATGTAAAATTAGGGTGGAATATCCAGTTACCTAGTACATCTAAACTTAGAAGTGAACAAAGGGTTGTCCCTTTTGGAGATGGAAAAAAATATATCCTTGGCCCAGTTAGATGGGATAATGCTATTTAAGAAAAACATGTTACTAATAATAAACTTTCTCATTTCAAATCGTCCCTAAGCAGATCTGAGGGAAAAGGTCATTTTGGAGATTTTACTTATCACAGCTAAATACAAATACAGTATGGGAAAAATAAATACAAACATATCAGTACAGTGGGAAGGACAAGGTATCAGTTTTGCTTGTGTTTTGTTTATTTGTGTGTTAGGTCTAATGGTCTGTTTTATTCTTTGACAGTCCAATGGTGATTTCTGTTTTGCTGTCTTCCTGATTTTGAAGAAAAATTCAGTTTTACTCTAGGTGCCCACTTTTGATTTTTGCTGTATAGTATACTGTATTAAACTTACTAAGGCTTTTGTTTAGCTCTTTTTGTTAGATAACTTACAGTGTTTACAGTCTTAGGAACACACATACTAATAAAACAGGATCCTCTGTTGATGTATGTCTTGCAGTTAAAATTGTTATACAAATCAAGGAGAGGCACCTGGGTGGCTCAGTCAGTTAGGTATCTGCCTCCGGCTCAGGTCATGATCCCTGGGTCCTGGGATCAAGCCCCGTGTTGGGCTCCCTGCTCATCAAGGAGTCTGCTTTTCTCTCTCCCACTCCCCCTGCTTGTGCTCTTTCTTTCTCTGTCAAATAATAAAATCTTTAAAACAAAGCAAAACAAGGAGACATTATTCTTTAGGCAAAATAACAAGAATTTAAAATTCTTTTTCATAGATTCTAATTCTCTGCTGATAACATCTCACCCATTTTGCCTATATTTTTCTCCATTTTATTTAAAGTTCATCATATTTTATTTAAAATAAAAGCCTTGTCAGGGTGCCTGGGTGGCTCAGTAGTTAGGCATCTGCCTTCGGCTCAGGTCATGGTTCCGGAGTCCTGGGATCGAGCCCCTCATCAATAGGAAGCCTGTTTCTCCCTCTCCCATTCCCCTTGCTTGTGCTCCCTTTCTCACTGTGTCTGTCAAATAAATAAATAAAATCTTAAAAAAAAAAAAAGAGCCTTGTCTTCTAATTGCAATATCAGGATCATCTATGGTTCTTTGCTTTTACTTTTCTCTTTATATTATTACATATTTCTGCTTCCTTATATTTTTAAAAACATTTTATTGTATGTTTTATGTTTATTGTATTGTATGCATTGTATGCAATGTTGGACATTGCATTTAACTGTAGAGGCTACAAATAATATCTTTCATTAGCAATGATTTTTTCTTTTTTTTGTCAAATAGAATGAAAGGCTAGTCAATCCAATCATGCCTTGTGCTGGGCTGCTATTTTAATAAGATTCAGTCCATTTCTGGTTCATCCCCATTCTTCATGATTGTTCCTCTTGGGCTTATTAATTAATTGGTTAACTAATTAATTAATTTTTGAGATAGAGAGAGAGTGCATGAGAGCAGAGGGAGAGGTAAAGGGAGAGGGAGAGAGAGAATCCCAAGCAGGCTCTATGCTCAGCACGGATGCCAATGCAGGGCTCTATTTCAGGACCTTGAGATCAGGATCTGAGCCAAAATCAAAAGTCAATCCTCAACTGACTAAGCCACCCATCCCTGGTTCTCTTGGGCTTTTGATTGATACCCTGCATATTCTCTTTTTTTCTCAGCCTTGAAAGTTCTACCTTTGGCAGATTTTAAACTTAGTACCCATTTTTTGCAGGTTAAAAATGTGGTAAATGCCCTGAAACATCTATTGTAGGTTTGCTGAAGCCTCCCTCTCTCTGATGGAACTTTGTTTCCAAAGCTCTACAAGACAATGAATGTTTCACTCTGCCTTTTCTATTCAATCTTCCTCAGTTTCTGGTACCATCCCAGAACTCAGCACATGTCCCATGGGAAAATCCAACCATGTAGTTTATATTTTCCAATTTTTTTTTCCTTTTTTCTTTTTGTTGTCAGCCTATATAACTATAAAACAAACAAACAAACAAACAAACAAACAAACAAACACCCCACTGCTTTCTCTTTTCCAGCTAGGATTTATCTACCTTATATCTATGTGCATAGGTATAATTAATTATACAACTTTTATCATGTCCTTTGTTCTTAACTTTTTCTATCTGGTTGGTGAGTTTTAAATGGCACCTTTTGACTCCCACCAATACCTATACATGGTGATTTTATTTTAGTTTCCCTTCCTCTCTCACCTTTCCCCTCATTTTTTTTAACTTGCATTCTTCCTGTTGAGCAGAATATGTTTATATTCTACTCTTTGACCCATGCCCCTACTCTTATTTTAGTATTAGTACTACAATTAAATATATTAAATGCTCACCATCAGTTATTTTGATATGTTTTCCAAGTCATCTTTAGATGAAATTCATCTTCTAAATGGTTTTCCAGGAAGGGTATGTGAGAACAGTTATGTGTTTCTATAGTCCTGCATACAGAAATTTGACTAAGAATTTATGTGAATTTTTCTTAAAACGATGCTCCATTATTTATTGCATTTTTATGTTGCTCTTGAAAAGTGTGAGGTCATGCTAATATTCTTACCCACATAAGTAAACTGGTTATTTTGTCTAGCAGCCTTCATGATTTCTTCTTTTTCCTTGATGCCCAATTTTTACAAGGATTTGTAAAATCTTTTTTACAAAAGGATTTTGTTTTACAAGGATAAGTCCCAGAGTTGTTCATTTCAGGTTAATTTTACCATTTTTCTCTTATTTATAGGAAGTCTCTTAGATTATAGTGATGAATACTGCTTTTGTTCCATTGCTTTGTTTTCTTCTTCTTCCAGGACTCCAATAATAATATACATGTTGAATCTTCTTTGCCTTCCATTTTTAGCTTTTTTTTCCTCAGACCTATTTTACTTTTTCATGTCATTTTCATTCCTTTGGTTGTTTCCTTCTTTTCTTCACTGATGTTTATTAAAATTCTACTTGAATCTTTTCTGCCTTAGACAGTGGGATTTTGTTCTTCACTTGTGAGAGGATTTTGTCTTTTCTTTCAAATTTTTCCTGATTAGATAAACTCTTAAGGCATTTCTGCCTGTTTTTCCCACTTCTAAGGCTATGAACTAGACTTGCTACATACACATATACACACATACCTCATTTGAGAATATTTTAGTTTGGAGCTTGGTCTTACAGTTTTGCTTGTTTTGAGGGATAATTTTCATTTCACCTTTTTTGTTTCAGTTCAGAATAGTTTTACATTGTGTTGGTCTGATTTTTTTTTTTAATAAGCCTTTTGTGGACAATTTCCTACTTGAAAAGTATTTTATAGTGTCAGTATAGTGAAGTGTATATGCACTATATACACTTGTATATACAGTATATACAAAAACATTATTATTATTATTTTTTTTTGTGGCAGCAGTTTTATGTATGTAGGGGTGAGGTGGGGTGGCTGGCATGACTTATTTCTTCTGTTTCTGTAGAATCCTTAATTTTCCCCCTCCTTTCTTTCCCTTCATTGCCATGTCTTTAAGGGACCCTACCCACTTGTCAGTGAAGCTGATTCTTCCTCAAAAGTAATGTTTTCTGAAGCTTCTACTTCTGGTCTCTTTTTCAAGTTTCTTCTTGACAGCCAATGCTATAACTTACCAAGACCCAGGCAGTGTTCAGTATGTTGACACTTAATGTTTGACATTTTCTTTCAAGGTTTGATTTCGTCTATGCTTTGTTTAATCATCCACTTTCTTTTTTCTTTTTCAAAGATTTCTGAAGCCCTGCCTCTCAGCATCTAGATGTCTTGCAGCAGTGGAGGATGCTTTGTAAAATTTGGTACTAATTGATTTTCTGATATTGGATGTTTGTGGTATCCTCTGTTTCCTGATATTGCTAAAGGCTGGAATCACACATAATTATATTTGCACTGCTTGGACATAATGATTTTTTGAAAATGTGTGGAGAGTTTCTGGTTCAGGTGGTTGACATTATCCTCTAGACCCAAGTATAACTTATCTCTGTTATCTCTTATTAATACAGATTTATCTTTGTTCGTAAGCAGCTCCAATTCATTTTCATGCTTTCTAATAGTCTACTAATTCTTCAACTTATTACCCATTCTTAAAGGTCATTTAGATTGTATTTAATATTTCACTATTACCAAAAAAAATGCTAAAAAGAACATACTTATGTCTATTTCTTTGTTCACACATCCAAGCATTTCCCTAGGGTATGTATGTATGTCTGAAAAGTGCTGGTTTATAGAATAGAAATTTTCATCTTTAAAAAGATTTTATTTATTTATTTGAGAGAAAGAGAGAGAACGGAGTGTGGGGAGGAAGCAGCAGAGGGAGAGGGAGAAGCAGGCCCCCACCTGAGCCCGGAGCCAGACACGGGCCAAAGGGCTCAATTCCAGGACCCCAAGATCATGAACTGAGCCAAAGGCAGATGCTTACCGACTGAGCCACGCAGGCACCTCCAGAATATGTGCATCTTCACCTTTACTAGATATTCTCTAACTGCTTTCAGTAATAGTTGTAATAATTTACAATTCTACTAGCAGTGTTAAAGAATTCTCATTTTCTACATACTTTAATTATTATTTTCAAGGTTTACATTTTTGTCAGTCTGATGGATGTGATGTGTTATCTTAATTCACACATCCTTGATGACTATTGAAGGTTTGGTTTGTCTTTTCATATTATTTCCCTAGTTTTATTTTGGGATGTTGTCCTTTCTTATTAAGTCCTTTGTATATTCTACAAATAAACTTTCAAAATTCTGTATTTTATGAATATAATTTCCAGGTTTGTGCCTTATCTTTAACTTTCTTAAAGTTATATAGAAGTTTCAAAACTATAGCATTGTCAAATCTATTATTTTTCTCCATTAACATCTGCATCTTTTTATACAGTGCTTTATAAAATCCTTCCGACTGGGGTGCCTGGATGGCTCAGTGGGTTAAAGCCTCTGCCCTCAGCTCAGGTTATGATCTCAGGGTCCTGGGATTGAGCCCTCCCTCCGGCTCTCTGCTGAACAGGAAGCCTGCTTCTCTCTCTCTCTCTGCCTGTCTCTCTGTCTACTTGTGATCTCTCTCTCTCTCTCTCTAATAAATAAATATATTAAAATCTTTAAAAAAAAATAAAATCCTTCTGACCACCAATGTCATGAACATGTGCTTCTATATATTCTTATTGGAGTTTATTTTTTCACATTTACATCTTTATTTAAATGGGGTTTATTTTTTGTGTAAAATACCAGGTAAATCATTTTTCCTCTGCAGATAGATACCTGCTCCAATGCCACAAATTTATATTTACCAATGCTCTTCCTCTGTTCAGTTATGCTCAGAACCAGCTGAGCACTTAAGGCCTTTTATAATATCTTTAACCACATCCTTCGGGCTTATCTTTCACCACACCCTTCTATAGTAGCATTATTTTCTTGTCAAACCAGACTACTTAATGCATTCATTCTTCTTGAATACCAAAACTCTATTCTTGTTCTCGCCACAAGTCATGTTCTCTTTCTGTCATTTCTCCCTACTAAATTATAAACTTTAAAAAAAAAAAAATTGTCCAATTCACCTCTGCATCTTCGATAATTAGCCCTGATTGAACAGACTTCCAATACTTGTCAAAGGATTTTATTCTTAATTTGGCCCTTGTAGGTGGGCATGTCCACCTAGTACAAGCCATAATCTATCTATGTATCTAGATTTTCACACAGAAAGAAGGTTTCTTTTACCTACCTCCTTACCAAAATATGCCTAGTGATTCCAAAGCTTTTTTACAATTTTAAAACAGAACCCTCAAAATAAATCTAACACCCAGGAATCAAAGTTTTCATTTCTGCCCCCGTGTTTAGGGCGGGCAAGTCTGTGGTTGAGTAAAGGGGACCTGCCCCTCTGTAGGGGATGCGAAGAGCTGGCTCCTCCTTGACCCACTTCGGAGGTGAGGCCGCGAGCCCGAGAACGTGTTCACATCCAGCGTCCGTCCCTCTTCCCTTCGTTTCCTCCTGCTGCCTCGACCCTGACAACGAACATCAGGAGGTGGAAATTACCTCTGAAGTCACTGTCTGTCCTTCCATGGAACGCTGGAGTGCCCAACTCGGCTGTCAGCATTCCTAATGACACGGTCTGGCCTTTCAGGCGGGAGCTACAGTTGGCGCCAAGTTCTCAGGCGACTTCTGGAATCTCTCACGAGCCCCGCTTGCTGCCTGGTTACAAGATCCGGTCAGGCCGGGATCCGGGGTTCCCCTTCCAGAGCCTGGACTCCGTTACGAGGGACTGAGGTCACCTCCATAGAACAACTGAAAGGGAAGCTTCCGCCTATCCCAGGCCCACCGGAGGCCCACCCAGAAGCTTGCGGTGTTGTCCGCACGGGGCGCCGGGCAGAAGCAGCGGCCACGGGGTCGCGGGAGGCGGACTCACCGCCAAGCGATGGGGCAGGAGGGCCGTCTGAGTCCCCAGAACCGCTCGCTCCGGCCCCGCGACCGCCGCACGCGCCGGAACTGCATTTCCCATAGGCCCCCGCGGCGGAGCACCGCCCCCGCCTGCGGCCCCCGCGCGGCCAGGAGACCGCCTACCCCGCAGCCGCCGCCTCCGCCGCCGCTGCAGCCGGCCTGGGTGCCCTACCAGCTGTGTCTTTGAAAGGCGGCGGGAGGCGGCGAGCACGATGGCGAGACTGGAGCGCCTGCTGTGTGTGCTGGTCCTGGTCCTGTGCGGGGCGCCGAGCCCCGGATTGTGCGCTGCTAGCACTGCCACCTCCAAGAAGCCCATCATCGGTAAGAAGGCTGGGTGGGAGCCGCGGGCCTGAGGCCGGGTGTCCGTCGTGGGCACTTCCAGCTGTTGGGTTCCGGCTGCTGCGTCCAGCCTTGGAAATACCCGAGTCCAGGGTTGCCATATGTGCCTTCGTTTGTAGCACGAGTAAGAGCCGAGCCAAGGCACCATTTCGATCGTGCCGAAATAGATAATGCCTGGTGGTTTCCTCAAATTCATTTGGCTCTTAAAGTTGGCAGGGAGGAAGGTGCGCTGGGAAAAATCCAGCGGATTGTTTTCTTCTTTGTACATAGCTAGGAATTTCCACTAACACACCAAACTCTGTACATACGTTATGTTTATTAAAAGTTCACGGAGGGCGTATTTTAAGATACAATGCATTATCCCTATAAAAATCGAATTGACCTGATAATCAAGAAATTATGGTACACTTTGGGTGTTGTCACCTTCAGCACCGGAGGGCAGCAGTGCCTAGTATAATCCTAGTGTCAGTTCTACGTGGTGTTAAAGTGAAGCACGCAATTTTTCGTGTCCAACAAATTTACGCTTTTAAAGAGTAAAATCAGTTTGCATTGCCAGAACAAGACATTCGAGACAGGGAAAGGGAAGGCTACCCAGGAGAAATCAATCAGCCTAGAATTAAAATTTGCCAAAAGCAATTTATGTCAGACAATTAAAATTGGCTTTATTTTAGAGGTAGTATTATGCTATTCAAGGTCTTTTCCCTGCTGGGAAGAGGAACATCGTATTCTGTAACTAAATAGTAGGTAAATGAGTATTTTTTTTTTCGTATGTATTGCTAGTGCCTGATTTTCAAATGGGTTCTGTATCAATATTTGGAACTTGGAATGCCTTATTTCATAGCTATTTAAAATGGTGGTTAGAGTCTCCAAGGAGAATTAACTCAAAATAAAATTCTATGTGGTGTGTTGGGAATTGTGAGTATAGAGAGGAGGGAAAAAGGAAAAAAGGGGTGGGAGGATTCTTTTCCCTTTCCTGGGAACAGTGGTAGTCCAGGGTCAATTATAGAAAAAGGGAGTGTGCTTTCAGTCACACCACTTAAGACAAAATGGTTAACTAAGCACCTACTTTGTTCAAGGCATTAAGTTAGGAAGTGAAGAAGATTCACAGACAAGGAAACCACAAAAGTTGTGAGGTGGCCTTAAAGTATAGGTGGAATTTTGGTCACATTTTGAGGGTCTTACAGCTTGAGCTCCCCCCCCCCCACCCCACCGTTGGGAGAAGTGAGTAGGTGGGTAAAGGGGAAGGATTGGGGAGAAGCTGGTTGAACTTACTTATTCTAATATACTTTTTCTCCTTTCTGGTACTTATGTTTACATGTCCCAAACCCTAAACGCTTTTTTGTGGCATGTCACCTTGCCTCCCTTGTAACACTCCATTCCTCATTTCCTGTGACACACCTTCATTCTTTCCCTACCACATTTCATTTTTCTCAGTGAAGACAGTCTTACTTATTCACAAGGAAAACAGTCTTAACAAATTTTGGCATGTGGCGTGTATTAACTGAGTGCCTCACAAATGCCAGTTTTTGTGACAAGCTGGAAATAAGGAAGTGATTGGTATAGAGAGCTCTTCCTGGCAGGTGTCCTACATAGACAATGAAGTGTTCCAAATGGTGAAGCAGCGGATGTAACTGGCACAGGTGTATTCTCCAGACAGACATATTTTGATGTATATTGGATGCCAGTACTGTGCTGGGACAGAGGTTTCAGTGGTAAGAAACAGCCTCAGAGGTAGCTGGGGCAAAGCACACAGGGTCTTGTAGAGTTTATAAAAGTTTAGGTAACCCATTGAGGTACTTAAACAAGGAGATGCTCCCCGTTGATTTGTTATCTCTGATCTCGTTTCTTATTGTTTTCTCCCATTGCTCAGAGAGCTCTAGTCCTAGACTCCTTGAGATGTGATAGGCACACACCTGACTTAGGGCCTTTGCCCTTGCTGTTTCCCACCCTGGATCCCTCTTTCAGGTACTTGCATAGGGCTTACTTCCTCATCTCTCTGAAGTCCTGACTCAAACTTCATGTTTTACCTTCTCAGGGAGGTATTGCCTGGCCTGGCATCATATTTAAGAGACTTTCTTCCCCTGGATAGATGGGACCAACTCCTCCCCCTCTCCAAAGCACACCTTCTTACTCTGCTTTACTTTTTTCTTTATCATTTACCACCAGCCATCAGACTTTATATTTTAACTTATTTTGTTAATGATTTGTCCACTCTTCTGTCCCTCCCAAATACTAGGATCAAAGCCCACAAGGGAGGAATTTTTGTTTTGTTCATTCATGTGTCTCCATCACATTCAGTGTCTTGTGTATAATATGATTCAGTAACATACTGAATGAAGTTAATGAACGAATGGTGATATAATGAGATTTCTTTCCCTGTGGAGTACTGGTTGGAGTTGTTGATTATTTAAGAAAAGATAGAGAGTGACTTTTTAAGAAGCTATTATAATAGTGTGAAGGGGAGGAGGCAAGATGTTGGTTGCTTAGTTTATGTTGCTGATGTTGGAGAGATGTAGACAGAAAGTATTTCCACTCTTCTGCTTTATAGTCAAGGAAACAATGTGCCTTTGAGTGTGTGGGAGAGGAGAGGCCTCCTTCTAGACTTAAGGATGTGAGATTGATTCTAGGTTGTGTAAAGGAGGCTGGTGCTATTATAAACCTGCTTTGGGGCTTATTTGGTCTCCTTGATGAGGCGAGAGAGAGAAGACTACTTAAAACTCTGAATAGCTTCCAGTGTGTTTTCCCAAAGTCTGTGGATGTACTTAAAGAAGAAACTTTGTATTTAATTCTATGAATTAAACAAGTAAAGTAGTGGTATTTTTATTTATTTATTTTTTTTAAGATTTTTTTTTTTTGTCAGAGAGAGAGAGAATGTACAAGCAGGGTGAGCTGCAGGCAGAGGGAGAAGCAGGCTCTCTTCTGAGCATGGAGCCCAATGCAGGACTCAATCCCAGCACCCTGGGATCATGACCTGAGCTGAAAGCAGATACTTAACCGACTGAGCCACTCAGGCACCTCCAAAGAGTGGTATTTTTACTGTGATGTGTTTCAGTTTCAGAGTAAGAAAAAAAGGAAATCGCTTGAAATTAAAACTATTTTTCTTTTTCTTTCTTCTTTCTTTTCTTTTCTTTTCTTCCTCCCTCCTATCTTCCCTTCCCTTCCCTTCCCTCTCTCCCTGCACCCCCTCTTCCTTTCTTCCCTCCTTCCCTTCTTCCTTCCTTCCTTTCTTTCTTCCTTCCCTCCCTCCCTCCTTCCCTCCCTCCCTCCTTCCCTCCCTCCCTCCTTCCCTTCCTCCTTCCTTCTTTCATAATTTAGGAGTATTAATGCAAATGTCCCGTAATAAGGACATGAGAAGCCTTGGAAAATATTATATTGCTGCATCCTATGTAAAGTATCTGGAGTCTGCAGGTGCAAGAGTTGTACCAATAAGGTATGATCCAGTATTTTTTCACACTGTGTAAATAAAAACTCCTATTTTATCTCAAATAATTTTTTATCTCAAAAGTTAATGTTTCCTTTGCTATGACTGCATCAGTTAAATGTGGTAACATTGCTCCTGATTTTTTACTAAATCTAATGCTTAGAGTCATTAAATTGTTTAACGTATGAAGCTGTCTGTATTTACAATGATATTAGAAGTCTGTCAAACATGTTAGGTGAAGAGTGAAATGATAGTTTCCTATATCCTAGGAAAGGTGGTAGTCATCAGACATTTGGAAAATAATGGAGTAAAAGAATCGATAACTTAACCAGCTTTATTCCATAATATTATGGAATCCTAATATTAGGATAAGGGGACACTTATGGAATGAAAGAGATTTTTAGAAGATGACTTTTAAAATACCTTGACGCTCTACTTTAAAAGTTTGTAAATGACTAACACAGCAGTGTTGCTTCAATATAAATTATAAGAATTGCAATCTTAAAGGAGCTACATTACTTTTTGTGATATAATGGCCTAGTAAGACTAAAATGACTTGTCATATTTTAATTGGGAAAGAATTGAATTTTTTAACAAAACCTTATAAGTATTTATAATATCTTTTCACCCAAAATTAACATATTTCAGAATCTTCCAGTTCTCCTATCTATTCCATTACAAGTGATTTCACACACAAAAAGCTCAACTGTTTGCTTTGGGCAACCTGTTTATGTAATCAATTCCCATGTTAAAAAGCTATAAACAAAGAAAGATATTGGTCAAATAAAACAGTAATAATCAAAATGCAAACATTACAACTGAGAATTATACCACAAAATGGTTTTATGTTTAGCTTTGTAAGGATCATCTTTCTTGATCTCTACATTTAACTATGTCTACCCCATTCACTTTTGACATTCATCTTTCTTTCTTTCTTTTGTAGCAAATCTAATTTTTCTTTTTTCTTTTTTTACCATTTCTAACATCTTTATTTTTTTAAATTTTATTTTATTTTTTCAGTGTTCCAAGATTCATTGTTATGTCAATGAAACCTTATTTGGAACTCACGTCACACAGAGTTTTGGAGCTGAGGAGGCTTCTAGTCTTCAGCATTTCAAAGTATTTTTTTTTCCTATTTTGTTAAATATTTTTTTCTTTTTTTAATTATTATTATTATTTTTTTATTAACATATAATGTATTATTTGCCCCAGGGTACATGTCTGTGAATCGTCAGGCTTACACATTTCACAGCACTTA
>CM053606.1:104607123-104662308 GCA_028646535.1 Procyon lotor | reverse complement strand
AAAAAAAAAAAAAAAATTACTACATGCATATAATAGAGTATTATGCAGGGATTTTTAAAAATGAGGGTAACTATAGATGCTGGCTTGGATCACTATTGTTATGTGAACAGTGTGGTATTGTTATGTAAAAAAAAACAAGGCACATAATGGTATTTATAGTATACTCCCATTTGCTTTTTTTTTTTTTTTAAGGTAGGGATGAGGAGATTAGCACAGTGTAATCTATCAGGTGAATACACAGATTTTAAAGGTGTTGATTTTTGGGGCACCTGGGTGGCTCAGTCGGTTAAGTGGCTGCCTTTGGCCCAGGTCACGATCCCAGGGTCCTGGGGTCGAGCCCCGCATCGGGCTCTCTGCTCAGAAGGGAGCCTGCTTCTCCCTCTCCCCCTCCTTCTGCCTTCTGCTCTGCCTACTTGTGCTCACTTGCTCTCTGTCTCTGTCAAAAAAATTAATAAATAAAATCTATAAAGCTGTTGATTTTTAAAAATTTTTATTAATTAATTTATTTTTTGGAACAGAGGGAGAGAGAGAACACTTGGCAGTCCGGGGGAAGGACCTGGGGGGTGGGGGCTTGGGGGGGGGTGACAGATTCTGTGCACTGAGCCTGGAGCCCAGCTTGGGGCTCAATCCCACAACCCTGACATCATGACCTGAGCCAAAATCAAGAGTCCAACGCTCCACCGACTGAGCCACCCAGGCGCCCCTAAAGATGGTTTGTTTTTTGTTGGGAGTTGGGTGGAAGGAGTCTATTTTATGATAAAGCTTTTATAAGAAGAGTTTCTATTTTTTCCCCTTTTAAAAACTGTGTTTATTACTACTTTAAAAAAAAAGGCGTGAGTAAAACATTTTCAGTGCCCATCATGTACGGTGTACTTTGGCATAGAAAAGATAAGTAAGTCCAGGTCAGAGTATATAGTAGAACCTCAAAAACATACACAAAAATATATACCAGCAAGTCAGAATCACCTTGATTGCACCCCTATTATGCAATAGACTTCATACTGCTTTGTGGGGAAACAAAGAGATGAAAAGGCAAGAGCCTTGCTTTTAAAGGGGTTTCCTAATCTGGGCGAGACAGTCAAATTTTATTTTATGAAAGGACTTTGGCATTAAAAACACCAGATTTGATCAGAGACAGCTTTTTAGACACTGAGTGAATGAAAACGGAGACCTGCTAATGAGTCTTTATTAAACCACTTCTAATTATAGGGTTTTCTACAAAGGTCTACCTTATAGTTTGTAAGTTTTCTACCAGACTATGAAAAATTCCTCATCCTTGTCTCTCCAAGCTAATATCAAGAAGCAGAATATATTTGTTGAATGAACAATAGTCTCAAAAGCGAACTTTCAGGGAGCCTGGGTGGCTGAACTGGTTAAGCGTCCAACTCTTGGTTTTAGCCCAGGTCATGATTTCAGGGTCGTGGGATCGAGCCCTGCACTGGGCTGTGCGCTGAGCATGAAGCCTGCTTGGGATTCTGTATCTCCCTTTCCCTCTGCCCCACCACCCCCTTATTGCGTGTGTACTCTCTCTTGCTCTCTTTTAAAAGGAAGTGAGCATTCACGTATCTTGAATTCATATTTAAGTATTTTCAAAATTTTAACACATTTAATCCAGTTTTTGTAATCTTTTTTGGATATCTTTAGTTATTTCAAGACATGTTATAAATTTTAAAATTGAAGTTAATTTAAAAAGTTGATATAGGAATGCCTGGGTGGCTCAGTGGGTTAAAGCCTCTGCCTTCAGCTCAGGTCATGATCTCAGGGTCTTGGGATCAAGCCCCACATTGGGCTCTCTGCTCAGTAGGGAGCCTACTTCCCCCTCTCTCTCTGCCTGCCTTTCTGCCTACTTGTGATCTCTCTCTCTCTGTCAAATAAATAAATAAAATCTTTAAAAATAAATAAAAAATAAATAAATAAAAAGTCGGTATAAAAACATAGTAACTATTTTTCTGTATCTTTCCTTTATGGGTAGAGTAAAATGAAATCAAACAACTTCCCCTCTTTTTTTCCAGACTTTTTCATTTTTTAATAGTGTGAATATTTTGGAATAAATTTCAGGGTGATAATAAAACACTAAATTCTCATGGATCTTTAATTCTAGCCGACATATATTTTTATGACCAGTTTGTTCTTTATGATTAAAAATAATTCTCTGTGAGCCAAAACTGACTCATGATTATGGGCCTCCAATTGATTTTGGCATCACTGATCTCTTGATTTAAACCGAGCTGTACCTGGAATTTTATCTCGACTTGATTTCTAGCTTTGTGTACTCTCCTTCCTTCCCCCACTTATTTATCCTTAGTTTATGCACACTCTATCTCAAAAATAAACGTGTTTATTGAAGAAGTTTTGGAAGAACATGGTCTTCTAGAAGTATTGTTAACTGTGGCAGTTTACAGATGTGTGGGAGTGTAAATATTTTATATATTTTTGCCACTGTTTTCCAACTTCCTTTAATGATCTTGTTGCTTGTGTGATAAGGAAAAAAATGTTTTAAAATAAAAAGAGTGTTTATTTCCTGTGGGCCGTGAGATTGAAATGCACCCTATTTGATTTGCTTCAGGGTCCTTTTCCCTGGAGGAAGCGTTGATCTCAAGGATTCAGGTTATGCTCTCACAGCCAAAAAATTTTACGACTTTGCCAAACAGGTAGGTATCAGTTATTGCCCATTATTCCAGGTGGGTTTTTGTACTTTTCCATGAGGATAATTATTTCGTAAGCATGTGGTAATACTTCCTTCACAATTACTCCAGCCTCACCCTCCTTTATTTTTTGAGCTTCCTGCTCTGTAGCAGCCTGGGGGGGTGCTCACCTGTTTTCTGTGGGTTTCCAAGGAAACCAGAGCCCCACAGACTGGCCCTCTCAGTGCTCATTGATATGAACCAGGTCCTCAGGCAGGCTTAGTAAGCTGTTTGGTTTTTTTTTTAATTACCAGGCATTTTTCATATGTTATTAATTCTCATCTCCTCTTGAAAGCTGCTCTTCATCCTAACTTTTGGACGAAGGTCTAGGTCAAATAGGATGGCAAGGTCAAATAGGATGGACTTTGACCTTTCTTCACTGTTACCCTAGACCCCGCATTCAGTTACCAGGCAGAGCCTATTGAGTCCTTTGTAATGTCTCACACTGAGCCTGCCTTTGCACTCTACCTGAGATCCTTACAATTTCGCTCCTGATCTTGTTGGCCCTTGTAGTTCCCCCCTGCCCTTAAGTATTTCCCTAAAGAACTGCTTTTATTATGTGAGATACTTGTTTAAAAACTTTTAATGCTTAGGCCAAATTGATCTGTAGCCTTTCATAGTCTTTGGATCCAGACACAGATTGTGTGTCCACAGCCCCATTTCCTAGCTTTTCCTTCTGCACATAATAGAAGCCAGTTTGTTATTTCTAGCATATATTGTGTGTCCTACTTTTAAATCAGCTTCGTCTGTTTCTTTCCATTCCATCCCTAATTCACAACTTGGTCCGTCTTTTCAGGCCAAGGTGCTACCCCCTTCTGTAGAGGTTTCTTTCCCAACTCCAACAGGAATGGCATCTCATTCCCTCTTAACTTTTAGAGTATTTTGTTGTAGAATAGTTCAAACATTTATTTAGCTCCTATGCGGTAAGATGACAGGGTCCATGACCTTCAGGAGCTTCTATTTCAGAAGACAGAATATCTTGAGGTTATTCACATCTCAGCAGATTTCATGATTCTAACACCCTTTGAGGTATTCCTCATTTCATACAATATGGTACCATGTACTGAGTATATGCTTGATGGATTTTGTTTTTGAAAAAGTGAACAAAGTGGAAATTTTATTTATTTATTTATTTTCAAAGATTTTATCCATTTATTTGACAGAGAGAGTTCACAAGTAGGCAGAGAGAGAGGGGAAATCAGGGTCCCTGCTGAGTAGAGAGCCCGATGCGGGGCTTGATCCCAGGACCCTGGGATTATACATGAGCCGAAGGCAGAGGCTTTAACCCACTGAGCCACCCAGGCTCCCCAAAGTGGAAATTTTATAATGTGAGTGATTTAAAATGCATTTGGGAAATAGATATGAACATTATAAAGTAGTCATTTTTCCTTTTGCATACAGGGACTCACGTAACCAGCTCGCTCAATTAAAAAAAAAAAAAGGAGCCACCTAACCCCAAAGACCCCAAAGCTCCACAACCTTGAACTTATTTAGCTACAGCCACTGGGGTCCGCAAACCCTCACTGAAGAAGCCTTGAAAAGTGAAGTCTGTTAGATCTAGTCAGTCCTGCTCTGTGTCCTTTGCTCTGCTAGGCTCCGTAGAGGAGCCCCAGAAAGTGAAAGATGTAGTGCCAGCAAGCAAGGACTTAACATTTAGTCGAGAAATGAAATTTGGTACATATGGAAATGGAGGAGTTAAACCCTTCTTTGTGTTTATTGTAAGTAAATGCAGTACGGCCCTTCAACTTCATGTATGCAGTTCTAACTTCTAAAAATAAAATTTCCTAGACTTGCAGCATAGAAAGTGTTAAAAATCCTACCTTAGGATAGAAAGTATAGGAATTAATGTAATTCTCTATTTTTCTCAGTAAGGAACAGAAAGAAAAAGAAAACCCTAACAATTTCCTCATTTAGTGACTGTTAGGCTATATCTTACAGTCTATGCAGGAAAATCACTGCAAAACTTTTGAGTTTTGCAACTTTTGAAAAGTTGCAAAACTTAGTTTTGTAACTACCAGTACATATGGATTTAATCTTTACTTAACCAGAAAATTCATTCTCTAGAAGACTTTTTCCCCATTCATGCTAGTTGCTGTGACTCCCTTTGAAAAAGCTCAATACATTTGTACTTTTTCAGTTGACAACTTTTACTCTATACAAATTGATTTTACTTTTGCTTAGCCTTTTCCTTACTTATTGTTGCTTTCGTTCCAGATCATGGGTTTCCCCTGGTTTAATTTAATTGGCTGAAGGTGCTATAATGCAGCTATTACTGTAAATTCCAAGATAATGAAGGAAGGACTTCAGAGTGTGTTCCCAGCAGACAATTATCCAAAGCAACTAGATCTGTAGCAGATATATCAATAGACTTCTATCTAGCATTATCTTTGATATTTGCAGCCCCTAATTGTTACTTGTATGCCTGGTAGTTGCCTGGTAGATGTCAGTCTCGTTCCCAGTGCAGGTGAGATTGAATACTTAGATTGATTAAAACTGAATGATTGTGTAGGAGCTCGATCTGAGGAAAGGTTAAATGATAGCCTCCTTATGGATCCTGGAAAATTCTTTAAAAACACATGCATGACTCACGGTGCCTGTCTTGTAATGACAAATCAATTGTATAATATATAATTTTTGTTTTGAAAAGTGTGAATAAGCTTAGTTTTCTCTTTCACTCTGCAAAGAGTTTTGATGATGGAGACTATTTTCCTGTGTGGGGCACTTGCCTTGGATTCGAAGAGCTTTCATATCTGGTTAGTGGTGGAAAGTCCTTATTAACTCTCACTCATACTGATGGAATTACAATGCCACTGAAGTTCACTAAAGGTGAGAATTCTCTTTTTGACCCTTTTATTTTTATTTTTTTAATTTTTAAATTTTTTAAAAAAGATTTTATTTATTTATTTGACAGAGAGAGAGATGACAAGTAGGCAGAGAGGCAGGCCAAGAGAGAGGGGGAAGCAGGCTCACTGCTAAGCAGAGAGCCCAATGTGGGACTTGATCCCAGGACCCTGAGATCATGACCTGAGCTGAAGGCAGAGTCTTTAACCCACTTAGCCACCCAGGAGCCCCTCTTTTTGACCCTTTTAAAAATATTACCTGGCCATGATGAGTAAGTGGCAAATATCCAAGTCTGAAATGCTCATAATGTTTACTGATTTTTAGATTATTCACACAAGCTGACAATGTGAAGGAAGTACTGAGCTGTGAAGATGGTTTAGGAGTTTTGAGTTTTGGTAATTCATTACCTGTAGTAATGCCAGGACCATGCATGATGAAGAGCTCTAAAATCAGACCTGAGCTTGAGTCCTAGCTTTATCCCTGTTGCCTAGGGGAATGGTTTAACCTCCCTTGACTTGAATTTCCTGATTTTAAAGGGTTTTCCTCTTAGGGTTGTTTGTGACTATTAAATAAGATACTGCTTTCCAGCTACTGTGCTAAGTGGTTGAAAGATAACTCATAAATGGCAGCTAGGAATTATGATAGTACAGCATCATCCCTTGGCTGTGTACTCTGCTTTAACCCTAGCCGTGGTGTACCACACTTCACTTCTGGTACTAGCCACTTGGAGTTAGCCCAGATTCCATAGTTATAATTTATCTCCCCAATTAGTCTCTTATTTCAGATACCAGCCACAAGTCGCATCCCCAGGCCACCCACACTTCTGACCAACCGGCCACAATGTTGAGGATTCCCATGACCCTTCCTGAGGTTCAATAACTCACCAGAATGACTCACAGAACTCAGGAAAATGCTGTGTTTACACTAACTATTTTATTGTAAAGGATACACATAGGTTGAGGTCCCAGAGGGGAATGGAGAGATTCTGTGTCCTTTTCTTGTTGAGTCAGAGCTCATCACCCTACTGGCCTGTCAGTGTGTGTTCCCCAACTGGAATACTCCCGTGAGCTCTTTTGTCTAGAATTTTTTTATCGGGGTTTCATTGCAAAGGCAAGATTGATGAAATCACTGGCTGTGTGACTGAACTCAATCTCCAGTCCCCTTTCAATTCCTGGAAATCATGCTGGCTCAAAGTCCCAACCTACTCTAATGATGTGGTTGATGTTTCTGATGACCATTCTCATCCTGAAGCTATCTAGGGGCCCACCGTGAGTCTCCTTGTTAGCCTTACCAGGATTCCTGTTTCTCAGGAATTTCTGAGAGCGTTAGAAGCTCCTTGTCAGGAACTCAGGGCAAAGACCAGGAAAATTCTTTGTTGTAGCATTCTGTGTAAACAGGTAATGATTCTTGTAGGTTACCTGATCTCTGAATCCTCAGAGTTGAGTGCTGTCAACTAGTCCTGTTCTCATAAAGATTTCGGGTGGAAAGCAGTGGTTATTATACATAGAACCCATAGAATGCTCTATATTTTCAAAGCTCTTTCATGCATTATCTTACTCAGTCATTGCAAGAACTCTGTGGGAAGTACATGTATTAGGTAAGACTATTTTGGATGTATGTGGTGAAAAACCAAGTTTGTATAAAGATTTTTATATCTGAGGTGCAGGAATTGTCATGGAAGCCATTAGCATGCTGAATGAGAGGCTTCATTTAGGGAGAGCCGGTGTCGAGGTAAATTGGTTTTTTTGATCTATATACCGAGTAGAGATTTTCTTGGCCTGTTTAATGTTCTTTCCTAAGTTGTTGGTATTTTTAGATCTTTTAAATTCCAGATACCTTTGAAAATATGTTGAATGTTCTGGATCATTTCCTGAGAAAACAAAAATATATTCATGTGGTAAATTGTACCTGTTTTCAAGAGAACTCAAGTTAAAATTTTCTCCTTACTTGATGGCTAGCCTGCTAATTATCTTATCAGAAGGATTTTAGTTATTCATGTTAAAATTCTAGAAACAAAGTACTTAAATATGGAACATATTTGAATTTGTATGTTAAACTCATTTTGTGTTTGACTAGTATACATATGTGGAAATGATATGTTTTGCTTATCGTTTAGTCATCTTGATTATGTCTTAATAATGGACCCTTTTGGCCATAGATCAGTGGATTTTATTTTTTCTGTATTTAAATTATTTCTCTTGTGCTTAAATTATTTCAGCTGCATCGCAGAGCAGAATGTTCCAGAATTTTCCTGTTGACTTGTTGAAGTCATTATCAACGGAACCTCTGACTGCAAATTTCCACAAGTGGAGCCTCTCTGTGACGGTATTACATTAATTAACAATGAAATTTATGCATTTATATTAATTACAGAAATAATTATTTTGTTTTATTTTTATACTCTAGAATTTTACGATGAATGAAAAGTTAAAGAAGTTTTTCAATGTGTTAACTACAAATACAGATGGCAAGATTGAGTTTATTTCAACCATGGAAGGTATATCTCATGGCACACATACACTTTATTTCACTTATGTTTATATATATATTGATTTTATACTTCTCTTATGAATAAAATTGTGTTACTCTGGGATGTGAAGATAGAAGCTAGGGCATTTTTGGGGATAGGAGATGTATTTTTGTCCATGTTCCAAGCCATTTGTGATTTACCTGAGTCATCTGGTGGATGGAATGATGGAGAAGGAAAGTGAAGAATAAAAGGAGAGTAGAGTAAATGGAGAAAATGACTTCTTTTTTTTTTTTTTTTTAAAGATTTTATTTATTTGACAGGGAGAGAGAGATCACAAGTAGGCAGAGAGGCAGGCAGGGCGGGGGGAGCAGGCTTTCCCCGCTGAGCAGAGAGCCTGATGTGGGGCTCGATTGCAGGACCCTAGGATCATGACCTGAGCTAAAGGCAGAGGCTTTAACCCACTGAACCACCCAGTCGACCCGAGAAAATGACTTCTTTCTAGCAATGTTATAGAGTGAGTACCATGACAGAGTCTCCTCCAAACAACAACAAAAAACGTGACTCATGTCCAGAAAAACATCTTCCTAAAAGTTTACCCCACTACCCAAAAGTAGAGCCTTCCTATGAAACTCCCAAGCCACTATGGCACAGAGCAAAGAGTATACCTCTACTTTTTAAAAGTTCATGTTAAGCCACTTTGGTTTATGAAAGACCTGCATGAGTTCCCGCTCCCTGAAAGAAAGCGGAAGAGTATTTTCACTTTTATGAAGAAAAGCCGTTCCTGTACTAATGTAAGCCTTTCATATCAGTGACGTGGCAGAATGTAGACTTTTGGAAAGTGGAGGGACACCTGTACCTTCATGAAGTGACAGGATACTCAGGCTAAAACCTCTGGGAGTTAAGTGAAGTACTTTTTTAAAATTGAAGTGTAGTTGACATACGATATTATAGTAGTTTTAGGTATACAACGTAGGGATTTGACAATTCTATATATTATGCAGTACTCACCACAATAAGTGTACTTATCTATCACCATACAAAGTTATTACAATATTATTGACTATATTCCCTGTGCTGTATTTTTCATCCCTGTGACTTAACTTATTCTATAACTGGAAGTTGTAACTTTTAACTCCCCTCACTTATTTTGCCCATCCCCCAACCCCTTTCCCACTGGCAACCACCAGTTTGTTCTCCGTATTTATGGATCTGTTTCTGGTTTTTGTTTGTATTGTTTTTGAGATTCTACATATAAGTGAGATCACGTGGTATTTGTCTTTCTCTGTCTGGCTTATTTCACTTAGCGTAATGCCCAACTGCTCCATCCATGTTTTCTTAAATGGCAAGATTTCATTCTTTTTATGGCTGTGTAATATTCCATTATATGTATATGCCATGTCTTCTTTTCCATCCATGTATTGCTGGACACAGGTTACTTCCACATCTTGGCTCTTGTAAATGATACACTAAGCATGGGGTGCATGTATCTTTTTAAATTAGTGTTCTGTTTTCTTTGTGTAAATACCCAGTAGTGGAATTAATGGATTATGTGGTATTATATTCTTAAGTGCAGTATTTAAACCAGCGTTATTGTTGAATCAGGAAAACTTGAGAGGAAGCTCAGGAACCCCCTTCAATGAAAGTCCCCCATGCAGCAGGACCCTCAACCAATCCTGCCTCCAGAGCTGTGAGAACTGCCACCTTGAACCTTGACCTTAAGGGAGTGGGGGTGGTGGTAAATAAGCCTTGGGCATTCATGACACGCTGGTCACCTATGGCCTGCATTAAACTAAATGGGAAGTTCAGTAAATCTCAAGTCAAAAATTCTGTTTCAAGTCATCTCTGACAGTATTCCAACGTTAATGGCAGAATCGAATATAAATAATTCTCTCTGGAGAAAACTACATTTATCCCAGATTTTAAGGGATTTCCCCATTATGAGGCTTTAAGGAAAATGAGCAATTCCTGGCCAAAAAATCACTAGTGTGCAAGGTAGCAAAGTACTATGAATGAAAACTTAACAGAAACAGTAGACAGTCTTGGAGTCAGTGAGAGGCCAGGGTACTGGAGTGGGTAAACTGGAATAAAGTGGATGTAGTTTGTGTTATTCAAAATTGCCTTCTCGGGCACCTGAGTGACTCTGTGGGTTAAAGCCTCTGCCTTCGGCTCAGGTCATAATCTCAGGGTCCTGGGGATTGAGCCCCACATCGGGCTCTCTGCTCAGCAGGGAGCCTGTTTCCCTCTCTCACTCTGCCTGCCTCTCTGCCTACTTGTGATCTCTCTCCCTCTGTCAAATAAATAAATAAAATCTTTAAAAAACAAAACAAAAAAAAATTGCCTTCTCACTGGCTTATTCTTGAGGGCAGAGAGGTCAAAGGTCGAAGGGTTTAGGAGAAATACAAGAATTCCCTGGGGAATTCTGGGGACGCTTGCTCAGCCCAGTTGGAAGTGAACCAATTATCTTATCTTTAACCCTGTTTCCCTCCTCTGTGTATTACTTCAACAATAGCATTGCTATTCACAGAATCCTCCTGAGTTAGAAACTTGGTGTTGTCCTTGGCTTCCTGCCCTCATTCTCTACATCTAAAAAAAACGAGTGCCACTTTCTGCTCCCCAGATGCTTGCAAATGTTACCTTTGCTCCCTCCAGCTTAGCCCTGTTCTTCTACATTAACTATCTTCCACCTGGACTCCTCGGTAGCCTCCTAACTGCCCACAAAGCCACTTTCCAGCAGCCTCTGATGACCCCTCTGGAATACCAGCCATGAGGTTAGGAACCAGTCCACAGACAGAGGGACATAGTTTAGGCCTAGACAAACTAGCTTACATAAAAGGACACCAAAAATGGTGGCACAGTTCATTCTCCTATGAATACATCATTATGGGAAGGGATGAAGACGTAGGATGATGGGGGGAAACAGACCCATCGTGGAGAAACTTGTGTCACTAATCACACGAGGACTTGACCATTGAACTGGGGTATTCAGAGGCTCACATGTTTTACTCTCCTCTGATTACCCACGAAAGCAAATCATGTTACGAACTGCACGAGGTTGAAAATCAGTGAGATGTACTGTGAATGTTCACACTGTGAATTGAAATTATTTTGTCTCTGGGAGAATGAGCACAATTTTACTCTGACATTGTGAGTTATAAAATAATGTTTTACATATGATATAAAACAAAACTCCATTGTAAGTAACATTGTAGACTGCTTTTTTTTTTTTTTTTAGACTTTAGTTATTAGAGAGAGCACGTGTGCGATGCAGGGAGGAGCAGAGGGAGAGGGACAAGCAGACCCGACCCGACATGGGGCCCTGTCCCATGACCCCGAGATCACAACCTGAGCCAAAATCAAGAGTCAGACACAACTGATGGAGCCCCCCAGACGCCCCTTAGACCATTCTTAATACTTACTTATTTGTGTTCTTCATGCAGGATACAAGTATCCGGTCTATGGTGTCCAGTGGCATCCAGAGAAGGCACCTTATGAGTGGGGGGATTTAGAAGGCATTTCCCATGCTCCTAATGCTGTGAAGGCTGCGTTTTATTTGGCCGAGTTCTTTGTTGCTGAAGGTAATATGTGGGTATATGATTTTACTGTCTAGTGTAGTTTTGGAGGAAATTGCCCTCATCTGAAGTTTCTTTACTCTTTTGCTCTATAGATGTTCCATAAGTTTAACTTTAACAAAAAATTAAATCATGTGAAAGCCCTGAAATTGAGATACTAGGCATCCAGATAAAACCAGGACAATTATTTCAGTTAATGGTATTGGACACTCTCAAGTGCATTGAATTCTTGAACAACAGTATAAAGATTGAGTTCTTTTTTTCCTGTTTTCTTGAATACATTTTTAAAAAGTTGCTTCATTACTCTTCTTTTTAGGAATAATCCTTTAATTTTAACATTCTCTGAGAAGTAGATGCCATTTTTCTAAGAAAATGATATAAATTGACTATATACTCATCAGACTGTGATTTTAAGGCCACCTCTGTGCAGGCATTGGCGCAATGGAGACAGTTAATAAGCTTCTCCTGCTGTTTTGTGGTGAAAATGCAGAGACATTTTCTTGCTCCTATGTTTGTGGGTAAAATTGAGAATTTGGTTGTAGATGCTTAAGTTTTTTTTTTTTTTTTTAAGATTTATTTATTTATCTGAGAGTGAAAGAGAGTGGGGTGGGGAGCAGAGAATCCTCAAGCAGATTCCCCACTGAGCATGGAGCCCAACGTGGTGCTCGATCCCAGGACTCCGAGACCATGCTCTGAGCCAAAATCAAGAGTTGGTGGCTCAACCAGTTGAGCCACCCAGGCACCCTTAGATGCTTAATTTTAGTTGAGTGATACAGTTGAGTGATACAATTGAATGAGACAGAACTACAGACAAAACTGCAAGGGACGGGGCATCACTCTGGCCAGGCATGAACTTCATCACGCTTTGTTTGCCCCCTCCCTCCCAGCTTGCCCGAAGTTTTATCAACCTTCCTGCTCACACTCCTTCGGAAAGTACTTCCTCCTGAGTTCACTCTGGTTATGGGCAGTTGAATGGGTCATTTCATGACAAAAACCCCAAACTGAAAACAAGATTCTCCCGCGTGCAGTATGAATCCCAAGGAACATTTCCGTGTCGTGTGTATGGGAATAAATGAGAACAGCAGTAGGTGGAGTTCATTGCAGTATTAGCACATGGCAGGGCTGTTCATCTCTATTTCCCAATATCTGGCTTTCTAAAAAAAAGTGCCGCAAAGCCTATATTCATTTCAACTCGAGGATAAAGTCTGAGCCTTCCCTGCTTCCTGCTCCCACTTCTGCTGAGTTCTTTGTGCCTCCTTGCATGTCACGTTCCTGCCTTACCTCTCACTTCTGCATTGGCCTCAACTTTGCCAGTCTGTTCTCTATTCTCTTTACTCTGGGAGCAGCTCAGTGAAGACAGACTCTGACAATGTACGATTCTGTGTGATTACTAGGCGAGACTTCTTGAGCGCTAGGTCCTCGCCCTGGTTGTATTTCCATCCCCAGGCCCTGCAGCAAGTCCTGCACACAGTAGGCCCTTGGTGAGTTTAGATCAGCGGGAGAGTGAGCCCCACACCGGATCTGGTGATAAATCAAGTGTTACTTTATTTGGGGGAACTCCTTTAAGGCATTTCTCCTTTTCTGGTGGTATTTTCCTTGCCTAATACTGCTGATTATAGGAAGAAATGTTATAAAGTAGCCTTTGGAAAATTTTATCCTTTCTTTTTAAAAATTAACACTGTCTTTTTCTTGCAGCTTGGAAAAGCAATCATCATTTTGAATCTGAGTTTGAAGAGAATGAAGCATTGATTTATCAGTTCCGTCCAGTTTATACTGGAAATATTTCTTCATTTCAGCAAAGTTATATATTTGATTGAAAGCCTGCAATGTGTTAACAGAGAAATTTTGAATCATTCTGTGATTAAACTGTTGCAATCACTTGCTACTCATGGCAAAAATGGAAAGCCACAGAGATTCCTTTTCTGTGATGTTATTCTTCCTTCTGATTCTTCATTCAGTGTCTTTGACTATATCACATTTGATAATTAATCAATTTGATAATTAAATAATTGTGGAATTATTTCTTGGAAAAGCTTGAACCTGAAGATTAGAACAAAACAAAGGGATTGAAAATACCAATATTTTTTTCTCATTGATTCATTGTGGAAATAAATACTTTCCCCTAGCCGTCCACCCCATCCTTGCCGAAGACCCTCTTTAAATCCTACCCTTAGTTCCCTGTGAATCCTTTGATTCTTGGGAGTATTGGCATGTGTGTGTGTATGTGTATGTGTGTGTGTGTGAGAGAGAGAAGGTATGTGAGTATGTGTATATGAGAGTGTGTGTGTGTATACACACATATTTCCCTTTCATCCCAAGATGCTGGGAAGTCTTGTCCGATGTGCTATTGCTAGCTAAGTTCATGGCTTTCACCTCCAGAAAAAGGTAGCGATGTGATACACAGGGCTCTTCCCAACCCATTTGTGTTGAAATGCAAATCTGGTCTCAGAAGTTTCCTATTAACCCTTAATCCTGACTTCATCACGACTCACGATGCCATAGCATCCATCCTTCTGCCACGAAGGCCAGCCTCTAATTGCTCCCAAAGGTTCTCACTGTGCTTCAATCATGATGACCACAAATCGGAGAAAATGTAAGCCCTGGTTTCTTTTTTACTTAAATGAAGTTTTCCATTTTTCCAACCATGTGTATTTATTTTTGAAGTCTTTATGCTAGACTGAAGTTATTCCAAGGATGGAATCACTTTCAAAGTTGACAATACTCCTATTTTTCCAATGGTACCAGCAGTCCCATCCCAGCGACAAATATCCCTTTCTTATCAAGCTTGACTTCAGGCTGACCCAGGGAAGCTTGCTGTTGCTCCATCAATGGAGGCAAGAGAGGACAGATTAGAGGGGCCTATTGATGTTACTAAGCAACAGGGAACCCATAGGAGGAGATAACCAGCTGCCCCTGGAGATTTTCCTCTCATCATGTGCAGGCCCTGGAAAGAGTGGAGTGACCACCTCGGGTGCCGGTGACTGGAGGCCTGAAAGCTAAAAGGTAAGTGTTGCCATCCCACCACCTTTACATTCTATAGACTAGAAGTGACACTGGAGTTGGAATTTGGATGCATAAGGGCCAATACACAGGCCCATACATGAAGCTCCAGCCCAAGGGTCGGCCTTGGATCTCCAGTAACCCACATCCCTGAACTTGTCCTGTGCCCATCATGAGAGTTCCTTAAAATCAATATGTCAGTGCCATTCTAGCCACGTGATCTCCTGCAATCCTGTGGAAGAAATACTGTGCTTGCAGAAATACCCTCCTAGAACTGGAGTCTGGCCACAGAACCTGGTACAATCACATAGGCATAATTCCAAAAGCTGCTCCGGGCATCTTGTTGACCCACGAATACAGTAGTGTCGGACAGGACATTGAAGTGGAGAAATGGGAGTAAGGGCCTGAGCAGGTCTGCCTAGGCTCAGAGGGCTTTAACCCCATGGCTTAGCCATGTCTGGCTCATCACCATTGTGGAGGTATGTATGAGAAGTTGGGGAATGTGCTTCCCAAGACCAGGACCCACCCAAGACCAGGTCCAGTTGTGGGGTCCATTGCCCAGACAGCACTTCACCTTGACCTGTCAGTCTCAGGCACTGGAAAGGGGCTTGGACAACTTTGAGGAAGGAACTCCAAAGTGGGAGCCCCACCAGGCGAGGTCTGGAGCAGGGGGCTCGGCTTGTCTGTGTCTAAGGGTGGTGCTGCCTAGCCCCCGAGGGGCCCTGTGACGATGCTGCACAAAGAGACACACAGTAAGGAAGCATTCAGAGCTGAAGTATAGATGCTATACTCCACACTGTGTTCATGGAAGACACCACTCACGGCCCCAGGACCCTTGCATTGAGCCAGATCATGGCTGCAGTCATCTAGCCCTGTTATGAGAGCTGATGTGTTGGCCAGACCTTCTTTGCTACTGCTCTGGTTTAGAGCAGTGCTTTCCAAGACTATGTGCATGGGGGATCACCCAGGGATCTTGTTAAAATGCAGATTCTGACTCAGCAGGCCTGGAGATGGGCCTGACCAGGTGATGCTGATGACACCGGTTTGCGGGCCACACTGAGTATCAAGTATTCTCTGTTGGCAGGAGAGGAGCAGAGGCTGAAAGACAAAGGGTGAGCGAGGGAATGTGTGCATGGGAAGAAAAAGGAAGAAAGAACTAAAGGAGGAAGGATGGGGTAAATGTGGCTTTCGTTCTGTGCATAAGATGGCTAATCAGGGTCCTTCTCCAGCCTACAGCTGATGTCAGCGCCTAAGAGTTTTAGGGGAACAACTCCCAAAGTCATCACCTCTGGCATTTCCCATCTTCTTACCCATGGGAAGCATCTCAAATGGAATGGGAATGCTGGACTCAAAGAAACAGGCCATCACTTCTTTCTATTCAGCCAGATATGTTTTGAGTGCTCACAAGTTTCTGTAACTCGTGGCCTGACATAAGACGTTCTCTGAAGGAACGTTGGCTGTCTTCATTTTCACACAGCAGAGAACACAAATGCTTGCTCCTTGTCAGGTTGGGTTTCTGAGGTTAGGATGGTCCTGTGGCTTCTCAGAGCACAGGGATAACGCCCCCTAAAGTATTCGAGCCCAGGACGTGGCACTTGGTGCCCCTCTCTTATTTTCCCTGCCTTCTCTGCAGTAATGGACATCCCTGGGACCAGGCTGAGTTTCTCTGTCCTACCTGTCACACTAGCAAGAAAACATAGCACTTCTCTCATACAGGAAAAGCTAAGAGAAGAGTCTTTTGCCCCTCAGAAACAGAAGCTTTTACATTATTTATCTTGTAATTTTATCCCACTTAACACATTTCCTTCTAAAATGAATGGCGGGGGCATCTGGGTGGCTCAGTGGGTTAAAGCCTCTGCCTTCAGCTCAGGTCATGATCTCAGGGTCCTGGGACTGAGCCCCACATTGGGCTCTCTGCTCAGAAGGGAGCCTGCTTCCCCCTCTCTCTGCCTGCTTCTCTGCTTACTTGTGATCTCTCTCTCTGTCAAATAAATAAATAAAATCTTTAAAAAAAAGATATTTAAAAAATAAAAATGAATAACATTTTCATTCCGTGTAGCATTTTTTTTTCTTTTTTTTTTTTCTTTTTTTTTAAAGATTTTACTTATTTGACAGAGAGAAACACAGCGAGAGAGGGAACCCAAGCAGAGGGAATGATAGCAGGAGAAGCAGGCTTCCTGCAGAGCAAGGAGCCTGATGCAGGGCTTGATCCCAGGACTTTGGGATCATGACCTGGGCTGAAGGCAGACACTTAAGGATTGAGCCACCCAGGCGCTCCTCCATGTAGCATTTTCATTCTAATAGTAGTTTAAAATGAATAGAGATATTTTGCAGTAATGAATCAGAAACACTAGATGTCAGAAGAGAACCAGCTAACCTGAGGTTTAACCACTTGTGTTTACATTCGGCCATATAGAATAGATTTTAGGAGGTTGCCAGAAACCTAAAGAACATTTCATAGCATAGTCATTATATTTTTTTAAATACTAATGATTTCTTGAATCGTTATGTTGTATATGTCAATTATATGTCAGTTTAAAAAAACTAATGGTAGTGTAAACATAGATTTATACGTAATACTAGATATTTTATTTTCTGATCTATGAGAAGGCCCTGAAAAGATGTAATAAAAGGAAAGGAAACAATTTCAAGTATCTTTTAAGGGCCAGGTAATTTCATGTACATAAATTGTGGTCTATATACAAAATTCTCAAGCCCTGTTTCCTTCTACCTAAACTGAGCGACTTTTAGGCTAGAGTTTTGTTTTGTCTTGTTTTCCCCCGATGGGTAAAAAAACAGATCTTCGTCTAATAGGGATGCTTCTGGGGAGACCTATGCTGAAGGCACCGAATCAATCAAGAAGTATTCCTTGAACATCTACTAGAAGCAAGGTCCGTGTAGGAGAAGCACTTTAAATAGACATCGATGTTGCATTTTGCCCCTATAAATGAAAGTTTCTCAACATAATGTGCTCTAAATCTTGTCTTAATTTATTTTTTGGATTTAAGGGAAAATCCCTGATCATTAATTTTTCTATTGGACTTGTTCATTATCGCATAAACTTAGCAGATTTTTACGCTCCCAATTCTGACATTTAGTATAATTTCTCATAAACCTAATCTAGAGTTAGTCTGTAGAAACTTACAGTACTATCTAATATCTTTTGCTGTAGTTTGGGATTCAAGTTGACTCATCCTGGAAACTTTTCAGGGAGAAGCTCTGAAGTTTGGGAGAATTAGAAACTCAGAATGGGAGAGTACTTCGATTATCATGGTGGGCAATGGATAGATGCCATATTTCCATTAATGAGAGTTAAACAGGATTTGTTTTACATCAGCAACATTATCCCTGGACTACCTTGAACTGTTGGCAAATTAAAAGTCACAATTTCTTTTTCTCTGGCTTATCTATCATATCTTCCAACCAGTTTCCCAGGGGGATAAGAGTGATTAGAGTACCGGTGTCAGAGGCCAAGGGTTCAGTCCTGTCTCTGTCATTCCTGTAATCGTGGGCAAATCATACTCTCCCTTAGTCACGAAAATTTCTGCTTATTCTCTGAGCACTTCATAACCCATAAAATTGTCCTTCAGGTTTTTTAGCCCAGAGTAGATGCTTTTCTTTTTCTTTTATGTTCTCTGATAATCTAAAAAGATCAATTTCATCCATTTTTATAAAGTTAAATAAGACAATAAAAGTTTCCAATCCACACAGTTAGAATGGCAATTACTGTCCTTTCTTTCTCTTTCAATTTTATAAAATAAATTGATGTGAAAATGGTCATTTACGTTTTTTCTTCTCTAGTTGGAAGGATCTAAATGACTTGGTTCCTCTTCACTAGTCTTGATCCAGAATCAAAGTAGCTAATAAATAATATATGCAAATCTTTTGGTATAATTAACAATAATGATTGGCTCCAATGTTGAGGGTAAAAGACACATAAAGCAAAATTTGAACTAAGAATAGAGTTTAGAACAATAATAATGTAACAATGATAATAGAATAGAATAGAACATTGAATTAAAAATTGTCACTTCCCCTTAGTGTAGTGTCATGTATTTACAAATACAAATTGTGTCCTGCTTTTGTTAACTAGGTCAAAAACATGTTTCTGTATTGCTAGGTATGTGGCCATCCTAGTTGGCTGGGTCCTTGCCCTTTGGGAGGACTGGATGACCCAGCCGGGACCTGGTCTTGGCGACTAGGATTGGCCAGCGTGGGAGGTGGGTCAAGGGTTCAGACAGGGCAGGAATCCTGTTTTATGTGGTCCAAAGTGGGGCAACGAGGCAAACGCAAGCCAGTGTATACAGGGGGAATCAGCACCAAGCAAAAAGGTTAAGAGCAATGCAGTAACTGAAAATGGAACATGGAGTCAGGGACTGCAGTGAAGAGAGCCTGAAGTGTGAGCCAACTCTGCCAGCCAGGAAAGTCCCTGATAATTGTTCCAACTCCAGGGGGAGATTGTAGTTTACTGGGTGGTGTTTTGGTTGGGGCATGCCTCATAGGCGAAATCCAGTGACAAGACTTTACTGACTCTGAGATACCCCATCTGTACAAGCAGTATTTGCCCAAGTCGTGTATGGAGGATATTTACTATAACCCCTTTTTTCCCGATGCCCAGGCTGCAGACCACCCTAGAAGCTTCCTGTGTAGCAATAACTCTGGGCCACCAGCCACTCTGCATTTCCCACCTCTCTTCTGCCTCTGGTCTCTCCCAAAGAGGGTTTGATATTCAGGGTGTTTTTCTTTCCTCGCCCAGTCCCCTTATGTTTGTGGGTCATTAGGGTGGGCTCCCTGGTTTTGTGGTTTGCTGAGTGATATATAAGCTCAGGCTCCAGCCCAAGCCTTGCCCTCAGCTGTGTGCTTGTCATCTGCCCGTGATCCGTGAACCCAAGCAGAATGTCTCCGTGCACGCTGAAGACCCCAGCATCCACTGGGTAAGTTAAATTCAGGGGGAAGTGATAAGAGGCCACATTTTGGTCCTGTAGGCTATGATTCCCAATGAAGCTTTTTTTTTTGCTTTTTAGATTTTATTTATTTACTTGGTGGGGGTGGGAGGCAGGATGCATAGCCAGGGGAGGGTCAGAGGGAGAGGGAGAAAGAGAATCTGAAACAGACTCCCTGCCGAGCTGAGCATGGATCCCCTACAGGGCTCTATCCCAGGACCCTGAGATCATGATCTGAGCACAAATCAAGAGTCAGATGCCCAACCGACTGAGCCACCCAGGCACCCCGATGAAGCTTTAAACACCAGTGCCGCGATGACTGTATTTTAGTCCTTCGCTGTGTGCCTAGACAAGGAAGGTTGAAGGACTAGGTTTCCCAGTCCAAGGTGAAGGTGGTGGCCTGATCAGGCAGCAGCCTCCTAGGGCTGGACAGCATTGCTTTCCTGAGCATGCCCCAGTGTACCTTCAGGTGCACCCCTGGCAGTCAGCGGCCCTGTTTGCACACATCTGTTATCTCCATGATACTCACCCAGGTCTCTAGGGCAGGAAAGGGGGTGCAGGTCTGGGTGGAACCCACCACCTCTGGATTGAGGGAGTCTAAACTCAGGGATGCCGGGCAGTGCCTCTGTTAGCTTTTATTGTACAATGATTCCCCCTTCCCCATTGCAGTGACTTAAAATACCCATCATATTTAACTTATGATTCCATGTGTGGCTGGCAGTCCTTTGGTCTGGCCAGGTAATAGGTTAACACCCACATGCCCTGTCCAAGACACCGATCTTTCCAGAGCCAACCCAGAAGGCACTGGAAGCACTAGGAAGGGATTCATTCAATTCTGCATTTGTGAACTTGTCTTTGTCCTAGTGTTGGGCCAGTTGGACACTGTGGCCTTCTCAAAACACTGAAACGTAACTATTAAAATTTGTTAGCCTCGAGGCTGACAATTGGCCGATCAGCTACTGTCTTAAAATGTAGATTTCATTTTTTGTTTGGGTATGGCGAGGTCCACAGATCAGAAGACAATTGTCATTGAAAAGATAGTTTATTTATTGTAGTTTCTTTCTTTTTTTTTTTTTTTAAGATTTTATTTATTCTTTTGACAGAGAGAGAGAGATCACAGGTAGGCAGAGAGAAAGGGGGAAGCAGGCTCCCCGCCGAGCAGAGAGCCCGATGCGGGGCTTGATCCCAGGACCCCGACATCATGACCTGAGCAGAAGGCAGAGGCCTCCACCCACTGAGCCACCCAGGTGCCCCTTTATTGTAGTTTCTAAGAGGAAAGGGGGTCCCATGCCATGCAGGGTCACACACCTTGGTCACAGGCAGAGAGAACAAGGGAATTGGGACAAGAAACTTTATTGCAGCTTTTGTGGGAATAAACACAGTGCAAGGCAAGGTAAGAAGGCTAAGCCAGTTTAGCACTGGCTGGTTTGCACAATTTCAGCAGACTCAGGGTGTGGGGGCTATCCCTAGTTTTGTAACAGCCGGCCCTGGAGTGATTAGGATGGAGAGCAGTGTCCTGATATGTAAGAGACTGATAAAGCAGGTGGCTGGTAAGGAGGGGCTGGGACCTCCAGGAATTAGCTAGCCCTGATAGGGGCAGTGCTCCCCCCATCAGGAAAGCCTCAATGTCAAAGTATCAATAGAGAAGCTAGAAAATGTGCTTCATACACTACCTGTGCCTTCTGTGCCTCAGCCAGGACTGTGTGCCTCATTCATTCTCCAAATGCTGCTAGGAAGTTCTTACTGAGATTTCTTTTCCTTTTTCCCTTCCCTTACAGTTGTGGGACTCAGATGGCATCTTCACAGAAATGGTAGATATTATCCCCTGGAGTACAGAATCCCCCAGTCCTTGCCCCCTTGCTTATTCATGAAAGCTGAAGTATCCATAGACCAAGTCCCCCAACATCTGATCTTAGCCTGCAGTTGGTGCTTAGATATTGGAGCCCTTGCTGGAAAGTCAGATCTGTCTGTTTATTGCTCCTCCTTCAGAGATCCAAGGCCCAACAGAATTTATCAGATGAGGACAGAGAGCAATCTGCATTGGATCAACTGCATGACAAGCTTGCCTGCCACCATTATTACATGGTAGAAATGGAAGGGTGTGCCCCTTTCATAAAGACTATAGTTTTTATGCTGACAGCATCTTCACTTCCTCTGATAAAACAGAAACTCTGGCTGCTGGTTCATCTGACCTGGCACAGCCAAGGTCACTCAGAGGGACCTCCTGGATGCCTGCAACACAACAGGGAATGGACATTGGCCTGACATTTTAAATCCACATCTTCCCAAGGTACCGCAGAGTCTGACATACGATGTTGCCAGTGTTCAGTGACACCCCTTGCTGGCTTCTGAGATGGCTTCTGGAAGTCAGTCGGCGTGGTCTGAGCTCCTGGTCTACTCTCAAGTCTTTTTGACTGTGCCATCCCCTGTCCCTTTGTCTGAGTGGCTCCCAGAAGTCGAAGGTGTGCCAAGACTGTCAGTGTACCAAAGAGGAGGACGGCTGTTACCAACTAGATGCAGGTTGATTAGCAACTTGACCATCAGACTGCCGTGGGAACACAGGTCATCAAGTCCTTTCCAGGGACAGCCTGGGAGATGGGTATTTTCCCTCCCTCCCTCTGTCCTGAGGCCAAGTGTAGAGCCCTGGGACATCCTCCTGCCTTTGTTTGAAAACTGTTTTTTTGTTTCATTTAGCCCTTTGGGACTGGTGAATTCAAGCTCTGTAGGCTGTGAGAGGTAGGTGACTTAGGGGCCCATTTCTCAGGGTGGATGGCTGTCATTGTCAGGGCACTAGATGTGTGGACCAACTCCTTCCAGGGAGATACTATCAACCCAGTTTTATTGTTCAAGGGAGCGGGAGGGAGGTGGGGGACATGCCTCCAGGCTCTTCTGGGTCTGGCACAGATTGTGTTCAGCACCTACATGGCTGTTAATTAGAAGGAGCCTCAGGCAGCAGCTTGTATAAAGTAGGCAGTCACATTCCTTCCAGGCAAACACTGGACAATTTGCATTTTCACTGCTCCCTCTGCACAGAGAGCCCTGGGGATCAGCTGAGGTGAGGGAGTGCACATCTGCCCGTTAACAACGGCTTCTTTGTTTGCTGTAGTCTTGTCGACTCCCCAGTGTAAGCCCCACTGGTTTTCGGAGCTGCGTGATTTGGGAGCCCAGCCTTGGGAGTTGGGGTACCAGATGGGTTATCTAAACCTCTGGCTCCTCAGGGAGATGCTGGGAGAGGGGTTATTCCCTCCCAATGCAGAGCACTGCGTCAGGGGTAGGGTCTGTGGCAAGAGCGTGGCTCGGGCTTTCCTACTCACTTCGACGCGTATATTTTCTCGGTTTCCTGATATATTGGAGTCCCTCCGCGAGTCTCAGGATTTCCCTCAGATAGAACTGCTCTGTGTAGAGTCGTGATATTCAACGTGTCCATGGGAGGAGGGAAATTCAGGAGACTCTTACATTGCCCTCTTGGTCCAGACCTAGATTTTTTTTTTTTTAGATGTTCATTAATCTCTTTCTTTAAGCCTAGAAAGTTCTTTCATTTCCTTATTTCTATTTACTATTTTTTTTTCCTGATTTTTCTGTGGTATGATTTTTTTTAACTCTAACCCCACTGAAGTTCATTTTGGAGTGTGGTGTGAATTTATGAGCTAATTTTTTGTTCCATATTTACAAATAGTTTTTCTGGCAGCATTATCAAATAAGCATCTCTTTTCCCTTGTTTACAGTGCTATCTATAATAAAATATACTACATTTTTGTAAACACTCTTATCTATTTTGTATTTTTTTGTTTCCTTAATTTCTGCTTACACCAGTCATACTAGTTAAATTATTCTTTGTAATATATTTCAATGTAAAGCCAATTCTCTCTTATTGGCTTTTAAAGAATTTGTTTTGACCTCTTTTTTTTAAGTTTTAATTTAAATTCCAGTTAACATACAGTATAATTTCAGTTTCAGGTGTGCATGATATCTTTTCCTATTTATATATTAAGATTAAATAGAGGAATATTTTGTTGGGTCCTCAAAACACTCCCATACCCAACACAGATTTTACTTGGAATACAATAAGCTTATAAATTAATTTGGGAAAAATGGACATCTTGAAGTTTAGCTTTTTCCATATAGCAATATACAATGTATCTTTTATATCTCTTAATTCAGTTAAGTATACCTCTCATTAGGATTTTTCTTAGTTATTTTGTTTTCTATTCCTACTTCTCAGTGGGATTTATTAATTTACTTTCTTCAACAGAAACGTTTAAACATACATCCCTTGAGCTCATCAGAATAGGATGTTTTTAAAATTTTTAACAGGTTTTTTTTTTTTTTTTTTGGTGGGGATGTGGAGTATAATATTCCACTGGTTTTTCTGGGTGAATTTGTATCTGCTCCTATTAATTCTGGTAACTATTTAACTGATTCCCAAGGCCTTATTATAGTTTATTCATTTTATACAATATATTTATACATATATATGTAATTACATTTTATATAATATATTAAAATTATTAATTTCCCTTTTTCTTTTTGTACATATATACATTTTCCTTGTTCTATGTGATGATTCTTTCTCAGAAATAGAGAATTGAATGCACATGTTAAATTAAGGAGGGCTGAATCATTTAGATTTTGAAATGTTGCAATTAAAATAGTGTGTGTAGGGTTTATAGACTTCTCCTTTATGTGAATAAAAGCATTCCAAGAAGTGGCAGAGTAATCACAGTATATAATTTTCTGGAAGGCATTATCCCAAACCAACCATTTGCAGGTAGAATCAGACGTGTATAAGGATTTGCTGCTTTGGCACAACAATTAAGCGTTTACCTTTTCTTTGCTTTCAAACAGAAAGTTCTGACAAAGGCTGTGGTGCCTCCAGGGCCTCTTGGAAACCACACAACGCTGCCCTTGTGTTGAACTGTGTGTTAAAGAAAGGACCATTGCTGCACTAATGAACCTGTGTCAAGATACTACTAGTTCAGTTCCTATCACTTCTAATTAGGGCTTCCAGAATTCTCTGAACCTTGCCAGGTCTCTGGCTGGGGCCATTTTAACATTTCCACTCCAAAGTCTGGCTGCTAATTTTGATTTTTTTTTTTCTTCTGTAGGATTTCCCGAATCATTATGACATAAAAGTCATTGACTTTGCCTTTCATAATAGAAGCTTTCTTTTTAAAACCCTTTTTCATTTTGAAATAATTTCAGTCTTACAGAAGAATTGCAATTATTATGCAAGGAATTCCCATATATCCTTCACCGAGATTACCCAATTGCTAATATTTTCCATACTTGCATTATCATTCTCTTTCTCTACTCTACACACACATACACATGCACACATTCTTTTTTTTTTTTTGAACTACAAGAGAATTAAATTGCAGGTGCTGTCTTTTACCCCTAAATCCTTCAATGTATATTTCCTAGTAACAAGGATGTTCTCTTACATGATATTGTATAATTATCAACATCAACAGAACTTATTAAAATAAGTTTCCATTTGGGGGCATCTGGGTGGCTCAGTGGGTTGAGCCTCTGTCTTCGGCTCAGGTCATAATCTCAGGGTCTTGGGATCTAGCCCCCATCAGGCTCTCTGCTCAGCAGGGAGCCTGCTTCCTGCGCTCTCTCTCTGCCTGCCTTTCTGCCTACTTGTGATCTCTCTCTCTCTGTCAAATAAATAAATAAAATCTTTAAAAAAATATTTCCATTTGTCTTGCCCAGAATCCAATCCAGAATCACATAATGTATTTAATTGTTATGTCTTCTTAGTGTCCTTTAGCCTATTCCTCAGTCTCTGTTTTTCATGACCTTGAATTTGTGAAGACCATAGCTGAGTTATTTTCTGGAAGCTTTCTTATAATCCTAAATCTTCAACGATTTCCAAAGGTATGACCTTTAGGTTACAATTGAGACTCTGTTATCGTCATTTTCCTATCTAGCCTGAAGACATTTACCTCCTATCTGTGAATAAAGAGCTCAAACATACAAGGGCAAAATACGGGGAGAGAATTGACATTTGCTGAGCACCTGCAAAGTCCTTGGACTGGGCAGTTGATAAACATCTCATTTCATTAGCACATCCATCCTGTAGCATAAATTATTATTATTGCTATTATACACATTTTGCAAATGAAGAAGCAGATGCTCAGAGATTGTAACCATGTGCCCAAAGACACACGGTTGGAGCTAGGACGTTTTCAGCCCAAACCCTCAATTTCATCACACTCCTTCTGAGAAGGCATTGAATCTACCTTGACCTTCATCCACACTTGGTTCTATATAGACCTTGACTTCTGCAGGGTCTTCTAGCCTTCCATGGAGGTTATTATGGCATTACGTTTTTCCTCCATTGGACTGTGAGCCAGCTCCTGAGGGGGAGAGACCATAGTTATTTACTTTGTAGTCCTATGCCTAACTCAAAGCCTAGAATGTCAACAGTTCTTGAATGAAGACTTTTGAGCGTATAGAATCTAAGAGGAATAAGAAAGGCATCTTGTGGACTCAACTTAAGTTTTCCATGTTCAAGACTGTGACCACTGCTGGATTGTCCTTCTCTCCTTAGGGAAACACTGACTTCCCTTGGCACCAGGAAGACATGCTCTTTTAATCCCCTATGGGACCGCACTAGCTGTGGCTTCTTAATCTTAGTTTATTTATCCTCACCTTTCTGACTGTTAAGCATTGGATTGGCCAGAGTCCAATCCTTGGACCTCTTCTCTCCTCTCTCCATGTTAACCTACTTGGTATTCTCTAGTCTCAGGGCTCTAAACAAAGCACAGCTACTTTAAAATTTGTATTTTGGCCTGGATATTTCCTGAACTTCAGACTTCTTGTCTACCTGCACATTTTACATCTGTACATGGATGCCTCATAAGCCTCTCAAACTCAACAAATAAAAATTGGAGTCCCAGTTTTCCTTCCATCTCAGTAAATGCAAACTCCATCTTTCTTGTTGCTTAGGCCTAACGAACCCTGTAGATTCATCTTTGACTTTCTTTTTCTCTTATACCCACACACAATCTGGCAGAAAATTCTCTCAGATTTAAGGTGCTGGGATCATGATGCAGTGGTAGTTACTTTTTTTTTTTTTTTTTTAAAGATTTTATTTATTTGACAGAGAGAAACACAGCAAGAGAGGGAACACAAGCAGAGGGAATGGTAGTGGGAGAAGCAAGCCCCCTGCCGAGCAGAAAGCCCGATGCAGGGCTCGATCCCAGGACCCTGGGATCATGACCTGGGCCGAAGGCAGATGCTTAATGACTGAGCCACCCAGGTGCCCCTGCAGTGGTAGTTTCTTAAGCACCTTTTGAATTTATACTGACAATCAAATAGACTGCCTGTCCTGAATTGTGTCCACTCAAAATTCATTTGTTGAAGCTCTAGCCCCCATTGTAGTGGCATTTGGAAGCTGGAGCTTTGGGAAGTAATTAGATTTAGAGGAGGTCATGAGGGTAAGGCCTCCGTGATGGAATTGATACCTTTATAGAAGAGATATCAGAAAGCTTGCTCTCTTTCTCTCTGCCCTGTGAGCACATAGCGAGAAGCTGGCTCTATAAGCCAGGAAGAGAGCTCTCACTAGAATCTGGCCACGTGATACCCTGATTTCAGACTTCTGGCCTCCAGAACCGTGAGAAAATAGATTTCTGTTCTTCTGTTTAAACAGTCCAGTCTCTGGTGTTTTTGTCATGGCAGATCAAGCCAACTAATTGTAGACCAATCTGGGTAGCAAGTGGAAAAAATAGCCACGGAAACAACCTTTGAGAAAATGAGATGACAGAAAATCCCCTCAGAGGATAGACATGTTCAAGTAGAATTTAAGTATATTCAGACATATTCAGAACTGAGACCTATTGTCTAAACCCCTACCAGCAATAGACAGTTGTATTGTGAGAGTGGTGGAAAATGAGAATTGAGATTCTTAGAAATGTCTAGCAAATAATCTCTTCTATAAACTCATAGCATGACACTGAAGGATAATAACTAAAACTAGAAAATGCATTGAACAGGATAGGAACCTGGGGCAAGGAGTAAAGAAGGCTAAGAGAGGGGAAGTATGGGGAGGGGAAGAGGACTCAGGAGAAGTGGATTCCAGAAGGTGCTGTCAATGCTAACTGCAAACATAAGGCTGAAGGCAGAAAACCTTCCTGAACCAGTTCTCATCCTTTTATTTTTAATTTAAAAAATTCCACCACCTCATTGGAGAAATTGTGCCCGTTGTCCCCCAGACTGTCCCCTTTTCTGATTTTGTCTTTTTGACACCCATATTTCCTGTAAACCAGATGTTAGCTGTAAACATATGATCAGAAGCAAGACCAAGTTTTTGACAGAAATACGTATATTAGTACTTGTTGAGTACTGCCTCCTGCATCACTCCGGGGAAGGACACAATGTCCTGTAATGGTTTTCCCACTTCACATGGTGGAAGATTCATCAGTAGGTCCAGAGGTAACAACTTGATCCTCCCACTGTGAAGTCCTCTATCAACTAACTCCTCTGACTAGTGACCTTGAAGTCCAGCCACTTGTCACCAGTGTGGCCAACACTGTTGTGGTCCATTCCACCGCCATCTCTCACTTGAAGTATTACAACCCTTTCCTCTCCTGCCCCTGCTTCTTGCTCCCCAGTAGCCTCTTCTCCACAAAGGAGCCAGAGTGATTCTTTAGAAAGCTGGGTCCCCTCACGTTACTCTTCTGTTCAGAACTCTCCAGCTGCTTCCTAACTCACTCAGAGCCAAAAGACTGGCTTTTTTGCCCTGGTGTCCTGGGTCTCAGGGACCTGGGCTCCACCTCATATCTACCCAACCTGCCCTTCCTTGCTCCCTCCCAGCCGACAGCCCTGCGGGACTCCTCCCTGAGTCTCGAACCTGCTAAGCGTGCTCTCTAACCTGGCCTTTGCACACACAGCTCCTTTGTCTGAAATACCTTTCCCCAGAGAGCTGCCAACTCCTACTCCTGCCTTCAACCCAGTCTTTCCTTCAATGTCCTTCTCAGTGAGGCCTTCCCTGATTGCTCTACAGAAAATTATGACTCTTGTCTTGGTGCTGCCTCTACCCTTTGCCTGCTTTGTCTCCACAGCACATAAAATTACTGGATGCAATTTGGTTTGCTTGCTCTTGGAAGTATTTTCTGCCTCCACAGCTACAACATAATTCACCTGAAGGCGGAGACCGTGTTTTGTCCTAGGCCATTGCCTTCGTGTGGTTGGTGCCATTCGGTGGCTGACGAGGAGCTGTGCACTCAAGACTGAAAAGTCCCTAACCGAGCTGATCTTGAGTGGGCAGCCCAGGAGGACTATACTTGAGCAGCGAATCACAATATTTTTTTCAATGATATTTTTATGGAAATTTTGACTATACTTCACTTTTGCTGTATTCACTTTGCAACGTCAACCCCTGAGTAGGACTTGACTCTGCTGTGGGAGGTGATGTCCATGTGGCCTCCTTCATAAAATAAATAACAAAAATCCAGCAACCAGAAGGTCTTGAAGGCCTCTGACCACAATTAGTAAGCAGGCGCTGGTGTCTTTGGCCTCAAGCATCAAATATACCAAAGAGATGTGCTGAGCTCATTGTCCCGATTGCAATAATCCAACCCCCCTCAAATACCAAATTTTCTTGCTTCCAACTCAAAATGCTTGTCAGCGTGGCACCACACCGAGAAAAAACTATAAATCTCATTCTATGAAGTACTGCAGAGTCATACACATCTTCAGTCGGAGTTTTCATTTTATTTTTTATGAGGCAGAGGAGGAGGGCGGCGAGGTCTTCACCACAAATTCACTGAGATTTCCTGCCGTCCCCTGTCGACATCATTCTTTCTGAAAGGAACAGAGTCACCCCCATCTCCTCGCCTTCCTGCCTCTCCAGGCTCTCACTGAACTTGCCTTCCCCCTCCTTCTCTCTGCCTTGTCCCCAGTCTTCTTTTTTCCACGTGTCTCCGTTACTTTTTAACATAGATGAGTGTAGCTTTCATTTATGTTTGTTTCTCCCAGCAATCAGCCTCCTTCCTCATCCAGCACCAGGAATGGCAGGGAGGTGTAAGGGAGTGTCTTCCCTACCCTCTGCGACACGACACAGGCTGGGCAGCTCAGGTCTATGCTGACATCTGCATCCCCTTGTAAGCTCCCACTCCTGTGCAGTCTGGCCTTTTAGCCGTGTCCCATTCCCCTGGCTCCTGCTTGCAGCCTGCCCCACTTTCAGGAACTCCCGAGGAACGCAGAGGACAAGCCTCGGAAATGTCTACTTCTGGCGATTATGAATACCACAGGTCATGCCTCCCCCATGCCCATCTAATCGTGGTTTATTTGTTTAATATTAAAATGCTCTCGGATCTACATAGGCCATTTGCTTTTCCTCCAGATCCTCTGAGCTCTGGTGCATGAGGCATCTGTAATGCTATTTCTCTTTATGTCATTAAGGATGGGAATGTACTAATGTAAAAACCAATCAGAAAGCTTGAGTCATTTTTCAAACTTTTCAATCATGCTGTTTGCTGTATTATGATTCCAGATTAGTCTACTTTAGGTACCATTTTACAGTATCGTCAGAATCCTACTCCAATATTTGGATCCCAAATGACAGATTTAATGGGCTTCGTTAACACCCCAATGATGTAGGTTTAATTTTACAGTTCACTTGTTTTTGCTGTTTACTTTCTTGAGCTTCAGTGGAGCTGAAGAAACTGTGAAAACAGAATCTCATTGTCCGTGAAGGAAAATGCCACCTTCCTTAGTAGAAAGGAAACCTGGATTCTCTTACTTTGGCACCTGAAAGGGACTCTGCACATGGGGCTGGGGAAAGCTCCTATGTTTCCCCACCTCCCCCCACCCTATGGCTTCGTCACAGTTGCTCCAAGGACACGCTTCTGTCCTTGACTGTTCTAGTTGATGAGGAGCTGTGACATTTCTGGTGTAAGATCAAAACACATTACTTTCTTTACTTTCAACTCGAATTTTCCTGAGCAGATTCTAGAAGGGAAGTCTAAAAAGGCTTTTCCTTGGTTTATGTCCCCAGGAACCTACCAGTCCATCTCAGTTACCCTGAGAAGACCAGGGTAACTGATTTCTTCATAACCTCTTAGAGACATTCTCTACTTACACAAAAACTGACATGATGCCCCCCTTTCCCTTTCTAGACATGGTAGCACACTGCACACACTTCTACAAGTGGCCCTCTCCCTTGCTCTCTCTTGGAAATTCTCCAGTACAGAATTCCCCATTCTTTTCTGATGGCTCCAAAATGACCCAAAGGTATACGGTTATCCCTTTATTTACTTAGCTACTTTCCAACTGGTAGCCATTTGGGTTGTTTCTCATCTTTCTTTTACTCCTGAAATGCTTCAATAAAAAAACGAAGAATAACTTTTTTGCACATAGGTAAGATCTGTAGGACCACTTTTTAGAAACTCTTCGGTCAAAGAGCAGGTGCAGCCTTAATGTTAATATGTCATGTCAAATTTACACTAATAGTATTCTAATTTATGCCCTGGACTCCCACACACATACATAAAAGTAATGTATACAGTTAACAAGAGTTTACAAAAGGCTTGGGAATAGTGTAAAGGAAATACACCCAGTGGCCTGAAGTTAGATAGTATGGTTTATGAGATATGGCTTATTCGTCTTTAGTTTGTGATCCATTGGAGGAATGCTTTGCTTCCTAGCTTTCAACCTGCTGGACGGAGTAGAAACTCTCAGTGGGGTGGGGGACTTGTCTCCTCCTCCCTCACCTGCCTTCCATCCTTCCATCTCATTGAGACAGAATGGAACCTAGAAGCTTTAGGTATTGCAACTCAGGGAATAGAACACGTGGTATTTTTCTCATCTCTACTGAGCAAGGTCACTGAAAAGACAAGATTGCCAGTTGACTGCTGGGCTGGACCAAGCCACTGGGAGACTTCTTCACCTCCTTCCTTGTCCTTGGAATGTGGGTTCATTTGGCTTTCCCATTCTGAGGGGGTGCTCCAAGGACATGGCCTTGAGATGGTGATGTGGTATTGAAAACATCTTCACGGAGTACTTGACTAAGCCCACTTAGGTTGTCCTCAGAAACTTAAGATTTGGCAGGCAGGTGCAGGGATCCATTCATCTTGCTGGCCTCTCAGACAAGCCTCATATGTAAGTTCCCTTTGCTTATTAAACTTGCCACCTACCAACCTGAAATGGTCTGCCTCTTTCTTCAGTTGCTCCTTGCCCTCTTGTATGGGTGCTGGTTTCAAATTGCACCTGGGAAGCTCCTGAGGGGGTTGCAAACAGCAAGCTCCACTCCCCCTCCCCAGTACCAACATCTGACTCAACTGGAAGTCAACTAGAGCTGCAGACTAAGCATGCGGAGTGGGAGGGTAGCAGAAAGATTGAGGAGACCAAAGAATCAAGAAGGCAGAAAAGGGAGAAAGGACAAAGGAGAAAGACTTCTCCCAGGAGTGGGAGGCTATATGGTGCCCCAAGAGAATGTTACGGGTGGCAGCCTTTTGCTCTCCTTGCTCTATGGTTCTTGTAGGATGTGAAGAAAGATTCAGATTAGGACAGGTGATATTCTATGGGAGCTTAAAGTTCGAGGACAATTTGTTTTGTTCTCAATCTTTTAATTTCCTTAAATATTGCTAAAGTTATAACATAAATTCCCAATACAATGAAAAAAATACTAAATAAAACTATTTGTAATAAAAGGTTGGTGTGGCAGAGTTTGAGATATGCTCACCATATTCTATTCCCTTTTCTTTCTGGGCCAGAGCTATATTCCATTTTTATGATTTCCTTACTATTTAGTGGGGTCTTATGACTATGTTCTGGTCTGGGAAACATGGGCAAAAGTGATAAGCACCTAACACCTTCTCCCTTTAACCCCACAAGATCATTTCTACACTTTCTTACTCCCTCCTTTTTAAAAGAGATTTATTTATCTTAGAGAGAGAGAAAGTGAAAGAGAATGCAGGGAAGAGGGGCAGAAGGAGAGGGAGAGAGAAATCTCAAGCAGATTCCTCGCTCAGCACAGAGCCCAACATGGGGCTTGATCTCATGACCCTGAGATCAGGACCCTGAGATCAGGACCTGAGCCCAAACCAAGAGTCAAACATTTAACCAACTGCACCACCCAGGCACCACCCAGGCACCACCCAGGCACCACCCAGGTACCTCCATTTTCCTCCTTTTTGTACAACTGGAAACGAAAGACTCCAAAGCCTTAGATCACTTCTGGCTTTAGTAAAGCCAGAACACAAGATGAACTTGGGGCCCTGAATTCTGCTTGATGAGAGCAAGTCAGGAGAGACTAAGTTTTGTGCCCTTATTAACTAGATATTAGAACTAATATCCTTAACTAGATTAACTTATTAACTAGATATTAGAACTAATAGACTAATCCTTGAATTGGTCTCTTTTGGCAGATTGCTCTCCTGTCCAGGGACTCTGGGTCCTCAAATGCTTCCGAGTAAGAAGGCACAGAAGCAGGGGATAGGATTCGACTTCATTATATAATTTCCCCCAGTTTTAAATAAAAATCTTGCCCTTAATTAGCAGGAGAGGTCAGATAATTCTTCATGAAAACTCTTGAAATAAAAACACAAAATAAAAATTCACTTTGCATGGGGGCGCCTGGGTGGCTCGGTCGTTAAGCGTCTGCCTTCGGCCCAGGTCAGATCCCAGCGGCCTGGGATCGAGCCCCACATCGGGCTCTCTGCTCTGTAGGAAGCCTGCTTCTCCCGCTACCATTCCCTCTGCTTGTGTTCCCTCTCTCGCTGTGTTTCTCTCTGTCAAATAAATAAAATTAAAAAAAAAAAAAATTCACTCTGCATGTACTTCTGGTGAGGTAGATAGAGACCCCAGAGGCCCCAGCCCCTTCCTATCTGCTGCCCTCTTGTCGTGGCCGAAGAAAAGATCAAATGGCTGTCACGTTTGGTTAAGAAAATAAACAAGCCCTCCATCCCCACACCCTCAGGATCATTTAGTACTCTCCTAAGATTTAGCACTTTCCTGAGACTTTCCCTATAGATTATATTCCCACATAAAGGGGAGCCAATCAGCCCTGAGAGACTGTGAAAAAAGTCCCCCCATCCCCCATAACCATAAAAACTCACCCCAACCCTGTTGATTGCTCAGTCTTTGGGAGTTATTCCACTGAGCCCACCAGCGTCAATAAAGCTGTCTTCTCCCTGGGTTCCATGAGCCGCTTGAGTTTCCTCGGTTGCTTCAGTTTTCTGCAACACTGGGTGTATTAAACTCTATGCCATTTGGCCTTCAGCCCTTGGGCCCCAAAGGTTACAGCCAAAGTGTGACCTGGCTGTAAGAAAAATTTGTTGGTCTTTGGAATGGACAGAGGAAGAGGAGAAAAGGGCGAGTTGCCTGGGGCAGAATGGGTGCGGAAGACCAACATTCCTAGGACTTTCGCTAATATGTCTGCACCTATGTTATCTGGATCAAATGTATTTTCTCACTTAACAACCAAATAGGGTAGGTGTCAGCCTCCTTTTATAGATAAGGAAGCTTAGACTGTGAGAAACTTCACTGACTTGATGACATGAGATTAATGATCAGTGGAAGTGGAGACCCAAAGAACCCGTGTAGGAGCGTCTCAAGTATCAGAAATGCAGAATGGTTAGAGGTGAGAGGAAGGAAAGTCGGAGAGGAGCACCTCCCTTCCGGGAACCCACACCACTTCCCCTGAAGGTGTTTGCTCTGTAACAATGCCTGCAATTTAAGGAAATTGCTGTAGTCATTTTTATTCTCCAAGACACTTGGGCCCTTAAGGAATTTGTTCAACCAAAGAGCTTTGAAAAGACTGCATTCACTGAAGATACCCAGTCTCTTTTATTTCTCATCACCAAAATGACAAGGGCAGAATCTTTTTCCATTAGTTCTGATGTTTCAGTCCATGCAGGTCTTCATTAGAACCCTTAAACATCACCATTTAAGAAGACATCAGCTTTGGGGGAAAATACTTTTTGAAAGCAAACTTAATAAAGCCATTTCTACATAATCTGGAAGCAGAAATGTCTTTTATGATTGAATTTTTATTTGCAACATATTGACTAATGTCGGGATTATTATATGTCACAGAGAACTGAACAGGCACAGACTTCCACTCTGAGCTGGCATAGGTGTATTCTCTAAGGATTAAAATGGAAAAGACAGGGAGGGATGAAATTAAATTAAGTTTCTGCTTAAGTAAGAGGAATAGGGCAATAACTACATTCTTTGCCAACAATTTTAGTTTCCAAAGGTGCATAGCTCCTCCTAGTATTTGCTGATATTAGTTACCCAAAGAGGTACCATTGGAGGTAATTTGATTTATCAACTGTCAATCAGGGTCTAACGCCCCCTAGTGGTTTCCCATGGAATAAAATCTCAACATTCATAGACTTAAAGGCTCTCAATCTGGTTACTACTTCTTAACTTTCACTTCCCAACCATTTCTCATACCTCCCATCCACACTTGTGCTCCTCCAACATGGAGGTTTCTTAATTGTGTCCACTTCTTTCCCATCTCATGACCTTTACACTTGCATCGAAATCTGAGGTGTTACCTGGTCATTCTATCAAAGGGAGGACCTCATTCCACGTCCGTTTACTTTCCATCACATCATGCTGTTTATGTTTTCATGGCATGTAAGCACAATCTGAATTTATTTTTAATTTGTTTATTGGTTTACTCCAAGTATACATGCCATGTGATTATTGGACTTGTCTTTGCTCACCAAGATGAAGTCAGCTCCAGACAGCTGCTAGAGGCCACGTTCCTGGGAATTTTCTTTAGTCTTTAGGAAATTTTATAATTGCAAATGCTAATGATTAGCATTTCTTTACCTTCTCTGCTAAGGAGTATAACTTACCGGACAAAACACTGGTAATTGTTAACTGAAGTCCCATTAATTAAAGACATGATTGGACTGATTCTCCAAACAGTAACCTTTCAAGACACAAACAATCAAAATGTGAAAGCTTTGAATGGAGAAGTTGCATCTGTTTAGTTCAAGGTGAAACCCAGTGTCCAGCACAGTGTATGGCACATGATAGACATGTAATAACTACTTGTTGAAAAATAACTACTTGTTGAAAAACTGCAAGTAAGATGGTTCTTCTTGGTGAACTTGGAGGCTCTTAGAAGATGAGAGAGGTGCCAGAACACTGAAAATAGGTAATCAAAGTGAGAATTTTCAAATAGTGGGAGAAGGTAGATTTCAAAAGTCATAAAGTGATTAATTTAGTGGAAATTCCCAAATAAGACTTGACTTTTATAATATCTGACAAAAACTGACTGTGGTCTTTAAGAACTAATTCTCAAAGAACACCTTAGGTCAGATATACTATTTCCTTTTCATAAAATTAGTATATTAGACTACACTAGAGAGATTAAGGAAATGATGACTCTGGATTTCAGAATGGTACTTTGCCCAAAGTAGTGCATCAGCCCAGAGTCGAGGCCCCTGAAGCCTGATTGGTGAGAATAATAGGAGAATTTAGCTATAATCACTTTCTAACTCATCTTACTTAACAATTTGTATTTTCTGATTAAAAGGTGTTTGAATATAAGTAGATCACATGAATCTGAGAAGAATAACCAATAGTTTGGCTTAAAAAAATCAGAATTCAAAATCATATCATTATACTGAAATTATTGGCTGAATCTAACAAAATTAACTTTAAAAGAATTCACTGTAAGTACCTAAAATTGAGTCTAATAAATCCATTGCACAGATGCTGGGTAGGGAGTTTTCACTTAACAATAGTAGCACAAGTCGGGAAACCCTAATCTTATGGCTCTAGGTGATGGAAGAATTAATGGAAATGAACAAGGCAATATGACTGCCAAAAAAGCTAATGTGGTTCATACTTATAAAGCATTTAGAAAACTCACAATATGGTAGATGTAGTTAGGGTTCAATGTGTAATTATGGAAGCAGGACCACAGTTCTTAGGGTATAGAGAGGCCAGCGCTGCTTGATAGATTCAGAATCTTCCACCTAGTAAGGACTTCATAATTATATGTTGATTGGATTTTTAATGGGACAACATTTGACTTAGGTCTTGAAGATTGAGTAAAATATACCTGGAATTCAAGATGATATGAGCATTCTACATGCAGAAAAAAGGGTTTCCAAATAATAGGGTATGGAAAAGCAGAAGGAATGTTTGGACAGAAACAAGAGAGACACTTAACATATGGGATGTGAAAAAGAGAATAGTAGTAAAGAGGCGAAGCATACAATGTAGGTTGGGTCAGATAATGGAAGATCTTCTATACTACGCTAAGGATTTTGAATCTGTTGCCTTATCCTGTTTCAAGATTTTAAGCAGGGTGATAAAACAAAGCTCAGAGTTGTCATTTTAGAAATCTATTGAAAGCAGAGTTTTTAGGGAAATGTGGAAGTTCTAAACCCTAGTAGGATCCTATTTAATTAAGAAATGATGAGGGCCAGGACTAAGGCAGTGGCACTGGGATTGGAGAAGAGGTGCTAAGAGATAATATTCAGGTATTCTGACACAGGTAAAAAAAATGGAAGAAAAAATAAAATTTGATATACACTTAGACTAGGGAAAGAATATATGTTAGTCCAGTGTTTAAATTTATAGCCATGATTAGATTATGGACTCTATTAGGAATATCTAATATAATTTCTATTCAAAAGCTCATTTGAAGGAAAAGGCAATAAGAGTCACAATTTCCATTTTTCTTTATTTGGCTTGTAAGTACATGGGTTCTCTGAGACTATATTTCAATCTTTTTGATACATCTTTAAGTTTTTATGTTGCTGTGCGTGCATCACTAAGGGTAGAATCTGGACTATACCACTGAAACCAGCATCCCCCCCAGTAGCCTTTTTAAAAAATACGCTCTGTTTTAGAATTACAAAAAAAATTAATTGCAGAAGTAGAGTTGCTACATAATCTCACCATCCCTCTTCCTCTTTTTTCTGGGATGAACCTACTGTGGGGTGCCAGTCAGTGGGTTCAAGACAAAATCTTTCACTGTTGTGATCCAGTATGGATGTGTCAGTCCAGATGTTAAGTATTCTACTAACTAACAGAAATCACAGTATTCTCTTAATCTCGATGGACATGACCCTGATGTTAAGGGAGATTCTTCTCCCTGGTTGGCCACGTGACGGAAGGTATTTCCGGCAACCTGACCCGGAAGCAGTGCCGAAATCAACAGTGCGCAGGCGTCAGTGGGAGGGAGGAGCTGGGAGGCAGGAGTTTAAGAAGAGAGCCGTGTGAGGGTATGTTCAGAATGACTCGAGGCTCACCGGTGTCCGAGATTCACTTTTCAGCTTTTTCTTTCCTGAGATGTGACCCTTTTATTGATCATCAAACCTTAATGAAATATATGCGGTTTAATGAAATGTAAAGGCTTGTGTCAGTTTTCTTTGGGAAATAAAAGGAGAGCCCACGTTCCTGTGTGGGAAGAGGTTGCCAGGAGTTAGCTGCAGGACAAGGAGCAGTTGTGAGAAAGTTCATTGGCAGAGGAGCCCAGAGCAGCTGTCTGTGGTGAGCCTGCATGTTGCTGGATTTGCAAAGTATTTTGAACCCTTGCAGGGATGCTTGGAAATTCCTAGGAAAAAGACTGGGTTTCCTATGGTCACATGGTCTGTGACAACTTTCCCTTGAAATCTGAAGGGACATTCAAGATGCATTATTTTCCCAGTTTTACTAGAATAAATACACACTTTAATGGAGGAAAAAGCTATTAAAAACATTAGTCATCTTTTACTTCAATGTACATTTTTATTCATACTTGAAAAGAATAGTCTATTTTACTGCTAACTTATTGTAAATGTACCCAGGATCAAAGGGTCTATAGAGACATAAAAAATGTATGTAGTTTCTATTAAATAACACTTTCTGGTCACTTTAGAATATGAGTATAATATACAGGTATTATATGCACAAAAATGTAAAAAGGAATTGTGAAAACAAGTTTCATTACCAGTTTATATAAGAAAAAAGACATTCATTTTTCACAGGCTACCAACATCATCTAGGATGGTTCCTAACAGGATTCGACTTGTTCAGTTAATTCACCTGGTAGCTCAAAAATCTGTAGAAAAGAAGTTAATTTACAGTGAAGTCACTACACAGTGTTGGGAGCAGTAGAAATTCATATTGGTACAAAATATCATTCAAGATTTTTACATTAAGTTGCAGTGTCAAGATTGTGACACATCTAGGTTGGCAAGTGATCTAAGAATTGTTTGAGACTGAAACTTTTTTTTTTAAACGACTTCTGCTGGTAAAAATGTTAAAGGTTAAAAATATGTAGAAATAGACAGGAGGTGCAATGTCCTTGTCTTCCTGTTTCCTTAACCAGCAGATCCTTGCCTTTGAAATATAAGGAAATGCTTTCGGTACTTACAGTATTTTCCACGAGATGGCAGAGTTGCTATTACAGATGTGAGAGCAGACTTTCTTACCATTGGTCATAGCAACCAAGAGACTTAGATGCATTCTCACCAATTAAATACTGCTATCGTGCTTTCAATAGTAATAGTAGTAGTTGTTGTTGTCGTAAAATAATATCAAGTTTGTTAGAAATTATATTAAACAATCATGTGTTGCGTAATCTCTGTAATTATGCTACAGTTGCACGGGGACTGCATTTAGCATTGCTTTTGCTCCTTTAGGTAGTTCCCGTACCTGTTTGGTCTGGTTTTTATTTGAGCACTGACCCATCGAAAAAAGCCCCAGGGTACCACTCTCAGACCACCCCAGATGTAACTACAAAATGTCTGTTGCTATCACTCAATCAAGTAGTGGCCATGATAGCTTTTGATTGCTAGGAGCTATCGACTTATTTATTACCTTTCCTACAAATTCAGAGGTCCCTCAGACTTGCTTTGGTTTGTCCGAAATGAGTGACCACAGTTCTGGCATTTGCTATTCATGCCCTGAGCAATCAGGGGCTCATTTTGTCAATGTGCTCTTTCATAAAATCACAACAAAAAAATGTGGCACATGCCTGCCCAAATGAATGGGGCCATGTGTGGCCTCATGAGATCTCAAGATCACAGAGTGAACAGGTGTCCTTTCTAGAACCTGAACCCAAAGAAGACAATTCTCTGATCACCTGAAAGCGATTTGGATTTCTTTTGTAAACTTCCCAAGGTGAAGTTGTGTATTTGATTTGTTTTGGTCACTCCCAGCTTCTTGTGCAAAGCAGGTGCTAGCTAAGTCTTTGTTGAATCACAGGGAGAGAGAGGAAGGTTGTGAATGGGTTCTCCTTCCTCCTGAGATTGCAGGGAATTTCCATTTGGAAAAAGGAAAGCCCAGCATCTCCCAGGAGGGCCTGGCTGGGCTGTGCAGCATCCTAGCAGGAATTGCTTTAGTGAATGTGAGGTTAGGAGGCCTGGGTGGCTCAATCTGTTAAGCGTCTGCCTTCAGCTCAGGTCATGATTTCAGGGTCGTGGGATCGAGTCCTGCATGGGGCTCCCTGCTCAGCAGGGAGTCCATGTCTCCTTCTGCCCCTTCCCGTTGCTCATGTGCTTGCACGCTCTCCCCCTCTCTCAGAAAAATAAATTAATAAAACCTAAAAAGGAGTGTGAGGTTAATACTCCTCTTAACAACTGGATTGTAAACTTCTTGCCAGAAAACTCTGTTCTGATTTTGCTAGTCCCTGCACACCTCATACCTGGAAGGCATTCAGCAGGGGCAATTTGAAAGAAAGAACCAGCAGCCTTAGGTTGCCCTCAGTGGATACTGGCACATGATGTGGCCTGAAGGGGGTCATCTAACCTTGTTTCACCCAAATGGCTGCTGTACCAAATGCCAGTATGGCAACTACCTGCAGAGAAACTTCAAGACCAACAGTATCCTCTGAGTACAGTCAGTTTTACACATCAAGGAGCAAATTGGAATTATCCACGAGTGAAGAAGAATGTACACACCCCAGTTTGATATGTGCTACCACTCTCAAGAGAGAGATTTCCTGTTTTGGAATGCTAATAGGCCAAGAATGCACCGGGAAACACCAAGCATTTGTTTTGGTGAATGTGGGCAGGAGAAAGGAAGAAGCTTTCCATCTTCATGCTCTCTTCAAAGGCTTCCTTTTTCTGTGAAATATCCCAGGACTTTGATATCTTTGCCACTTAAACAAAATCAAGGCATTCTACCAAAAGAGGTAATTTGGCAATGGTGAGGTGGAGGAACATTTATCAAAGGGGGAAATTCCAGAGAACTAATACCAAGGCCTGACATCTTGAAAATCTATTCATTTCTTCTCACTAGCACGTGGCTCCTACGTAGGATGTTCAGGGAATGTCTTTGGTATTGCAGATACCTTAACCTTTTAAAGATCCAAGCATCTTCATTTTAACCATTTGAATCGTGAGTTTTCCAGAGTGAAATTTACATACCTAATTTTTAGGAAAGATTGTCTTGACCACAAGGCCAACATGTAATGTGAGGTTAGTCAAGGCAAAGCAGTGCCACATTTAAAGGGCTTCTACTCCAACCATAGACACTGAAGATCCATCTGATTATCTGAAAAGTTTTCAGGAGATGAGATACTTAAACAAAAGTGTATAATATAACTTTTGGACAGGTGAAAGGAGAGTATCTTGAGGAAGGGGTTCCTGTTCTGAATTCTCAATAAATATTTTTATTGATAACATGAAAATATCATGTGGCTCATCATATGAGTAAAAAGGGGCTCCCTGAATCAAGGCAATGTTGCCCACAGCCTCCGCCAAGTATATTCATTCTCTCCTTAGATGTCCCCAGACAACCGTGCTATATAGATTTTTATATTAGTTAGTTCTGTGTCTGTTCTTTCAGATAGAGTATGTTACATGACTATAGGTATTTCTGCTTATTTTATACCTAGCTCCTTTTCTAATTTTCGGCTTGTGATGGGATATGTGATTGAAAACTAGGCCATTAAAGTAATTAGAATTGTATGGATTAAGTATAGTATAAATTAAGAGTAACTAGGATTTAAATAAACAATTGAAGAGCTTTCCTATGGAAAAAGGGCAGGAGTTTCAGAGTGTGGATTTTATAAAATTTACTGGGATAGTCAGAAAGCTTTTTCATTTGTTTCTTGGTTCTCTGTTCCTGTTGTGGATAGATGAGGTTGCCAAGTAGCTGAGTTCTTGTCACATAAAGGGAGTCTCAGAAAAATTTGAAAGGTAAGCACAAGTGAGAAGACAGTTTTTTTTTCCTGTCTTTTTACCTACAATGGCAGAAATTCCTTAGTGTGTTCCGATTGGAAGGTCTCAGTGGGAGTTCTCACCTATAAATTTCTGCCACAGGATAAGAAATAACTTTTGTTATTCTGAGGCAGGGCATTTTGCTTTAGGAACTGAATTGGAAATTAATACTTTTCACTTTGGATTTTCTCCCTATGGACTTAAAAATATTTTGAAGTATTAACACCCAAATTCCTGTTGAGTCTGACAAGATGAAATTGAAATATCTGTGTCTTTAAAAGAAAACATGACATAGTCTTCCGACAGCCATCACTGGTGCTAGTGATTCTCTGTGCTGCCACCGTTTATCACATGGCTTCTTAGATGAGTGGGGAAGCTTTAATGAAAACTTTCCATTTTTTTAAGGGGTAGTAATTATCATGCAGCCCCATATTTATCCCTGTGGAAATATGAAGCCCAGGCAGACTAAAATCAAGGAGGGTTGATGGCCATGGGCCCTGAAACAAATGAGGAAAAAATAAAACAGGATCTGGACTTGGCCTTTTCGACCCATCCCCCATCCCCCAACTTCCTTCTTGACAAAGATTAATGGGACCAATGTGACTCAAACTCAGAGATTTTAGAGCAAAGCCTTTGCAAGCCTAGGAGCACAAAAAACTTCACAAAAGGCCAGGACATTTCGATTTCTGGGTGAACTTCAGATATCTGACTTATATAATCAATTGCCTTCCTCTGTGATCTTAAAAAAATCCAAAATCAATCAACTGATTTTTTAAAAAATTCACTGCTAAAGGAGTGGTTTAAAAATAATAAATAGAATGGAATTAATGAGCTTTGCCTGCCCTATAAAAACAGAGAAAGTATGCCACACGAATTGTCCCAAATTTCATTCTCTAAAGTTATTGAACGTGGTGCTCCATACATTATATTTTGTCTAAAAATGTCTTGCAGAGAAAACTCTTTTTCTTACCTAGAGTGATGGCAAAAGTGAAGAGTCATAGAAGAACCTAAATAAATATTTATAGGTGTTGGTTGAATAAATGGATTAAATGTGACAGTTTATAATAATAAAAATGCTAGACAATGCAAAAAGAAGGCTGCAAAGCACAAGGCAAGTTCTGATGAAGAAATGGGAAAGCTGATTAACATTCACACTTACAATAATCTATTTGTATCATTATTATCGGGATGCAATAGGAATCAACACAATGATTAGGTTGTTGGTTTCATATTACATGGGTGACCCAAGTCAACTATCTTGTAAAACTGCATTTAATGACTGCTATTTTAGGTTTGAAATAGATTTAAGAAACCAGAAGGGGAAGAGAGTAATTCCCTTTTAAGAAAGAGGCTTAACAGAAGTGAAACTACACGAGGCAGTTAAAAAGCAACTTCAAGCAATGATATGCGAAATCACTTCCTTGTGAACACAAGTCTTTGGAAGACACTGATACCAGTAGTTTTGTTAGTTGACAATGAAGCATGAGAAGTCTTGATAAGATCAGATGGCATTATGTTTAAACCATAAGTAAAGAAAAAACAAGGCAGGCAGGACCGAGCTATTCTGTCTTTTTGGAAGCAAAGACAGGGATTTGAGGTCTGGGATTTTTTGTTTGTCCTGAGAAGACAAAATGGGGAGAGATGAAAGCCCTTGGGGAGGCAGGGGGTGTTTCTGATGCTCAGATCCAAGCAGAGGGGAGGTGGTGTGGGAGGAGCCAACAGCAGGTGTCTTCCTCAGCTATCCTGAGCTTTGAAGATAAGGGGAAAAAAATCATCAGACTGCAATCAACAACCAACACCTAGTTCATCAGGACCTGGGACAGCAGGTGGCCCACCAAAGATAGAGTAAAGAAGGCTGGATTGAGAGCTTACAGAGCAGACCCAATGGGACATGGGACAAATCACTGCAGCTACCAGCCTGTCTCTTTATCTGTAAACTGAATCACTGAGGTCCTTTCTACCCTACAACTGGATCCTGTACCAGACATCTTGTTTCTGGCTCTAGGCATCTAATTTCTTTTAATTTTCATTCCTTAAAATAATCTTATGCTCTTCACTGTTAAGGGAATTGGGTCATATGGCACATTTTAGCTAAATGATTATTTAGAAAAGGGTATACTCAAGTGTTGAAGTTTGTGGGTAGATGCATGTGTACAAAATGAGTAAGTCAATGAATCTCTCGTTTATTAGTGACAACTGCCAAATTGGCAGGCACTGGGTATCAGGCAATTATTAACGCTTCTCAGTGACTGAAATCACTTCATAGGACATCATTGAGTAAGTAGTATCTGGAAGATTTCTCTCTGTTTTTCTCTCTGTCTTTTTCTGCCCCCACCCGCACCCCAGCCTAGGAGGGATGTATGAAAAAAAGTAATTACAAAATATTTATGATTTCCCTCAATTATATTTTTTCTTAGGGAAAAAGACTACCAAGTAGTTTAAAATACTCCTTCCACTCTAGCCAATATGTTCTTAGAAAACGGATGAAGGAAAACACAGGCCCAACTTTTATGGAGAGAAAATAACAAAAAAGGAAAGACTATATACTTTCACCTATATATCCTGCCCCACCTTCCTATGTATTAAAGTCCCTACATAGTTGTTGAATTGTATAAAAAAAAAAATGACACTACTAATCAATTCAGAAGAAAAGATGTTGCTAACATAAAATAGTTGAAGAGTTATGACCATAGAAGAAAAAATTTACTTTTGCAGTACAATTGTGAGGACCAAGCAAAACATTGGGTTGGCTCTTGAATTTTAAATTTAATTTCCAGAAGAGGAAAGCTAAAATATACTCTGCAGAATTATGGAAAGCATAGAAGGATCTTGAGTCATAGATTTATTTATTTTTTTTTTTTAGGAAGAAAGGCAGAAAGATGAGGTAGAAAATCTCATTTCACAAAGTCAGTGATTACTTTCTCACAGTATTGAAGTATGTGTGTATTCTAATTAAAGTAGATCAAAACATTATTCCAAAAAAATCACGAGAACTAGTTTGAATTGTGTGGCAGAAACTGCTAAACATTCTTCAATATATATTTCCCTTCCTTACTAAAAAAGAAGTCCTTAATTTTTAGTTGGGCACAAGGCTACCAAGAATAAAGACTACAGTTCCCAGTTTTCCTTGCACCTAAATTTAGGCTGGACCAAGTTTTGGCTAATGGGATGTAAGCAGAAGCAGTATGTGCAACTTCTGAGACATGTCCTTAAATGAAGAAGCACCTTTCTCTGTCCCTGTTGCTCCATTTTGGCTGGAATACAAAAGCAATATCTGGCACTTTAGCAGCCATCTTGAGTCGTATTAGAGCTTGAGAATGGCAGAATACATAATGAAGCAGCGAGAATGAACCTGGGTTCATTCACCATGGTCCCTTGTCTCTAGGGAATCTAAGTCCAGCTCTTTGCTGATTATTCCCAGAATTTTGAAATATGAAGAGATATAGGCTCTATCTTGTTTAAGCCACTGTTCATTCTTTCATTTCTTTCCTCCCTCCCTCCCTCCCTCCCTCCCTCCTTTCCTTCCTTCCTTCCTTCCTTCCTTCCTTCCTTCCTTCCTTCCTTCCTTCTTTCCTTTCTCTCTCTCTCTCCCTCTCTCTCTCTCTCTCTCATTTGTAGGTAAATATAATCCTAACTATTACAGAGTGACCAGGTCATCTGCCAAAGCAAGTTCTATGAGAATAACTAGATAGATCATTGGTTTCCTCAAACTGGTTGTGTGTGTGTGTGTGTGTGTGTGTGTGTGTGTGTGTGTGTGTGTGTTTTAAAAAAACTAACTCTGGAGAAGAAAGAAAAAGCATACCCTCAGTGGAAAATAGTTCACTATTTTTAGTCACTCAAAGAAACAAGCACAACTCTGCATGAAAGACTGACATGTCCCAATCCAAATTAAGTAGACTTTCAGTTTTGGATTCTTCCTTCTTTCCTTTCTCCCTCCCTTTCTTTCTCTTTTTCACTTTCCTCTTCCCTTTTCTCTTTCCTACCTCATTTCATTTTCTTCTTTTCACTTAATTTAGTTCTCAAGTTCAAACCAAAGCTTATTTTAGATTCTTTGAATATTTCATATTTTTGAAATGTTCAGCATTTAACATAATTCTTGCCTTTTATATGCTTGTAGGTCCAAAGAAGATGATTAATTTTTCATCTGACACCATTTTTTCCCTAGAAATATTGATATTTAAGAAATTCATCTACCTTCTAGAAATGTTTTTCCCCCCAGCCCTCAATAAAGAAATTAAGCTGCTTTAGGATGAAAAGAAAGAAGCTACCTACAAATTTTGAAATTTTTGAGAATTTTGTTTTTTGAAGAATTCTTTATTAGTAAGTACATCTTACGGTAATTAAAATATGCCTGCTCCCTTTCTGCATTGTACACTATGCAGCTTCATAAGCAATGATTTCTTTTTTCGGTTGTACTTTTGGACATAACATCCTTAGGCTGTGGGCCTGTTTATCATGAATATTTGAACAGGGTTCACAGACACTTTCACAAACCTATCCGGCAAAGGTTACAGATGCCTCTTAAATGGGAAGGAAACAACAAATTCAGACATTCAAGGTTTCTAAGTTTAAAAAGATCAATTATTTGTATTTTTTCCTACTTAATTCAGTTATTCCCTGAAAGCAGCTACTACCTTGAGCTAAAATGTCAAGTGAGAACATTTGAATTCTAATCAACTGTAGAAGTTCTCCTAGTTACATACTTAAGTAACTCGAAATGATAAGCCAGAATATTCACTCTATAGTGAGTCCACATTTTGGGATCGTATAAATTTTTAAATTAGGTCTAAAGTGAAGATGTTTATTTTTGGCAAGATTCCTTTCCAATTTGCAAGCATTGAAAAGAACAATTTTGGGTTTTATTTGCTTCTCAATTTAGCAGCATCATGATGGTTTTCCTCAGCTTTGCAACAGATATTTTAGCTGGTTCTAGTGAACACAAATTCCTCTCGATCATGAGTATCCCATTCATCAAATGGCAGTCTTGCTATATTTTGTTAGATCCTAGCCCCTTGAAACTGGCTATCTTCCTTAGTTAGGTCTATAGGAAAGAGCAGTGCTTATTTTTCTAAAGTAGAAAAAGAAGTCAATATTTTGCTAGGGCAAGATGTCATGTTATCTTCAAAACAAGTAAGTCAAAAGCCTTTCAGTTTTTGAGTTGTGTAAACATGTTTAGCTCAGGGACATATACCCTCATGTTATATGGCAGGTGAAAGTCTTAAGATACTTGGGGTGTGAGGGTGTTAGAGCCTTTCCTAAGAGATGTTTGAGATTTCTCTGATGTAGACTGTTCTACACCCAAAGATGTCTCCTGGGAATTCTGGAATAGCCCTCCATGCCCTGTAACTACCCTGCTCAAATTTGCAGTCATGAAATGTGAGTGGAAGAGGAAAGATATAGAAGGTAAATTGGAAAACATCCCAGTTGCTGGTGGCCCCACACACGACCAGCAGAAGATACTTAAAAAAGGATAAGTTGTTGTTGACACAAGATAGAAGATGGGGCAGGGTTCGCCAAGGTTTTATAAGACACGATACCAAAGTGGTTCAAAGAGGAAAAAACATTGGTTGTAACTTTCCCTCTCTGCATTCTAGTCAGCACTAGGGCCTCATGGGCAGTAGATGTCATAACGTCAGCTTTACCAGGACCACCTCTGAGGAGGACTCTTGAACCTGGAGCTGTACCATCTCTCAGGATACTCAAATTCTGGCAAATGAGTGCATGCTTAGAGAACATTCATTTTCCCTTACTATGCCCACACACACATTGCATATGGAGAAGCCAAGATTTGGCACAAATAGAGATATAGCAAATATGTCTGTTGAAAGCCCTACATAATGCTCAGTGCTGGATGGATTCCCTAAAACAGGAAGCAAGAACTGCAAGAACTGGATGCACTCCCTTCCAAGGAGCAGCGACAGTGACAGCCCTGCATGGAAAGACCCAGATCAAGGGTGACCGCTGAGTGTTACTGCAAAGCTCAGCACTTCTTATCATTCCTTTGTCAGGAAGCAGAACCTCGAAGAAACAGCCAGGAGAAGAGAGGTAGGGAGAAGCAAAGTGGGGAGGAGAGGAGATCGATCTAACTTGTCTCTGATGAGAAGTAAATTCTCTGGAACTTTAGAACTGTCATTACGGATTGCTGGGGTACCATATTAAGTAGTTACCTATATTGAAAATCCATAGAAAAAATCAGTAGTGTAAGGATTTCCTCCTCAAATCTGTCGCCTGCAGTGACACAAGGTGTAGCACTCTCCAAGGCATCTTACCAGTATGTACACAATTACACGAAGCTAAACAGCAACAAAAGTTAGTATGGTGCTAGTTTGTGAAATGTTAACTATATTTTTGTTTGTGTGTGTGTGTGTGGGGGGCAATGAAATGACAGTTTAAAATACTTACATATTACTTTTATTCTCCTGTCTTACTTTCTACATTCTTGATATTCTATTAGCTTTTTCCATAATAATAATATGGATTAATCTTGAAATATAAAAGTTACTTTTAATTGGGAAATGCAGTTTTTAGTTTTCAGTATTTCCAATTGTTCAAATACAGGAATATTTTCAAGCTACTTTTTAGAAAGCTTTGAAGAGTTTGGTGTTTTCATGAGCTTTTCATAGCACGTGGTTGTATGGCAAGAACTCCAGACAGGGTCCAACTTGTTCTTATATTACAATAATAACTGCTTCTTTCAAATGTGGAGTGTCAGAGTTCACAGGATACTTTTTACATTTCATCTGATTCTCACCTCACCATTGGGAGGTAGCGATTATAGTTCTATCTCACAGATGAGGAAAATTCCAAGGCCAAGATGTCCAGCACTGTCTAAGGCCACAGTGGTGGGCCTGGTACCCAAACCTTACCGTTTGCTTTCCAATTCCCCCTTACTTTGGCCGTAGCTCTTGCGCCTCTGTATACATGCAGGACTCTGGACAAGACCACCAAATCCCCTAGGCTTCAGATCCCTCAACTGTAAAATGGTGGCTTGGATTTGATCATCTCTGAGGTCCTGCCAAATGAACTCCTCTTCTTTTAGAATTTGGGTTTATTCAGTAGAATGAAAAATGATGAGATTCAGCATGACTCTCCTGGCTAAAGGGGCACAATCCAAATGCTAGTGATTAAAATGGGCCTTTAGAATGCCACAGTGGTTGCCATGAACTGGGAGGAACCAGGGTAGACTTCGTTGTAGTAGTTCTGATTCTTAACAGAGTCTCATAAAATATATGGACTCCAAAAAGACAAGAAAAAAAGAACCTCTATACACATACAAAAAATGCATGTGATTTTCGATGGTTTATAGATTGACTTCTTAGAGATGTATGGGCTAAGTTAACAACTTTTGGATTGAAAGAGTGCACATGTACACAATTTTGTGGCCTATGGGTGTCCTCATGTTGGATGCTACACAGAGTGAGCAAAACTTATTTTAATATGGGAAATAGTAATTGAAAGATACAAAAGGAAAAGCATGTGCTTCCAAAACAGTCCTTATTTCTATGGAAAATTATGTTTCCCATATTACTTCCTTGGCTATTGGGATGGGGTAGAAGAAAGAAAAATTGATGTAGAACAAATATAAATATCTCTTTCAGAAGCCTTTATAGAGATTCCATACCATTTTAAAGCCCCTTTTGGATATCTTAAGAACAACATTCCTGATTGCAGATTTATGGTTGTGATTTCTGTCTCCCAAGCCCACAAGCTATATGCTTTGGCCTGACCCCAGTGTCAGAACTGGGATAAAGAGTAGAAAATATGAATGCCAGAGATACCCATGTACCCTACAAAAGAGGAAAGATGTTCTACTAATCATGTTACTCTTCCATACCCTCATGATATGTAATTTCCAGAACACAGGAAAAACAAGATAACATCTGAAATTTTAGACTGACATAATGTTATTCTGCATTCTGGAAAGTTGAGAACAAAGGAGGACTTCATGTTTTGTCTTGTGGTGTTGAAAAAAAATGCCCTATGGTCAGTCTGAAAACCAGATCCACTGTTTGTACCCATTTACCAGCTGTCATAGCATCTAAATTCATGGTGAGTAGCCCCCTGTAATATCTGTTAATGCAGATTCCATCAGGCATAGAGTAACTGCCTATCAGCAGCATTGATTGAACACCTCAATACAAGAACCAGTATTTCTTTTAGAATAGACTGTATAAGGCTTTCATGAAATTTTTTCATTTTGCATGCCTCACATTAAATATTGTTAAAAAATGAAAAAACAATTTTTAAAATAATTTACAAGTATTTGTGTAAGAAGATAATGACTTAAAAAATACCCACCCGCTCACCTACAACTCATCTAGTGCACAATGCTAATAACACATGGGCTGTGACCAAAGAACTCGGTGGTTCGTGGGAAAGTAGGGAGGCGTAGTCCATCCTCTGGGAGGAGGTGAGATGTGTCAATGCGGAGAGGTGCTCTCAGTGGTGCTTGGCTTCCTAAGTCAAGTTCAGCAGCCATGTTTCAGAGTCAATGTCATTACTTATTTCGACCTAAAACAGAACATATGAATTGCTTTAAAGAACTTCAAAATTGAAAACTGAATTTCCTTTCCATTCATCCAGGCTTTTCAAAATGCAAAACAGTTTCTGGGTGTTGCTCATGAGGTCTGTGTAAATAATTGAGCAATAAGAAAGCCAAAAAGCCCCAGTTTTCAGATTAGAGTATGCAATCAGGTATAAAATTGTAATATAGGATTGCCTTCCTGGGAGAGAAGTGCCAACCCCATAGCGATGAAGGACTGATGTAAAGATATGGCCTTCGGTTGTCTTAGGGTGAAGATGATAGAGTAGTACCATGTCTCCAAACTGCTAGATACCTCTCTAGCCTGCAGTATCCTGTCGGTTGACAGCTCAAGAATCATCCTCATCTGGCTTTCATACCGCTGATCTATGTCCCTACGTACATCCCGTCCTGTGATGGTTAATTTTATGCATCAACTGGGGTAGGCCATGGCACCCAGATATTTGGTCCAGCACCAAGCTAAGTGTGGCTGTGAAGGTATTTTTTAAAGATGAGATTCACATTAAATCAGTAGACTTTAAGTAAAGCAGATGATCCTCCCTATCATGGGTGGGTCTTATTTAGTCCCTTAAAAGGCCTGAAGAACAAAGACTGAGGTACCCTCAGGAAGAAGGAATTCTGCGTCTGGACTGCCTTTGGATTCAAGACTGTAACATCAACTGTTCCCTGGGTGTACGGTGTGCAAACTTTCCTTGCACTTGTTGGATTTGCCTGGCCCCATTATTCCATGAGCCAATTTATTAAAACCTCTCTCGACACACACATGCACACACACATATGCTCCCTATTGGTTCTGTTTCTCTGGAATACACACTCCCATCTCTAGTTACTCTTGTCTATTGATTCTGAGTCTATAGTAGGGTGTAAGCCTTGGGAAGGTGACAGTTTGGGCTTACGCATCTTCTCACAATATCAACCTCAATACACCGTCTGCCACGTAGTTGGCACTTAATAAGTGTTTGTTGAATACTTTTGCTCTTATTGTTTCTCTCATTAAGAAAGTCTTAGGGGCTTCAAATCCTATTTATCCTTTGGGTTTAGTTGACATTTCTTCTCCCCAGCGAAGACTTGTACTCCCATGTCAGCCATACTGCTTTCTCACCCTGCTGGTAGCAGCTCTTATGTTGTCTGCTATACCCCCCGTGGAACTAATGGCATTCAACTTCACATTTAATTCGGCTCTGATTGTTTCACTCAGGTACATAAGTTTCCTCCCTCCAACAAAATAATAAGCATCGTGCCAGAAGAGGCTATGTTTTGCATTTATTTTATAGTCCTATCTCACAATTCTCTTCCATTAACTTTGTTCAATGACTCTTCCTATGGCCCAGAATAGACTTTTTGGGTCATCATTTGAAATAGATGAAAAAACCCTCCAACTTTCCGGTTTTACTTTTTGGTAGCCACTTTCCTCTCTGTAAGTTTTTTTCCCTCCTTCATGCCTCAAGAGTTGGAGTCCTTTAGTTCTCTCCCCATCTCCCTATCACAATTTCTCTGCTCCTCTGTTTCCTACATTCTGGAAGACTTATAACCCACATATCTACTGCTTTTACCCCATTGTAATTTTTTTTTTTTTTAGATTTTATTTATTTATTTGACACACAGAGAGAGCCAAAAAGCACAAGGAGGGGAATGGCAGAGGGAGAGGGAAAAGCAGACGCCCCACTGAGCAAGGAGCCCGATCTGGTCTTGATCCCAGGATCCTGAGATTATGACCTGAGCCAAAGGTAAACGCTTAACCGACTGAGACACCTAGGTGTCCCTACCCCATTGTAATTTAACAGGGATTGAAACTGAAAGATAAAGAGATGAGATTATAATGGCGGAATTTTTATAGTTTTATACAGTGTCTTAGTTAGGAAGGAGATTCAAGGTCCTAAAGTTTATCCATCCATCTTATAGGTCAGTCTCTTCTAGATGAGGATAAGGTACTTTCATTAGTGGTAGTACCGAAGGGAATTTGGGGGACCTTCTAGGTATACCCACCAAATTGATCTTTTGTGGTGAGACTGAACTCGTTCTGTTATTCCTGTATTTTCTACACTTTCAGTCCAAGATCAAACTTGACCTTGTGGCAAGATACTTCATATGTTGTGTTGTGTCTTCTCATTGTGTCACATCTGGAGACACATAATGTCTAGTTGTCACTCTTTTAATGGGGCTATGATTGATCAATGAATCTGGGTAGAACACTTTGAGTTTGGGGAACCTTAAGAACATATCTTTATTTTTTTTCTTCAGATGTTCATCGATATGTTAGTAGTTACTTGAGGATATGTACCTTTAAGGCAGAATAACAGTGATGTTATTTCAAAGGGTGTCTTCTGAGAGGCCTGTCATTGTCTCTTTTTCTATTGCTTTTCTAAGTCTCTCTGTATTACTTCGGGGGTATGTGTGTGTGTATGTGTAAGATATCTGTGTATTCTATTTTCTTTCCTATGTCTTGTTTCTTCCTAGAACTTGTCATAATGTGGGATTATAAGTATTTCTTGCTGTGAGTATAAAATAAAACACGATATGTTTTTAATGTAAAATTTGGTTTATGTTCATTGCATTTAATTTTAAAGTCAGAGGATATTTTCTTTTGGAAACAGGCAAGATGAAGTTATTTCTCTTCTGTTGGTTAATGTGTGGGAGGAGGGTGCTCCATGTCTCCATATCACTGGGTAAATCTATTTTCTTGCTGTTAATATCTATGACAAGTATTGAGAAGATTCCCAAGAGTTCTCAGAAAGACGGGAATTGACAGTTTTCCTGGAGGGTGCCAAGCAGATGCAAGTTTTCTCATTTTGGAAAAGACTTCACGTGCATCACAAGACAATGTGAGAACCAGGTTCAACAAGATTCTGGGGCAATGAGTAAGCTCACATGTCAAATGAGAAGGTCTTGGTGATCCCAGTGAGACAAGGGGCGGATGACTGACCATCTGTCACAGTCATGGCAGACCCTCTTTGCGTGTTGCCAGCTGTGCCGTTGGTGGCATCATTCCTTCCCAGCAAGAACAGTGGTGCATGAACTGACTAGCCTAGTGACAAGTTGGAACCATATAAACACAGCCGTTTCATTTCTACATGGTCAGATGGTCACACAGTAGAGTATGTTCTTATGTAGTTCCAAAAATGAGTTAGTCCTTTCCTATAATGGATTGCAAAGTTATTAACATCAGTGACAGAGGGAAAGTGCTCAGAAGAGAGGAAGAGCAAGAAGCCCAAAGTTCTGGCCCTTAGTGCTAAGTAAGGCAGGCACTCAGGGAAGCCTGGCTTTCTTCTGGGACAACCAAGAAGGGGCTGGGCATATTACAAGTTGTTGCACTCTGCATTCTTGAGGCTGCCAGGGAACATTAATGCCTGTTGTCAGTGCCCACCATTTCTAGGGACTGATGGAAGCCCTTAGGCAACAGAACTCCACACTCAGTAATGGGAAAGGTGAGTAGCCCTCAGTTTGGGCAGATTTTAAACATCTTGTGCTGTGTGCCGCAAGGGACAGAAAGCATAGAGAGAGAAATGTGGAAGTGTGAAAGACCATCAAGGACAAATGAAAACAGGATAAAGACAGAGAGTTATCATTTTATTAGTCTTTAGGGGCTTGGTCAAGAAAGAGGACCATTTACTCCATCAGTAAATGCAGGTTGTAGACTCCAGGTTCCTCCAGGGTTACTGGTTTGTTTGTTTGTTTGTTTATTTATTTGTTTATAGAAAGCTTGTTTGCAGGCAGGCAAGGGTGGGAGAGGAGGAGAGAGAGAGAGAGAGAGAGAGAGAGAGAGAGAGAGAGAGAGTATCTTAAGCAGGCTCCACAGGGCTCCACTCGGGGCTAGATCTCAGGACCCTGAGATGAAATCAAGGGTTGGAGGCCTAACCCCAACTGAGCCACCCAGGTTTCCTTGGTGGTTGCTGCTTTTTATTTTATTTTATTTTATTTTATTTTTATTATTATTATTTTTTTGCTGCTTTTTAAATCAAGGTTTGAAAGCACATCATTCTGACCTCACCACTTCCTACACACCCACACACACACACACCTCTGTTTTGTTCTCCTCGATGGTTCTTAATCTAGGTGTGTAAATGCAAAGCGGTCTGGCACCAACTTGCAGGGACACAGATACCAAGAAGTTTTTCTCAGGGAAGAGCAGGTGGGTGCAATCACCTCTGCTCTGTCCAGCAGGGGGTCATCAGAGGCCAATTTCCTCTGGGCTTGGACCATTAGTGGCAGAGACAGACCAGGCAGTGAAGGCACAGGCAGGGGCTGACTGCAGAGCCCACCTAAAATGGGAATTAGTCTCATCTGTCCTTCTCGTACTGTGTTGCAAAAGCTGGCACTCAATCAGCAGCAGCCACCTAGCAGGTGACAATTTTTGTGAAGAAAAATGAGTCTCCAGCCAAGGCAATCAGACAAGTCAAGATACTAGAGAGAAGTCAAGTTCTCATTTGGAAACCTTAGAAAGAGATTGGCTGAACGTGGGAGAAGAAGCTTTTCCATCAAGTCTCTCTTACCAGCAGTCGTGGGGCATCTTCTTCATGGGGATTACTAATGTCATCCGGTCTCTCCATCTCTATTGTAGAACACAGTTCTGAAATTCCACTGCTGTCTTTTTTTTGACAAAGTATCTTGGTCTAATTATTTCTATCTGAAGAATTACTGACACAAAGAGCGTGATTTTCCCACTACTCAGTAGCTAACCATTTTGATTCTGACACACTTTAATTGCTCACTAGGATGTTCCCTGAAATTCTGTGTCTCGAGACCCAAGGCAAGATGGCGGAGGTGTAGGAGGTACGGAGAGCACTGGGATCTAGAAAGAGGCTGAAAACCACTCTAAAAGCCGGCAAACACAACAGGAGAGAGAAGAGAATAAGAACAGCAATTCTAGGAGCAGAAAATTGACCACTTTTAGAAGGTAGGACATGTGGAAAAAGTGAATTTAAAGCGACGGGAAGAGAGACCCCGGGGGGAGGGGCTGGCTCCCAACAGCCGCAGAGCTGCAGGGCACAAAATCTGGAACTTCTAGT
>CM053606.1:104565399-104606623 GCA_028646535.1 Procyon lotor | reverse complement strand
GGGAAAGGTGGTATCAGTGTGTGGTGACAGGGATGGAGGAGGTCCTGGCAGAGACTCAGGCTCAACTTATTTGAGAGTTACAGCTCCCTCACTGATGGCTGTGCCAAGGTGATGGACCCCAACACAGGCTACCCCTGACTTGTGTGTCACATATCCCAAAGCCAGACCCAGACAACATCCACTGAAAGCATCTCTATAGCATCTTTACATTTAAAAAAATTTTTTTAGACTTTATTTATTCATTTGAGAGAGAGCACAAGTTGGGGAGAGAAGCAGAGGAAGAGGGAGAAGCAAGCTCTCCACTGAACAGTGAGCATGATGTGGGGCTCAATCCCAGGACCCTAAGATCATGACCTGAGTAGAAAGCAGATACTTAACCAACTGAGCCATCCAGGTGCCCCTTTATTTTTTTTTAAGTGGTATTTCACCAGTGCAAGGCTGATGGACTCTGCCCCATCCCCTCATAGTGTATGTTTGTGGGGGCTATCCAAGGTCTCCCACTTATTCTATACTTCTCATGTCTCTTCCTCATGCCAGACTATAGTCAAACTCATAAGATCTTCTTTCCCCACTCCACCAAGCCTGGTCCCTTGGCTATGGTTTCGTTGGATAGTAAGTAGGGATAGTGGGAATCTTGTTCACCTATATACTTTTTTAAAGATTCAAGTATAATTAACATCCAGTGTTATATTAGTTTCAGGTGTAAAATACAGTGATTCAACAATTCTAGACATTTCTCAGTGCTTATCATAAGTCTTTGTCTTTCCTTCATTTATTTCACCCATCCCTCCCCTGACATCCACGCTGGTAATTGTCAGTTTGTTCTCTGCATTTGAGTCTTTTTTTTCTTCATTCATTTGTTTTTCCTTAAATTTCACATATGAATCAGATCATATGGTATTTGTCTTTCTCTGACTGACTATTTCACTAAGCATTATACCCTCTGGATTCATCCATGTTGTTGCAAATGAAAGGACCTCACTCTTTTTTATGGCTGGCATCTCCACAGCTTTAGGTCTGAAGAGTGACATTTTTTAGATGGTGAAGTCATGGCTGCTGAGGATTCAGGGGCATCTTGGCCAGGAGCTATCAAGATTCCTGCTCTGCTTAAACATCTGTTTCCTTGTAGGCTTGCTCAGGTTATGAGACCACTATGGCAAACACTAAATTGGATAGGCATGAATTTCAGCATCTGTAGTGCTTCACTTGAATTCATTCAACTCTGTAGAATGGCCAAGCAAATTTGCTTCCATGCAGGGGACACCCATTCTTTCTGCTGTCGATTAACTCATCGTCTTTCCTAAGTCAGCTCAGGTACCATCCCCTAGTCCATCTCCCACCCATGCAAGTGAGAAGTAACCATCCTCCCTTCTGCAAAATATTGCCTTGGGGACATTGTTTTGCATCTACTTATTTCTATGGAGGTCTCCTTTCCTAGAGCATTGGCTACTAGAGGTCAAAGCTCAAGTATTGCTAGTCTTTCTATCTCTGGCACTTAGCACAGGCTCTAGGTCACACATTATAAGTAACAGAGAAAAAGAGTAAATAAAACTAAACTAATTTACTTAATCAGGCCCTCTTGATAGTTTGGAATCATTATTTTTAAAAAGAGACAAAACATGGAAGACCAACTCCATATCAAAATGCCTTCTCCTATCACATCACCCCCAACACACACATTCACACATGATCTGACTGTGGGAACACAAAAGGTGCATTTTACGATTAGGAGCAATGACACAATCAAACATGAGAATGAAGGCTTCCTATACAAATCGGCAATGGACCGTCTGCTTGTTGAAAGTCACCTTTCCACATATGTGTACTTGGGAGTATGCTCAGGATCTTCCTAATTCCCTTACTAAAGTGGCTTCCTCATAAACCCTAGCTTTGTATTCCATGGAGATTAAAGGGACTAATGAAAGTCGAAAACGAGCATTCCCTTCCCTGTCCGACAAGTTACACAGAAGATTGGTTTTTTCTCCAACCCGTTGCTGGGTGGTGATATGACATCACTGAGCTCGGCACAACAAAATCCAAGACAATGGCCTTATTAAAAGAAATCAAGTTGGCTGACTGATGCCGACCAGATAAACTGCACTATTTGGATATCAGTGGGAAGCACACATACTCACCTCTTCAATTGTTTCATGCACAATGATTTTAATTCAGGTTTAGTTTGATCTTTCAGATTCCTGCTCACTTCATGGTTGAAAGACTTTCCATATTCATCTGACAGTAATATGCATAATCTATCAAAGCAGAAACCTGTTCTATTGCTTTCTGCAGCCTGTAGTTGATGCTACATTCAACTAAAAAGGTGTGAGAGTTCATCAGTGAACAGGGTAGTTGAGAAAACCCTTTGAGGGGCAGTAGAGTTGATCAGAGACTTTCAGGTAATCTCACGGGTACGTTTCATGTACTCTTGCTTCACAGAGGAGGGAGAGACTGAAGGAAGCATGGGCAGCAGTCACTTGCCCCTGGGCCATGCCAGAGAATACTGTCAGGTACATGGCTACACACGCCATTCAAAAAGGAGATTCCATTATCAACATTAATCAATTGCAATTTTAATAACCTTCCTTAATAGAAAGATGTTTCTTACATCTGTCCAGCATTTTTCATGTGGCAATTTCCTCTGCTGAGTTATTTTTTTGCACAGTGGAGGTGAAAGAAATCATTCATCACCTTGTTTATTACATAACGAATGCACATTAGACTCTCCTAGCTACTACTGGGCGTTGTTTCCCTTCTTTTCTCACTTCCAACGCACTCATCATCTTTATTATTGTCACGATCTCTGCCAAGTTCCCCAGATCCACAAATATCAACTTTTGGAGCACATCATTTACAAGCACTCAGTAGCATGAGTAATGAGGTGGTGACTGCTTAGTCTCAGAGTGTTATATAAGGTGAATGATTTTCCAAATTGGATTTGCTTTAAGAAACCAACATTTATTTAAACATCTATCATGTGACAGGCACAGTGCTGATTTGTGTAGCTTGTGAGCTATGTTTCCTTTAGATCATTCTGCCAGAATAAAATTAATTCAACCTGGAGAGGCTAGAAGAGCCAGAGCAGGCTTCTCTGGTGGTGGTGGGGCTGCAGAGGCAGGCAGGAATCACTAAGGCAAAGAGGCAGCAAATGAAGGCTTTCGTGTGTGTTTCTTACATAGGAGGTTGTTATACATAATTTCCTTTATCACCATGGAATTGTAGAACATTGGGCTGAAAGAATAGGAAGGTCATCTGAACAAGTCCATAACATCAGGGATGGTGAGATCTTATCAATCAGAATAGATCCCAGCTCCACCCCTTACTACTAGTGGGACTTTGGGAAATTTGTCTAATCTCTATGTACTTCTGTTTATTTTTCATGAAGTGGGACTATTAATTATTACAGTATTTCCATGAGGGTTAAGCGAGACAATCCCTGCCAAGTAGGAATGCCAAGTAGATATCACTGTAGCACGTGATAGCTGTTATTTTCTGCAGTTGCTTATTTGTTACTTAGAGTTTTCTAGGAATGGAGTCACTCTATCCATTCTCTTGCTTTTTGGTATTTTATCAATCAGGTGATCACGGTTCTTGCCTTAACTCAACTGAAATCTGTTCAGTTTAAGGTGTTTTTGGTTGTAGTTGTTGACTCACTTCCATGTTCTCTGGGAATAGTTAGTCAAATATTTGAGAAGTAGGCACAGCCATAGGCAATTTTACGTACACTATACATATGTTATCCCGTCGACTCCATCCTCCCTCTTCTGCTTATGAAACCATATTACAGGAGGGAGAACCAAGTCTCAGGGGTATCTAGGAAGGCCCTGAGACCACACACATAGAGCCTGGGTTCTAACCAAATCTTTCTCCCCTTTTCCTTCTGTAATGTGGCCCCCAAGTTACATATTTACTTTTTCTTCTACAGACTACATTATCCTTTTTCTTTCTTTCTTTTTTTTTTTTTCAATTTGGCAATCAACCTCTGATAAGAAAAAAATCAACAAAAATACCGTTTCAGAAACATAAACCATGTTACCTATTTCAAATTATTTTTGGAATGAAAAATAATAATGATGATGTTGGGTTATATGTAAAAGGTGTGGTTTAAATATGAGTGGAAAATTAAACAAATGATTAGTAGTAACAGGTCCAAATTATTTCAGGTTTGGTTAGTTTGACCAAGTTAGAAGGATTAACATTTTCCATCTCATCACACCTTTACTTACAGGTCAACAGGCTTTAACTCAACATGATCCTGGTAGTAGGAGTGTGCGTCAAGTCCGCCTATGAAATCAACTGAAAATATAACACAGCCCTATGTGAATAAATGTGTAAATAAAAACACACGTAATACTAGGTGTTTAAAATAGAACACACAAAAATAATATCAACAAAAAAATCTGTCTACCACAAATGGGAAAATGTGTACTTAATATAAAAGGCTGTTAAAAATATTATCAATGGTTAAAAACAGGGAACTTTTAAGAAACACATAAAGAGGGGCATCTGGGTGGCTCAGTGGGTTAAAGCCTCTGCCTTCAGCTCAGGTCATGATCTCAGGGTCCTGGGATCGAGCCCCACATCGGGCTCTCTGCTCAGCGGGGAGCCTGCTTCCCCCCCTCTCTCTGCCTGCTTGTGATCTCTCTCTCATTCTCTGTCAAATAAATAAATAAAATCTTAAAAAAAAAAAAGAAGAAACACATAAAGAACTTGGGCACTTATGGACTACAAAATCAAAGTTGTTATTGACTTCAGTGAAAAATGAAGTAACATTAAATAACATTAGATTTTAAATAATGTGCTTGTCCTTAGGCATACGGATATGCCCGTTCTCCCTATATATCAGAAGATATACCTTCTCGTCTTGTTGCCAGAATCCAATTTTTTTTTCTTAAGAATATTTATTGCATCATTAGAAAGACCTTTGAGAAGTCACATAATCTATGTCCGTGCCTTTTGTCCTCAAGCCATCCTTGACAGATAGGCCTCTGTTTTTTAGCAAAGATTTCATCTCTTCTCTGGTCTCATGGGACTGGTCTCACAGTCTATATAGAATCACTGCGCTGGTGATAATCATTCTAATTTCTTTCTGTTTCAATGACAGCTTCTGTCTTTCTTTTCCAATCATAATGTCCGTGACTAACCTTAGTTTACATCTCTTGTTCTTTTTTTGGTAATTCATTAAAAGTACTAATTATATCAAACTTTAGTTATATTATAGCACTGTAACATTAACAGGTACGTAGGCATAGGGGGACACTGAATTCTTGATGAGGGACTGTGTGTTTAGGTACGTAATATTATATCATATCCTCAGCTCAAGACAGGCCTGTCAGTGACCTGTGATTTAGAGAGGGATGACTGTGTTGGCCTGGAGGAGCTCCTGCCTGAGGTTACCTGAAGTTCTACTGAAGCCTTTACTCAGTCTAGATCTAGTCGCTCTGTCAATTCCTGGCCTGCTGTATCCTTTTACCTGGATTGAAGAAGCTGAGATAAGGCTGGGTCAATCAAAGCTTCACCTGGTCACTGTGTAGACATGAGCTTTGGAGTCCCGTAGGGTACACAACAACCAGGTGGCAGGGACCATTTCCAGGCAATCCCCTTGGAGACTAGAGGAACCTGAAGCCCATCCTTTTCCTACCAGGTCACATAAGTCACCCGGACACTATGTTAGGGAAAGAAGCAGTAAAAGAAGAATCAATCTGAGACACTGAAAAGATCTTCCCAGAGAGAATGAGCAGTGCTTAGGGACCATTTAAATGCTGGGATTGGACAAAATTTTTATCAGATTTGATATCTAATCAAACATGTATTCCTTCATCTTGCTGACCAATGGGTGGGAAATTAGAAGGAAAATCACGCTGATTAAAAATTGAATGAGGAAAAAAAAATTGAATGAGCATGTGATTACAAGACACTTTTCAAAGTTAAGGAGGGTTTTAAAAAATAAACAAAATTATAAATATATACATTTGTGAATAAAATAATTCAATTGAAAAATCATATTCAAAACAAAATTTTTAATAAAATAAAGATAGCATACATCTGTATGCCTTGTAGTTTTTCAAAGATTTATTTATTTATTTTTGAAAGACAGAGGGAGCAGGGGGAGGTACAGAAGAAGAGGGAGAGAATCTCAGGCAGACTCCGTACTGAGCACAGAGCCCAGCGCAGGGCTTGACCTCAGGACCCTGAGATCGTGACCTAAGCAGAAACCAAGAGTCGGATGCTTAACTGACTGAGTCACCCAGGCGCCCCTGATATCTTTTTGCTTTAAAGCAAAACAAAAAGAAAACCTTTTTATATTAATCATTTGAACATTAAAATGTAACATTAACAAAACCATTTTTGGTATAAATTCATGGACTATATGAATCTGCTCCTTAGCCATCTCTATCTCTATTACCCCAGGTCACCAGAATATATATACAATATATATTTTTTCAACATGTTTTTATTATTTTCATAGATTAATTTAGAATCTTATTAAAAAATTTTTTTATGGTTAGTAAAGTTGAAATTGTTGATATCTTAATCAACTCTGTAAATCATAATATTTTTAACTATAGAAATATTCTCCATATAAGGTGCTGGTAATCTCCAAGCAAGTTTGCTAAAGAGTGGATATGTGTAAAGTTATTTAGCCCCAATACTTTCCCAGGTACTGTTATTTTTACCTTCATTTAGTGTATCTTTGCCAAAATTTGCATAAAACAACAAAATATAAATTATATCTCTTTATGATTTTTTAAAATCAAATATAAATGCTGCAACATTTTTAGGCCTTCTCACAAATCAGCTTGTTTTCATTTTGATGCAGAATATAAATTTGACCAATTAAAAACAGGAGCTCTGTCAAAAGAATGTTTTGTCAAGTCGAGATATTTCAAGAGGAAATTATAAAATTGAAAAATTAAATCTTGCATAACATTTGAGTTCTCATTATTTAATTTGCCCAGTTCTCTTCCTTTGGTGAGCATAAATTTCAATGTTCTCCTTTTTATAAGCTCTCAGTTACTGCCATTTACTAAAAGCTGCAAAGGATGATTTTGGAGTCCTTCATTTGTTGAATGATTCAATTTAAATTTTTCAACTGACCTTGAATGCAATGCAACTAAAATGTAGAAGATTAATTTCTAAAAATACAACTATTGGAGGAAAATTAGATTGATTTTCAAAGTATTTCTTTAAAGGCTCAAATGTTCTTAACTCTGAAGATGAAGAGAAGCAAAGACAGGAAATGTATTCTGCCATCCTGAAGTTCTTTTTGTTTGTTTTCAACATCAAGCTCATTACAAAATGTTTTCAGGTAAATGCAAATCAGAATCAGATAATATCAAATGTTGGTGAGGATGTAGAGAAATTAGCACCCTCATATATAAATGAGAATATAAAATGGTGCAGCCACTTTGGAAACAGTCAGTTCCTAAAATGGTTAAATAGAGTTACCATATGACCCAGTAGTTCCACGCCTAGGTGTGGAACTCCACACCCAAGAGAAATGGAAACGTATGTCCTTCCAAAAATTTGTACATAGATGTTTATAACAACATTATTCATAAAATCTGAAGGGTGAAAAAATTCTAGTTTACTTACACTACTGTGTGTATGTAAACATTTATAATACATGTAATATATGAAATGTTATAATATTAAGTATATACTATATATTTTATATATTATGTATTATATATACATTTATATATACATATACATTTTGAAAATGAGAGTTTCTATTTTTGTTGGTAAAACACTGAAGCTTCATTGGGAAGCAATTACACTTCTGGGTGCCCTCTACTAATCCCACTTTGTAGCTATGAGTTGGTGCACCTCCACCTGGCACTGAAAGGAGTTAGCTTTCTCTGCTACTCCTGTCCAAGCACCTACTTTTTAAATCACTGATTGGTCTACACACTGTCTTTGAAAAAAGGTCCTAGTTGCACTGTATCCTTAAAGGTTTGGGGAGAAGACCGCGGCGGGGGTGGGGTGGAGGCTGGTTTTCTTATGCATTTAACCATGTGTTAAAAGGAGAATTCTACTCATTGTGCTTGCTTCTCACACATCTTGAGGAGAATTTGAGCTTGGTGTGCTATCAGTTTACCCAAACTAGATTATCCTAATACAATTATTAGTGGTGATATTTAATTTGAAAACCAAAAAATCTAGGACAAAATCTAGACTAGACAGGATGCCAGGACAACCTGTGTAAACAGCGATCGTCTCAACTCAGCGAGGACACATGGTCAGCCCAGTGGGTGGCCTGATAAATGAGCTACACTATCCCCATATATCAGAATTCTAGTGTGAGGTAGATTTTTCAAATCTCTAAAGTTAAATAGTGCATATTGGTAAAACTTAAAATACCAAGCTTCCAGAATTAGACAAAAACCTCAAAAAATATAACTATAAAGGAAAAATTATTGAAAAGTAGGTAATTTTTAAAAAAGGTAGATATTTAAGAAACTGAAAGCATCAAGAATCCTTTATGGATGGAATGCAATGTGGTTTTTTGGCAATGGAAACCTATAAGTCCATGAGATGATGATGTTCCTATATAAAAATTAGTTTTTTATATATATATACCAACACTTGCTATTTGTCAGAATGGGAAGATAGTTCAAGTAAAGCAATAACTTAGAGCATAAATGGAGGGTGATTGTACAGATTCTGAAGGCTTTCTTTTTTTTCTAATGATGTCAAAGGCTTTTAAAAAAATGAAGAATTTTTTTTTAAAGATGACTTAAGAAAAGCCTTGAAAATAATTCAGTAGGAAAGACATTTGGCTTTTAAGTTTTCCATAAAGGAATCATACTATATGATTAAGAAAGTAAAGCAACTATGCATTCTAAAATTCATTTTCATGGGGCACCTGGGTGGCTCAGTGGGTTAAAGCCTCTGCCTTCAGCTCAGGTCATGATTCCGGGGTCTTTCCTGCGTCAGGCTCTCTGCTCAGCGGGGAGCCTGCTTCCCCCTCTCTCTGCCTGCCTCTCTGCCTACTTGTGGTCTCTCTCTCTGTGTCAAGTAAATAAAAATCTTAAAAAAAAATTCATTTTTATGAGATGAAGATGCTGAATTAAGGAATTTTTCCAATAGAACTAGGATGAATTTCAACAAAACATGAGAAGGAACACAAAAGGCATAGACAAGTTTTCAGAGGTATTGGAACAAGAGGATTAGAAAGGAAACATCCACAAAATCTGTAATTATTACAGTGAGAACGCCATATGGGGATCTTTGGCAGAAGGGTGATGGGCCATGGAAGAGGTGGGAAAGACATAAGGAAGCATGGGGAGGCAGAGGGGTGGGTGTGGGGGAACAGTTTCCTGGATGACCTGAAGGACAATGAAGTTGACTTCTGTATACTCTCTATACTTTGTATTAAAGACTTGAAATGGAGAATAAAAATCAGGACAATGAAGAGTTGGCCTAAGTTGTCCAGAAAAGCTAGTTAGGTAGAGCCTTGCTCTCTTCACCCATTCTCGGAAACTGAGGTGTTACTCTAAAAAGATCCCACAGGGAGAGCCCACAGCCAGGAAACCTCATTGTTAGCGGTCCTTTCAAATGTATTTCCTGTGCCAACTTCCAACAGCAGGGCCAAGCAACTTCTTGGAAGGAATCATGTTACTTGTAAGCAAATATCTTTGCGGTTACTTTAGCCATTCCATATCCCTGATGAGGATTCTCCCTGACCTGAAGGAACTACAAATCTATTCTAGATTTAAAGCAATAGCTCACTGCAAAGATCCAGAGTTGTTTTCCACTTGTAAAAGATACACAACCAATTGCAACTTTTCTATTTGACTACAGGAAACTTTCTGTCATAAATGAAGTTTCCAATAGGCAACTCGGGGCTACTGACTCGGTTCCTCACTCAGACATTGCAAATCTGATTGATTTTATATACCTGAAGCAGCAAGCACGTCTGTATAAATATAGACTGCAGCAATGCCATTTCCAGTGAGAGCACAAGCTATCGTCTATGCCCCAGGCTTAATTATATTCACCAAATAATCACCTGAATATAGGTGTTTTGTTTCTGATCCAACTTAAGCTGCATGTTGCCTTGTCACTGAATTAAGAAAAACTGAGGCCCCTGGAACATAGCCTTTAGCTCAGAGCAGTGAAAAGACTCAGGAAGATGAGACCCAATTAACATATTTATTCTAAATTGCTTCCTGGTCTATCATTGTTCCTGCTATTTAGGTAGGAGACAGTCAGTCCTAATATACATTGATTGTACAAGTTGCCAAGAATAATGTCTTAAGGAAGCATTGCTCAGGCAGTCAAGAACTCAAATATTGGGATTGTTGCATTGTGGTTTACTTATTCTGTGATATGAATTCGTAAGAGTAAAGCCAGGGTAGAGGGTTTGCCACCAACTGAGTTCATGCAGATAGGATTCTGCAACACCCCGCAGATAATGAGGGCTTTTAGGAAAGACCAGTGATTTCAGAGGAGTTGGCAACTGAACTCTGCCTGCGCTACTAGAGAATCAGCTACTTTGCAGCATCACTGATTTGCTGTCATCTCCTGTCTGCAGAACCTGAATCTTCAGAAGGCGTGCTGTGCTGGGCCAAACTACAGGCTGAGGTAGGGCTGCGCACAGCGCCATGATGGGTGTGTGCTGGGCACAGTGACTGGCCAGTGCCCTGAAACACTGTGGGTGTCCAGAGGGGGTGGCCGGGGCTCTCCTGCCGCCTGTCTCAAATGGCTTTATGAACCTGAAGAGCCCTTCAAGCAGAACACATGACACCCAAATGCAAGCCTGATGGCTATTCCTTGCTGTTCTCGTCATGGCTGGAAGTTTAAAATGGCTCCCACCTTTCAGAAGGCGCAGGTAAATCAAAAAGGGAAGCACCTGGGCCCACTGGGATGTTCAAGGATAAGTCAGCTCTGGGCCAGGAGAGCAGAGCCCTCAGTCCTAGAGGTTGGGCCGTCCAGATCAGAGTGTTTCAATGTTTTTACCTCTTCTTGCCTGGTAACAGCCATGTGAAATGGGCTCTTCCCGTTTCTGTCTTGTCCCCTCGGTCTCAGACATGGAGAACCGATATCACTGTCATTGTCATTGCTGGAAGTTTGGTCTGGAAAACACTGGGAGCTGTCACTGGGAGATTCTGGAGAGTCTGGAAGCAACCCCAGGTCTGTCCAGGATATCCAGCCTCTCCTTGTCCTAGGGAGGGGGGAGGGGAAACATTAGGAGGCCAGCAGTCTTCAGCTGGGGAATGCATGCCAGATGGACAGACTTTGCAAATGGGGTGCAGTTTCAGGTGCTCATTCTAAGAGCCTGAATTCCAAAATGTATGTGTCCTCAGAAAGTACCTGATGCCGTTCTGGTTGTTGGTTCCTCCATCCTCCTCCACAATTGTCTTCTTTCTACTTTACCATGAAAGGTATGTATCTCAGCCATCTGGAATCTTATCTTGCTTCCCTACTATCATCCTCTAGGTCACTAAACAACACAGGTGTTTCAATTTCACATGATGATAAAATAATAGCTACTCATGACAAGGTAGGTGGCTCTATTTTTTTTTTTTTTGCTTTCAAAATAAATTTTGTAATACATGTTAGTACTTTAAAAATATGTTTTGATACTAGATCACTGTGTACTTTTTCATATATATCTTCAGCCACTCCACCTATAATTTTCATTCCTCCCTACCTGTCTTTTCTTCTCCCCTGCTTTATTTTCTCTTGTGTGCTTTTCACTATTTGCCATGCTGTGTTATATATTTGACTTAAAAAACATCTTATTGTGACTCCCTGACTACAATTTAAGCTTTATGAAATAAGAGTTTTTGTCTGATCTTGTCTGATTTTGTTCACTGCTATATACTCAGTACCTAAAACAGTGCCTGGTGCAAGGTAGGCCCTCAAAACTATTGGCAAAATTCCTTAAAAGCAAGGAATTAAAATAAGTGAATGATTTCACTATAACCAAAGTTCTTTCATTCTCATATTTTTTCTGTGTGGAAGGTTTCTATAAATACAACAGTAGTACCACATACTGAAATTATGTGAGGTGGACTATTTCATCCTAGCAATAACTAATATTCATCCACGAATACATGGACCAGTCAAAAAAAAGAAACATTCCATTTCATTAAGAGGTGCTCTTCCACTAAATGTTTCATTTTATGTTTAAGTTTTTCTTTGGATAGGCTATAATTGTAATTATTGGCTATCAACTTGACTGAGCAAATGGAAACATATTACACATATTGATGAATACTTTTATGTTTGCTTGATCGTGTTGGTAGCCAATAACGGTCAGTATAACCCCATCCAAAGATAAACTTTAACACTTAAAATCTGATCACAAAAAAATTAAATTTTTATTTATAGGAATAAATCTAAAAAATCTATAAGCTCTTTACACTGAATACAACAACACATATTGAAAGAAAGGAAAAGTGTCTTAAACAAGTGGAAGAATAGAAAACATTAGTGGATTGCGAAACACAACACTATAAAGGTACAATTTGATCTGTGGCTCAGTTAACTGATGGATTCAAAGCAATCCTAGTAAAACTTTCAGCAGTTTAATCTAGATGCTGATCCTAAAATGTATATGAAAAAGCAAAGACTCAACTCAAGATTAGTTAAGACAACTTGAAATAAGAACAAACCATGAAATTTCCTAATTTAAGAATTAAGACTGATAATGGGGCTATACAAATTAAGAACTTTTATTCATTAAAAAAATAACATTTCTTGAAAATAAGATTTCAATCCATAAACAATCTATAAACAACTTCAATCTATAAACAATCTATAAACAATTTTTCATTGCAGAAAATTTTCATTTCATACAGAAATGTATGATGGGATAAGAAAAATTTTAAGGATAAACATGTTACATTAGGACAGAATTCTATGAGTAAAGTGGAATGGAGGTACAAGTTCCAAAAGGAACTGGAACAATTTAAAATTTCTACTTAATTAAAGCTTATTGAGGTACTTTTAATTTAATTTAATTTATTTAATTAAAAAAAATTTTTTTTAGCAAGGGAAATGCAGAGGGAAGGGGAGAGAGAAAATCTTAAGCAGGCTCCATGCCCAGTGTGAACCCGGATGTGGGGCTGATCTCACCACCCTGAGATCATGGCGTGGGCCAAAATTCAGAGTCAGATGCTTAACCGACTACACCACCCAGGTGCCCCAAGTACTTTTTAAATGGATGATTATATTAAATTGCTATGCCATTTAGATTCCCTAGGATGCATTCAAAAGAGTAATGCCTCATTTTTATCATTAAATATTGTGATCTGTAACATGTCAATTTATCTAAGATGGAAATTCCTGAATTCCCCTCTCTCTATTGTTCTGAGTTAGGGTTGGCTACAAGAGCTCTTTGTTGTGAGATATGGAAGATGTAAGGGAAACAGCAGTTATGGTGCTCAGGAAGTTGATCTAGGGTCCCAGGTTCCACTATGTCTATGGCTTATACACAGAGTGCTGACAGCCAAGAGTGAGACCTGGTTGACAGTTGAGACCATAGTGGGATCACTGCCCAGTTTAGTGGATGCTCAGCCCTGCCCCCTCACAGCTGATGCACCACATCAACCTTCACTTCAGGATCAGGGCTGGGAGGACAACCCTCCTTGATCTCCTCTCCGAGGTGGCTGGGAAATTACTGAAATGGCTGAGTTTTCTGGGATGTGCCTACTGTGGGGAAGAAATGCAAAGTCTGGTTTTGTGAGAATAAGGAAAGTCACATTTTTGTCACATCGTTCGAGGGAGGAGAATGCATTAGGGAACAAGTTTATTTTCACAGTTTTGTAGTATTTGAATTGGATCTTCAGATTCCATTATTCTAATGAGAAGTTTTGCATATTTAGTGTTCCGAGCTAAATAAAACAAGACAATTGATTTGGAGCAAGATCATTGGATGTATTACATTATATATGACTCCTTGTCTCTACTTAAATTTTAAATAGGCTAGCCCATTATTTTTCTCCACAGTGTGCAAGTAATTTATATTCTTAATATTTAAACATAAATGTTCTGGTTTTAATCTAATGAGTGAACAATGTCTCTTTCTTTACCCGTTTATGAAGAATTTGGTTGTTATCCTTATTGGAAAGAAAAGCATAATTGCGTGTTGGAAAGCATATGGACTTTGGTACTTGAAGTATCTAGGTCAGGTATTAGTTCCATTTCTTACAGATTATGGGAGTTGGGAAAAACCTCAGTGTACTCATCTATAAAATAAGAACAGTGACCGCCTCATGGTGTGGTTGTCCTAGATGGGACAGTGGCCATGGAGGGCTGCACTCAGAAAGCATACAGCAAATGACAGGCTGTTATTGGTGTTTTTGGCACATTTATCTTATTCTGATGACACATTCCCACCAAATACTAATTTCTGAAATTCCAGAAGCTTCGTTTAGGTTAGGGTAACCATGATTAGAGAGAATTCCAACATTCTCTTCCCGCTGTTCTCCCGAAGAGTGTCTGTCCTTAAGGAACTTACACTCAGGCAAGTGTAAGTTGCAATACACTCAGGCAAGTGTAAGGCAATACACTCACTGTATTGGTGTCTAGTTTGATTTTCTATTTGGAAAGGCTAGTTTGGAGAAGGGCAACACAGTTGTCCTGCCACACTTTGTAGCCTGAGGTTTATTCTGGAATGGTATGCTTCCCTGTATAAAGACCTAGTGCAAGAAAGGAAATAAAGCTCAGTAGAAGTAGGATTTGTGGAGTTGAGCGTCATCTGGGAGTGTAGCTCTCCTTCTCGCCAAAGTTGGGGCTAAGTAGTCGCTGAGTCTGGACCAAGGCACAAGACCCACTGGGTGCACATGTCATCATCTCCATCACTCTTTGTTTAGCTTTTTTTTTTTTTTTTAGAAATTTTGTTTATTTGTCCGAGCAGGGAAAGCAGCAGGCGGAGGGATAAGCAGACTCCCCGCTGAGCAAGGAGCGGGATTCCGGACTTGATCACAGGACCCTGAGATCATGATCTGAGCAGAAGGCAGACGCTTTACCCTCTTACCCCTTTACCAGGGGAACCACCCAGGAGTCCCCTTTGTTTAGCTCTTGACTAGCATTGGTTTTATTCTCTACTTCTTCCCGCGCCCCACACCGCAGTAGCACAAACCCTGAGGGGAGATCTCTCTTTTCTCTCGGTATTTCAAGTCGCTCTGTGGGATTCTTTGTAGGTAATATATCCTCTTGGTGCAAAGTGACTTCTTCATAATGTGTTCGGTGGCATTACTCCTTTAGATGCAGTGATATGCTTATTCTAATCATTGCCTGAGGATCCCGCGGCCCCCTCTTTGGTATTTTGTCTTTGATTCTTCTGCAGGGGAACTTAGTGGCCGCGTCCCTACGGGGTGCTCTGCTTATAATCATTATTTACTGCGGCGTCTGGCCTGGCCCTTAGTTGCAAGAGTTGTGCCATCTTTGTAAAGATGCCAGTGACACATCTGCTTCCACTCTCCTACCCTCAGCACACGCACACGGCTTTTGAGTTTTGTTTCTTTCATATTTTGAAAGACAGTAGATAATGTTTTCCCCCTTTTTTCCTTTCGGCTTCATCTTCAATAACACATTTTCTATTCTCTTTAAAGTGACCTCTTTCAAAGTGAAAGAGTGAAACCTCTTTCAAAGCCACAAAAATTGTGCTCTGTTTTGCCAGAGTAGATACACTTTTTTTTTTTAAAGATTTTATATATTCATTTGTCAGAGAGAGAGAGAGCACAAGCAGAAGGAGAAGCAGACAGAGGGAGCAGCAGGCTCCCTGCCAAACAGGAAGTGGATATGGGACTCGATCCCAGGATCCTGGGATCATGACCGGAGCTGAAGGCAGATGCTTAGCCAACTGAACCACCCGGGCATCCCAGTATACTCAACCCTTCAGTTAATCTCAGTTGGATGGAATGGCTATATACTGTTCTTAACTACTGTTTAGCTTTACTGAAGGCCTTTTCAGAGTTTTGTAATTTTTCAATCACCATCTGTTCAGAATCACTGGTGGCTGAAGGCCTCCGTGTCACTACTGCTGGGCTCATTTGGAAGGATGTTTTACTCTAGAGAAAACAAGATAAAAAAGAAAATCCTGAAAACACATCAGGATTTTTTCATTTGTATTTGGCTGCCTTTCTAGCTTCTGTGCTCTCCTGGGTCTAGATCTCTAGAATCAGATGTTCCCAAAATCAGTGTTGATAGTTGCTTCCGACTTTAAAATGATTTCTAAATAATGGAATAATGAATTTCTAAAATCACTCAGGGGTCAATAAAGTAGTATGGAATGGCTAAGAGGACAACTAATGCTCATAAAGGTAAGGGCTAAAAATAGTTCTAAGAATTTGTCTCAAGAATTATAACTTTTTCCCTAATTAATTTTTCTTTGTTATCCAGTTTTCCCCCAATATATTTTTTATCATTTTCATTTAAATCCAGCTAATCAAGTCACAAATACATGTTGACTTTGAAATCTCTCTGAAGTCTCTCTGTAATTCCTTTTATTGTCTGCTCCTACAATTCTGGACATTTCCCCTTGAATATTTATTATTTTTTAGTGGCCTCTATTATATTGCTTTTGGTTCTCCTTGTCCTAGGGCAATCACTCTCTAAAAAAATGCCATTTCTTCTGCAATCTTTTTTGTAAATCCTCTCCTCTTTCTTTGAATTACTATTGAAAGAAAATTGAATCTGGTCATATTCTTCCCAAGATTAAACCCATCTATTGACCCCACATCATCTCCAAACTGTCCTAACTGGTGTGACCTGAGTAGGTACAGATGTGACAATATATCAATTCTCTCATTACCCGGTGTGCATGCATGCGTGTGTGTGTGTGTGTGTGTGTGTGTGTGTGTGTGTGTGTGTAGCCTGGGGTAGCTAGACTTCTGGGCCAGTCATTTCTTGCTGGGAGAAAAGTGATTTATTTACTACAGAGTGCCCTATAACTGTTAGCTTTCTCTATGAGCGTTGAAATATGAAATAGGTTCAGAATCACTGGTGTAAGACAGAATTCAAGGTCCCTCAAAGCTGACCCCACCATTCACTTGGTGAACTGAACATACCCAATTACTCATCACTTCTTGTGTTACTCAGGTTTTCCTTAGACCTTCTTGACTATTTTATGGTTTTACCATGCTTTTTTGACATATCTCACCCAGTATTTAAGATGTATTTTCTTTACTTCCTTTCTGGTGATTTAATATTCTTCATTTAAGACATATTCATGTGCTCTGAGCAGCCACGCTTGGTGCTCGGAGACACAATTAGCCTTTTTATTTTTTCTGTGCATGTGATTTACTTTAAAGAGATCATTACCTGCACTTGGCTCGTATGTACAATCTTTGTGATTCTTTTTTTTTTTTTTTAAAGATTTTTATTTATTTGACAGTGAGAAACACAGAGAGAGAGGGAACACAAGCAGAGGGAATGGTAGTGGGAGAAGCAGGCTTCCCACCGAGCAAGGAGCCGGATGCGGGGCTCGATCCCGGGACTCTGGGATCATGACCTGGGCCGAAGGCAGCCGCTTAACGACTGAGCCACCCAGGCGCCCCAATCTTTGTGATTCTTAACAGAATCAGATTATGTTAGGTCTGGCAGATTCATCCCATAAAATCAACTCAAATTTTGAATTGGGTAATTAATTTTGCATTGTGATTTAAGGTTAAAAGGCATAGGAAAACTTTATTAGATTTATGTAATAATTAAGAAAATTTGAGATTCAATAGATGTATAGGTTTATTTTATTAGATTTGTTGGAATAGTTTAAAAACTAGTGAGTGTTTTGTTTATCAGGGTGAATTTTTGAAGGGCTTCAAAAGAATGATAATTATAATGAATTCATGAATGAAGGTTAAATGTTTAAAGGGCTTTAGTTTATACTATAAATTGAACAGGTTATTTAAAGGAATTTAGACTACCAAATTTAAGTAGATCAAATAGTAATTGAAAGTCCAATGGCAGATTATTTAACCTTACACACGAATGAAATTCTAATACATGCTACAATATGGATAAACCTTGAAAACATTATGACAAATGAAATAAGTCAGACACAAAAAGACAAATACTGTAAGATTCCATTTATATGAGGTGCCTAGAATAGGTAAATACACAGAGACAGAAAGTAAATAGGTAAACACAGAGAGACAGAGTAGAGGTTACCAGAGGCTGGGGGGGGAGGGAGATGAGGAGTCATTATTTATAGGGACAGGGCTCTTCTTGATATGATAAAAAAAGTTCTGGATATTGGGAGTGGTCATACAATATTGTGAATGTATTTACTGTCAGTTAATTATACACATAAATATGTTCAAATGGTTAATCTTATATTATGTATATTCTACCACTATAGAAAGAAAAATAATTCCCCCAAAAAGTCATTATTAAAATTTACTACATTTATAAATGGAATAGTAAAAGTTCTATGCAACATTTAGAGCTTAGAAAAAACCAGATTTTAGAAATGTTGTCACTTTAAAGATTTTAGTTACTTATTTGTCAGAGAGGAGGGAGAGGGAACACAAGTAGGGGGAGCAGCAGGCAGAGGGAGAAGCAAACTCCTCAAAGCAGACTTCCTGCTGAGTAGGGAGCCTGACGCAGGACTCAATCCCAGCACCCCAGGATCATGACCTGACCCAAAGGCAGACTCTTAACTGACTGAGCCACACAGGCATCCCCAAAATGTTGTCACTTAATAAATTGCACAGTGATTTAAAACCCTGAATCGATACAGATAGAATTTCCTATATAGAAAATCTTCCCTTGTGGCCATTAGAAAATGCACAGTGACAAAGTCCTAAAGAAACTTTGGCCTTCACCTTGCATCGTTCTTGCATCTTTGTTGTCTCAGAATGAAAATACAATCAGTATGACACCTTGACTTTAACTTTAAGACCAATAACTAAAAGTCTTTGTTTTCCTTAAATAAGGAAAAAAAAAAAACAGATTTAATTTACTTTTCCAAATAAACATGTAGGTGAATAAACAGAAAATGGGGGCAAATATAGAACAAAGGAAAAGAAAACTAAACCGAAGTCCAAGCTGTGTGTTGTTTTTGTCTCCCAACATGTAAAAAAATGGTATGCTTTTCATCATTTTCCCCTTAGCCTTCCCGCTCAACACAGAGTTTAAAACTAAGTCCCCCTGATACAATCTGCCTTTTAATTCACTAGTCTTTTCAGAGTCAACCGGCCAGGGAAGTCCAGACTGCCCTTTGACCTTTGGGAGCTTCCAATACAAAACTAGTCCTGAAGTCAAGCCTTTGCTTTAGTTGGAAGCCTCTTCCCGGAAGTGAGTCCCTCTGCACTTGCTACTCCTGCCAGGGATGTACACCTTCCTTTTTATCCTTTAGGTCTCAGCTTAGGGGCCATGTCCTCCATGAGATCTTTCTGGGCACACAAGAGGCACTGGCATTTTGTGGAATACCTGAAACGTTCCACTCCCCCTTTGGTGGTAGAACTCCTGACTGTTTCTACTTCAGGGTTTCCATGCCTGGGAGGCCCTTTCCTTGACCATACCCTCTTGGCTGCTTCTCAGAGCCTCGTGGCTCAAAGGCACTCATCACCCTCTTCTCAATTTGTGTGGTCAACTCTCCTCCTTCAAGCAATGACTCAGAGCCAGTTCCCTTCAACACTGTACCTGCACCATTTTAAACACGTAGATTCCCAAGCATCTGTGCTTGTCTGTATCTAATAGGTAGAAAGGGGAAAATCATGAAGAATCACACATAGAAGTTGCCTAAGGGCTTGGCATAGAAGGGGGCATATCCCTTCTGGTCACCTTCCACAATCTAGAATTCAACGTCATGGGACCCCTGACTGCCAGAAGGTGGAAAATAAAGCCCAGCTATGTGCCAAGAGAAGAAGAAACAAATGGGCCCAGGAGTGGCTGGCCAGTCTTTGGCACAAGCACGTACGTAGCTATAACAAAATTTGTGAGGGTGGTACTCAATAAACAAGGGCTGGGAAATATTACAAGCTTTTCAGTTGGTTGAACTATATACAGCAAAGAAAGTGGTTCTCTGGACGTACTATTAAGTCTAATCTAGAGTTTCTTTTCTTATAATCAAAGAGAGAGCAAGAGCAAATGAGAGACAGGGAGAGAGATAAAGAGAGAACTGAGAAAGAGAGAGAGCACGCCCTTGTTTCCTTCTGTGAGGAAACAGAAATGTGGACAGAACTAAAAGGCTGGTTAGATATAATTTGGAATTAATTTACTTTGCCTGCATACAGCTCAGGAGAAGAAACAAATTCTCTTACTGCTTTCCTACTTTATTTTCATGCTGGCATCCAAGTTATAGGAATACTCCCAAAAACCTCACTTAGTTTCCAGTCCCAAACATTGTTCCCAGAAGGAACACTAAATTCCTTTTTCTTAGTCAATAAAGTACTTAGTACTTAGCACATGAAGATGAGTGTTCCTTTTGCGTCCTTTATTGTTGGTTCCTTGTATAACATTTCTTTAAAGGAATTATAAAATCAGATTTCCATTAAATATTTGGTCCAAGAATGTAGCTCTTGAGAATATTATGTGCCATTTTGTTATCCAGAAGGGATAAACATCTGTTTTATTATTTGGTCTTACTTTAAAATGCTTCTTTTTATCGCCTGATCTTACTTAAAATGCTTCAGTGTAACAGGGGGAGTATAAGCTATTTACTAAGGATGCCAAGTTAGTGTTTTAAGGACTTAGTGATAAGTCATCCCTCCCAAACTAGCCAGAGTAAGTACTGACTCAAAACTCGTTACCTGTGTCTGCATCATAAATCTGCTTAATTCACATAAGGACATGAGAAATAATTTTTAAAAAAAGATTTTATTTATTTATTTGACAGAGAGCAGGAGAGAGAGTGAGAGAAAGCACAAGCAGGGGGACCAGCAGAGGGAGAGAGAGAAGCAGGATCTCTGCAGAGAGCCCGATGCAGGGCTTGATCCCAGGACCCCTGGGATCATGACCTGAGCTGAAGGCAGACACTCATCTGACTGAGCCACCCAGGTGCCCCTAGAAGTAATTTTTAATTGATAAAATAGGTGCTGTTAAAGAGTCAGAATTGCCTGGCAAAACTCAAGAGATGGGAGAGCCAGAAGAGAAAATTTTCAAGGAGGGAGCAATCAACAGTGACCGAAGCCATCAATTATAATGAAGCTGATGAGATCTAAGTGAATTTGACAATTAAGAGGTCATTGCTGGCCTCTAAGTGAGGGTTTTCAGTAATAATGTAGAACAGAAGGCCTGACAGCAGCAGTGAATAGGAGGTGAGAAAGTAGGCACTGTAAGTCTGGAGTACTTTGTAGAAAAGTCTGAACGTGGACAGAAGAAGCATGAGAAATGGGAAAGCCAGCTGTCCAGGTGTGGGGGTTGGGGGTGGGTCAGGCTAATTACCATTTTTGTTTTTTTTTTAATTTTGTGACTTTATGCATAAGCTAAGGAAAAAGATCCATCAAGAGGAAGAAACTGGGCAGGGAGAGGGGAGAAAAAGAGAGAATTATAAATGGGGGGGTGGGGAGAATGAGAGAGTAAGAGAGAGAGAGAGAGAGAGGAGGAATAATTAATGGAAAGAGCACCTGACTATGTGGGAGGGAATGAAGCCCTCTTTTTCTGTCAAGAAGAAAATAATCATGGGTAAATACGGACAGTCCTGATGGGAGAGAGACTCCAGGAATTTCTAGGGACTCCTGCCTACTTGGCTTCCATTTTCTTTGTGACAGAGTCTTGATGGCAGAGTCTTGGTGCCGAGAGTGTGGTACAGAGGAGGATAAGGGTGCTGGGAATCACATCACCTCCCTGGGCTCCATTTCCTCCTCCTGGAAGTGAGGGTAGGGAGCTCGAAGATTGCAGTTACAAGGGAACTCGAGAAGCCACTGACTCAAGATGAGGGAGAGGCGCACCCACAGGGGACATCATGAAGATGTGTCAGGGACACTGGGTGTGGCTGTATCATTCTCTAAAGTGTCGGGACAGCTTAGGAACAGATGGAGAGAAAGGAGGGATCAATGTACTCCCTGAGAAGTGCTGGGATAAGGATCCTGAATTTAGAATTAAAAAGGAGACCGGAAGCCCTGTCAGAAAGCTCTCAGTTGTTCTTCCCCTCAGGCTCCTAAATTTTCCAACTAGTAATCCAAAATAAAACCATTGCACAGGATCCGCATATAATTCTTACAGCTCGTTTTTTTGTTTTTTTTTTCTCTCTCACTATGCACTTAGGGGGCCAGAAGGGTTTGGATTTTTTTTTTTTTTTTTTTTTTTTTTTACTTCTGACTCTGCTCCTCCATAATCACATCTGGTTCCCAAATCCCTCATCTTCCATCCCGTACCATCTGGGTGGCAGATCCCACATTCTTCCTTCTCCACTTAAGGGCATGCCACACACAGTAGGCTGCTGGGTAACAGTGAGAACGTGGAAGCTCCAACCTGTCCAAGCAGGCCTTGTGGAGAGATGTGATTGTGCCTCCCTGAGCGCCACAGGCATTTGCATAGAGGGCTTGCTTTAAGGGACTTCACACTCCATAGACTCTGAATCTGACACAGAGAGAAATCAGGATGTTTTCAACAGCTGCTGGTATTTACCACTTGTAAGTGAATGTAAAAAATATGATGCATTTGATTGTGCCTTGAGATAATCACCCAACTCGGACATCTTCCACTGAGTCGCAGTGTTAGAGCCTAGAGGGCCTTTGGGATCCCCTCAGAGGTGAGTTATGTTGTTGATGTGAACAGAGCTAGATACTGGCAGAGTTAGGATCTTCTTCATTTAATTTCCAACATCCCCTTTCAAGTGGAAACACAGCACATTAAGACCTGATCTGGGGTAGTAGGTGTTCTTTGCTTGCTGGTATCAGCTTTCTGACAAGTAGCCGATGAAAATCTCCAGGGAATATGAGTACACAAACCATTTATACCTTGTTGTGAATTAATGAGATTTTTTTCCCTGTCGTGCGAGGAATGGGTAATTTAAATTCTTGTAAGGTATGAGGAAAGAGATATGAAAGATAACATAAAGACATGGGGGTGTGTACAACAAATAAATGTACGACAAATACACGCTGGTTTCCTATGATGTTCCAGATATTGAGCCAGGTCCTGAGATCCTAGGGTAAGTAAGCCATGATCCCCAGCTACAAGTGGGGAATGCAGTTAACTAAAACATAACTTGAGCACAGATTCAGAGATGGGCTTAGGGTCCGCTGAGGCATGGGGAAGAAGGTGTCCCTGGGAAGAATGTTAAAAAACATGTTTGTGTGGTGGAGGGGGGTACCTGAGTGGAGCAGTCGGTTGAGCATCTGACACTCGGTTTTGGTTGAGGTCGTGATCTCAGGGTTGTGAGATTGAGCCCCACGTTGGGATCGGAGTCGAGTACATAGTCTGCTTGAGTTTCTCTCTCTCTCTGCCCCTCCCCCCTACTCTCTTTCTCTCTCACTCAAATAAATCTTTAAAAACAAACAAACATGTGGGGGTTGTTTGTTACTTGAAGGGAGGTGACTTGAAGGGAGGTCATTTGGTGACTGATTGCATGTGGGAGGTGAAGGAAGCATGAAGGAGTTCACCCAAGTTTCTAGTGTGTCAGGAGTGGTCACTCATACACATGGAGGCAGAGATTAGAGAAGGAAACCCTTTCTCCCTCATCTCTGCCAATGGAAATCCCAAACATCCCCTGATTCCGTTTGTTCATACTTATTCGTTCAACACTCATTATCTATTGTATAGTGTGTTCATTATGTCAGGAAATGGGCTGGTCCTGGGGATATCATGATGGAAAAATTCCAGTTACGTTCAAAGTTTCTAAGGAAGAGGTACGGTGTGCAATGCAAGCATCTAAAAATATATCGCCGGTCCCCTCATCTACCTTGGGAAGAGTGAGAGAAAAATGGGCAAATTTCAGGAGAGGGAGTAAGTTGAGATCGGCAGGATGTATGTAGGTTAGTAATCAACAGAGGGAGAAGGGTTCCCTGAAAGAGTTTGGTGGATTTAGGAAAAGAGATGTGGCGTGAGATGAGGAGATGAGAGAAGATGGCTGTGGATTGTCCCAAGTTAGGCTGACAGAACGGTCCTGTTCAGTGAAACGGGCAACTGTCTAGACTCTACTTCATGGTGAGTTTAGTACTGATTTTGGAACTGGTTCTAGTAAAAGGGCTTCTCTGCTATCTTGCCCCTGTGGAGAGTTCCTACTTGATTGACTGGTTTGGGTATTTGAGCGTTTATGATATTCTTCTTGAGAGGACACTGTCTTTCTTTCTTTCTCTTTTTTCTTCCTTCCTTCCTTCCTTCCTTCCTTCCTTCCTTCCTTCCTTCCTTCCTTCCTTCCTTCCTTCCTTCCTTCCTTCCTTCCTTCCTTCCTTCCTCCTCCTCCTCCTCCTCCTCCTCCTCCTCCTCCTCCTCCTCCTCCTCCTCCTCCTCCTCCTTCTTCTTCTTCTTCTTCTTCTTCTTCTTCCTCTTCTTCTTCTTCTTCTTGTGTACCTTTATTGAGGTATAATTGACTAATAAAATTGTGATATATTTAAAGTTTAATACATGGTGATTTGATATATGCCTACATTAGGAAAGGATTCTCACTGTTGAGTTAATTAACACATCCATTATGGAGAAAGACTGTCTTGATAACCTACCCAAGGACTGGAATTTTGTCTCTGAACCACAGCACTGTAGTTGGGATCCTATTCTATGCTGCCTGACCTTTCCATGTTTGGTACTGGGTGAGGTTACCATCCTGCTAGATTCAACTTTTGGATGGTGAATCTGTTCCCTCTGCCAGATTTTGTAACTGAATTCATTCTGTGAGTGTATCTACCTTCCAAGTCCCTGTTCCCTCTGTGATATCTTGTCCAGGAATTGACAAATTCAAGCTCTTGCTCTGATGTGGTATAGTGGAGGCTTAATCCATTTCCCTGTATCTTGACCTTCAAAATTACTAAAACTCATCCCAATTTTGTTGAAGAGATGCAGGACCGCCATTTGCCAAACATAAATATTTGTAAATGCATCAGGCATTTCACTCAATTCTAAACGTAAGGCAGTATCATTTCATTAAATTTGAGAATCTTGGGGTTTTGAAGTCCATTTTTAAAAATGAGTTGCTAGGCCAAGAGAATTTAGCAATATAAATTCAGCAATCATTTCTTTATGGCATGCTACGTGCAAGGCATTTTCTAGGCTCCAAGATTAAACCAGGGAACAAAATAAAGATCCCAACCTCACAGATCATCTATTCTAGTAGGAAGATTAGCTAGTAATTCTGTAGCTATTTGATAAAGTCTTCTCATCAAATTAGGGGAGATGTTTCAGGCTCTAAATCTAAACTGTGGTGAGGTTAGTTGGATGCAACCCACTGCATAGTTACCCAAAGAAATTTATCAGCTCTGAGAATCAGTAGATTTTTGATGGCTTCTTGAACAAATGTTCTGACTCCTTTGAAACATTGGCTGTGACTAAAGGATCATACTTGCATTTTTGTTTCTGACTCAGCAAATTCTCCTATCCCTCTACTTCAAATGTCTGTGTATTTCAAGGCTCACAAGACAATGGACAGTTTTCTATTCTGAGGATCATCCATCCTCTGCTGCTTTCTCTCCTTCCCCTAATGTCCAACCTTTGGGTCACTTCCCCTCTCTAAGGCTTCTGTAAACATTACAGACCTAGGAAGTGATACTGGGAAGTTAACATCCAAACTACCCAATTGCCCTCCCATTAATTTCTTTAGTAAATTTTTAGGAGGAGATAGGAGTTGGGAAAATAAAGGAAACCTCAGTTAAAATGGAACCAGGCTCCATGCTCAGCAGGGAGTCTGTTTGAGACTTTCTCTCCCTTGGGTGTCACCCTACCCACCATTCTCTCAAAATGAAGAAATCAATAAATCTATAAAATGGAACAGGAAGCTCTGAAGGGGGACCTCTCAAGCATGTAACACACTGTGGAATCAGCAGAAAGAAGGAAGATAATAATTATCTTGACAAGCGACGACATTTTTCACATAGGAATTTCATCTTCCACTTTTAAGAAAAAGAAGGAAGATCCCTCCCTGCTCCAATGCATTAACCACACTTACAGCTAATGAGAAACGCCAAAACTTTGTACTCTTTCTTGTTCTTCTCCAGTGAATTTTTGTTTAAAATAACCCTTCCTAATTTCCTCCTACAACCTAATAACAGCCGACTTTCCTTTTCTCTCTTGGGACTTGCCTGTGGCTCCCCATCATTTGCTTGTCCCAAATTTCGATTCCTCTGCTATTCCCAAAGAAACAAATTTTGCTGGTGACTATTTTATTTTTAAGGTAGACAGGGTTATTTATTTCCAATTTACATCATTGCTATGGTAATATCACCTTATACTCTTAAAAGGAATTTATGGGCAGACAGGCAAACACATGAACACGAGCCTGCAGGAAGCCTCAAGGACGGTAGAGTATAGAATATTTTTCCAAGAGTCATGCTTCCTTCCAATGAGAAATTCTCAAAAAGTATATTAGCAAGGGTCAAATGGTGGCATAAAGAGTCATTTTGAGATTTTCAATGTAAATTATTGAACCTGCATCTAGGGGGGATTCCTTTCCTTTTCTTTCAAAAACTAACTTAGGGTTGTCAATATACTTTTCTCCGAATATTCAATGTGTGCAACCCAGACAGACTGGCCTTTGTGAGACCAAACAGATGTCCCAGGTGCAATTTGCAAACTAATATCAGAAGCAGTCATGCTAGCAACAGATCCTCGCTAGAAGCCTGGAAATATTTATATAAGCTAATACTATTTTTCAGCATCTTTTGCCTTGCCTACACACTTCCCTGAATTAACATTCTTTTTTGTAAGTGTGACAAGATAGTAACAAGCCTACAAGTTCATTTTCAGCCGCAGATGATTCACAAACAATATGTCGACAGGTTTTTACGATTACAGATTCCAAATATCCTGGTCTCACAAAAGTGTTCGTAGAGATTGATAGATATTAAAAAAAGAAATAAAAATGAAACGAGAGCCATAAATAGGCTTCTTCATTGGACTGAGTGATGGGAAGTTCTGACCCATCAAACAGCATTCTTCCCTGTTTGAGCTTTTTATTTCATTGTCTTTGACCTGCAATCAGAGTCTTTATAAGAGATATAGTTAGCAGAAGAGGCCAAGAGGTAACTAAGAAGATGGGTGGCTGGAAATAAATGTTTTCTCAAGCATTTATTACCCTTCAGAAATGTCCATTAGATGAAATGTTAGTCCCATAGAACCACTTAGGCAGTGCAGAGGAGAGAGTGGGTAGCTGTTATTAATTTTTAAGGCAGGCAGACAGCTTTCAGTCGAAGAACAAGGCTTAACTTTGCATTCTGAATAATGCAGAGATTTTCATTAGTTAGAATAGGAATTGAAATGATAAATGATACATTGTCTGCCAAAATACTGTGACATTACATTATATATTTGCAGTTACCCTTCAGAATCAGCTTTCCAGAAGTATACTTAGACAAATTGGAAAGCTACCAGTATTGCTTTCTTACTGTAGGTTTACATTTTGGAAAAACCAATCAAAAGACACCTCTTTTTGACTGTGGGTCGGTAATGTCATATCCAAAGGGCAGTTCATTATTGCACCTGAAAGCTAAGTGTTGGCACAAATTGTACTGGTCTATGAGATCACTGCAATTGGTTTCCAGACATTTCTCTTTGCTCACATCTGCCTTCTGAAGACTCTGGGACAATTTAATTACAACTGCACTTTGATTTTGACTTCTTTCAATAAAAAAGTGTAAAATTACACTCACTTGAGAACTATCAGACTAAAAGCTTTGTGATTGCTTTCTCCCTGTCGTCTTTCTTCCAGTAGATCATCATGTCAAGTCAGTGTAGGGCATGTTTATTTTGTTTTGAGCACCCACCCAAGACTTTGCCTGGCTCTACATTTTGTTTGAGTTGATGGTAACACAACTACTATGTGCAGATGTCTCTCTGTAACTTAATGTATGGCCCTCCTAACAAACACTGGAATTAAACCATTACGTGCATAGGCTTCCAGCAGCTGCTTGAATGCCAGTTTGATGAGCATTCAAATAGCTGATTCAGAGATTTTCATAGAGAAACTTAAGCTAATTAAAGACACCAAAGTCAACGGAACTGCAATCTCTGCCAGTAGCGATACAATCCATATCCACCAACATTATTACTTTAAAAGAAGGCTGATAGAAGGTCAAAATCATTTACCCAATGTAGATGAGCCTTTTCTTATGCATGTCATTTTGGATTTCAAGTTTTGCTTAAAATCACAAGCCTCAAGGAAAAGCCCCACATATATATTTATTCTAATGGAGAAAACACTATTGATTAATCTGCCTCTTCTCGCACAATACAGTAGGCTGGAGCGTGAGCATCATCTAAGAGCCTCTAAGTTCAGTGAGGAGGACAAGAAACAGGCCCTTTTGGTACTGATTCAAACTTACTTTATAGGGGATTCAGCGGGGATTTATCAGGCAGTGTATTTTTTTTTGGAAGTATTTATTCTAATAATTTCCTTTAAGTCTTATGTTTTTGGAGATATAGCCCGTCTCAGCTGTGAGCTGGAATCCTGCTGCTGATTTTTTGTGCATTAACTTTGTCAGATTGGGGAGCTACTAAGGGAACTCCTGAAAATATATGTCCTGACATTAACCTCAGAGTGGAAAGTGCTGTCATTACAACAGCACTTTTGAAATGTCAGAAACTTTCTGGTTCATCTAATATTGTAAAAAAAAAATACCCCTAAGCCAGCGTAAAAGATAGAATGCAGTATGTTCACACATTTTCACTACTTGAGAATCTAATCTCAGGGTCCCCTATTTCTTCCAGTTGGTTAAATAAATCCTCACTGTCAACTGGATTCTAGCTCGTATACTGTGACTGCATCTATTGGGTGGGAAGCACTCATCAGACTCCTTCGGAGTTATGTTCTAGAAAGAAGTCACCATGGCTAGCTGGACACTCAGCCTCATTTTTTTAAAGGGTCAACTTTATAAACCCAGATAGTAACTGCAATGATATAACTGAACCTTTGAGATAGGTGGGTATAATTTGTTTATCTAATCATGATTTATTTTTAAAAAAACAAAATTTTCTTTGGTATCACATGAGCTCATAGCAGTTGTACCAAGACGTGATTTATCCACCAGCAGGCTTTGGCATACGTTGCTAAATCTCTGCCCACATAACTTCAAGTCCTATCTGTCTTTTATTTCATTGGTAGTATTCTGCCAAAACACGACTTCTTAGTTTTTTAGCATCCTATTAGTTATTTTACAGCATTTCTTTTTATTTTATTTTATTTTATTTTATTTTATTTTATTTTATTTTAATTTAATTTAATTTGATTTATTTTATTTTATTAACATACAATGTATTATTTGCTTCAGGGGTACGGGTCTGTGAATCATCAGTCTTACACAATTCACAGCACTCACCATAGCATATACCCTCCCCAACGTCCATAACCCAGGCATTTCCTTTTTCAATTTTTTTTTCTTTTACATCTCACCTTGAAGTTTGTCATTTTTAGTTTCATGGAGCATTTTATATAATTTGCATTCTTTGCAAGAATTCTTGCTATGATGTACTGTATTGATGTTATTGTTATTAGTCAGGTTCCAAAATTCTGCAGTAGCATACTTAAGATGGATCATGGCTAAAACAATCACCGATTTTCTATTCAACATTGTGTTTAGATCTCTGAAGAAAAGCTACTACGACATGGTATGACAGCAATCTGTAGACCTCCACAACTCTGGGCAGCCACACAAACACAGTGGGGACTGAGCGTTTCAAACCTTAGTGCTATCTTCTTTGTGAGCAGTTCCGTTTGCAAATATTTGATTGTAACTTTACTGTGCTGCATTCAGTCATTTTAAATTCCAACTATGAAAGCTTTCATAGCCCTCTAATGATTAGCTTTGGAAGCTACATCTCATCCAAATAAACCCACAGGTAGCTATAATCGTACTTACAGGTGTCCTCTTCTTCCATGAAAATACTGATCACATAGCAGGCATACACAAAACCAACCAACTGCAAAAGAAAAACAAATACTTTAAGAATCAATGCCAAATATCCACAATTGAAGAGCCTATATAATCCAATAAGTAAAGATAAAGAATACACAGTAATGATGTCTATGAATCTTAATAGGAAAAAAATCTTGTTTTTAAAAAATAGCTGTGATTTTAAAGAGCTTTTCTGTTACTACTTAGCTGCAATAGCTTTCTAAAACAGCACATGGGAATGGGAAACATTTTCTAGATATTTGACTTAGCTTTTCACTTGGGATTTACAGTTCTCATACTTTAAAATTGCCTTAGATTATTCAGAACATATATTTTTAAGTTTGGACTATTTAGAGAACAATTTGTAGTAGCACTCATTATTACTACAACTATTTTAATATTTACTAGCTATAAAAGGAATCAAAATATGTTAATTGTAAATTAAATACCAATCATCTACTTAATTATTTGAAATGCTCTGAGAATATAAATTCTATTTAAATATTAAATTGTTTTGTTAATTATACCATAAGAAAATGCATTAACTTTGAGGTCATTAATCATATAATGAATGACATTGAAGAGATAATTTATACCTTGGATACTAGTGGTTAAATAAATGCAGGTGCCAGAGTGTAGGCTTTCTAGCTTTTCATATTGTTTTCTATACTCATCATACTGAGAAGACAATTCTTATTTTGTGGAGCTGGAGACACCGCAGTTCCTGGAGGACAAAATTGTCAATGCATCTCGTCTAGTCTAAAATGACTCTGAGTACTTTGATGAAAAATAGAAACCTGAATAGTGGTTATACAGTCTGTGCTCTTACTTTTCTCTCTGTTGTTAAAGTCTATCCCCTCCTTCCCCTTATAAAATAGCATTTGGAAAGAAAACTTTTTTGATAGTCCTGATGTCAAAGTTTGAAGTTCCCAATGCAGAGAACAATCTTTCCAGGGTTTGGGACTAGCCTGCAGATTAAAAGCCTGAATTTGGAGTTCACCTCCAGACTGTCTACACTGGGCAGGTTCAAGTGCTAGCTCTTCTTCACTTGCTGAGACAGATTTCCTCTCGCTCTTTCAGGAAAATGCAGAAGGACTGGTGGGCTAAGAGGGCTAGAACCATAGATGTTCAAACCAAGGAAGAGATGACCAAAGAGCATCTGTTGCTGCTTGATGGTCCCTTCACCAACAAGGCTATTGGAATATTGCTTCTCCAGCTTGCTCATTAATGCATAGGGATTATGGTTGAGTTTGCTTATTTCCCTGTAGAAGATGTCCCTCAACTTGGAAATGTTTGGAAGATGGTCGCAGCCTATAAGACTATTATAAAGAACAGGCAGCTTCTTTAGTGGTTCCTGGTTCAGATCTTTAAACACAATCTGGGCTTTGATGAACTCTTCCTCAGCTTGGCCGCACCGCCCTCATCTTTCTTCTCAGCATAATGCATCCCCTCCAGGTGGTACTGGGCAATGTCACCGTCCATGAGTTTCCAACACACTTAGCGATTCTTTTCTTTATCTTGCTGAATGGGACTACATAGTTTTCCGTGATTCTCAAAGCCTGGTCAGCTCATTTCTCTTCGTAGTCTTCCCAGAGGAGGTCATTATTCCCTGCAGTGCTCATGGGGTTCTCATGACTGTCCCACTCACTGCTGTAGATCTCTAGGCTTTCTGATATTCCCTTTGAGATTTTATGCATCACTTTCACTGCACTAAAGATGTTCTTTGGGTCCTTATAGAACTTGTGGCCTTCTGCTAGATTACTGGTTTATTATAAAACAATATAGTTCAGGAATAGCCGGGTGGAAGCAATGCATGGGGCAAGGTGTGGGGAAAAAGTGTGGAGCTTCTATGCCCTTTCGAGTGCACCACTTCCCCCAAATCCCTAAGTGTTCACCAATCTGGAAGCTTCCACAGATTTTCTTTTATAAAGATAAAAGAGCAAGTTCACCTGAATAGTTTTTTTCAGAATTTATTCATTTGTTTATTTTACTCAAGTTTTATTGTCTTATATTTCTTCCCTATAGTTTTAGGGCTCTGGATCTTGCCAAAAATATTGGGTTAAATGTGTTTTCTGGAAAGATTTATCGTCTATGTACTGAAGACAAGTGGCCAGTATATTTACTTCTTTTCCAAATGAGTTTTTTGACTGATGGAAAGTAAGATTGGGGTCTTAATTATAGTTACAGCTCACTATCTTTCCTCATTCAGTGAAATTTTTGTTACTGATGAAATGAGAGACACTCTGTTTTAAAAGAACAGATAAATGTATAGCAACAGAAAATTTGTCAAATTCAAGTATTCACTAATGGAGCTTAATAATATCTTGATAGATGACAAGAAAGGAATTTTGGCTAGGTAATTGAAATATACAGTACCATTAGCTGGAAACAGAAAGATAAAGGCATGCTATACTAGAAATAGCTCATTCTCTAGGCCCTCAAACCGAAATTACCAGCCTTAATCTTAATGTTACAACAAATGAATTAATTAACATATATCCTTTTACTTTTGCTTTATTGATGGGCACACTAATAAAATATTTATTCCAAAAATTACTCTTGCTACATGATTAACCAAACTGCTGCTTAATTAATAATGTTATTCTCATGAGAACCTGTCTAGACATCATGTTAATCACCAATTTGTTGATGGCTGAGTGTTGTGTAGTTCTTGGTTTCCCAGAATATGAGTTGAAATAGTCTCTGTGGCTTTCTGCATATCTCCAAGAAATGGAAAAACATGCATTCTTGCCAAGAGCAAAGACACACAAAGTGAAAAAATAATACCAGGATAGTCCTGATTATATCTGCTTTTAATAAAGTTTTGAAGGAGTCAGTAATTTAAAAAAATTTTTTTTAGGAGTTAGTAATTTTAAAGACACTTCTCTTCCATTAAAGCTATCCATCTCTACAGTTAGAACATTAAATGATTTTCTCCTATGTACTGCAGATTCTGACTGCATAAATTCCATCTTTTTTGTTATAGTAATGAATGCAAATGACATAAGACTAGATTCCAACACCACTTCTTGTGTAAGAGATTGAGTAGTTTTTGCAAGTAGGATTTGTCTATGAGATTGATTTGTTTTGGCCTACAGGCCTTGTATAAGGATTGGCAGGATTTGGTTTCACACATGTAGAAATTAGGATGACAGCCACTGGCTGTGTGTCCTGCTAGTTGTGGATCTTAGTAAGAATGAATCAGAGAAATGAGTCGTCTCTAAATGCATGCGTGTTTTAAGGGATCACTTTCAGATGCAGCAGATGGATGAAAAATCTCATCTAAGGAACTCAGAAGAGCTTGTACAGGCCCTGGCTTAGGGTGAAAGAAGCAGTGGATTTGAGGGAAGCTAAGAGGATCCTTGATAAAAAATAACTCCCCAACTAACTTCATAAATTTCTCAGCATTCACATCAAAATTTAAGCATTAAAGTTGAAGAGATTCCTTAAGGAATGCCAGAAGTTTCTCTACACAGTACGAGGCTCTAAAATGTTCTTTGTTAGTCAAGTTCCCTCAAATCCAAAACAATTCTGCAAACATCTTGGCCAAAGTGATCTATAGGAAGAATGGAGAGGCTGATACACTTCATTCTGTGAGCTTTATTCTTATGAAAGTCATTAAGTTGAACATTTGCAAGTTGAACCCTTCTATAAGTAATTTATTTGGGTTAAAGTGTTAAGTTGTTTATAAAAGAAAGCATAGCTACTTAATATCAAGAACTGTGCAGGGTTTGGGATTTTACTCTATAAGCTAGCAAGTTAGCCTGTTACTATTTCATGGATGCTGGGTCAGAGACAAGGGACTTTATTACTCAGAGCTCAGCAGCCAGTATGAGCTTCATATCTCTGCAGCACTCCCCTTGGGCCATGATGGACCCCTGCATGTATAATGGGTTCTGTTACAGGAGAGGAGTGTTGAACTACTTTTACAACAAAGGGAAGCAAGCCTACTCTTATTGGGGTGGGATGGAGGAACAGTTACCTCATCCTACAGGTTGTTTGATGAAAACACATTCCTGAGAAATTGATCAGGTAGACTGATTATAAATGTGGAGGTTATCAGTGTATCTATAGAGGGCATTTAAAGCTACATGACTAGATTAGAACACTAAGGAAATGAGTGAAGTTAGAGAACAGAGTTAAAGGATGAAGTTCTGGAACATTTTGACATTTAGGGTTTGGGGAGAAGTCAAGAAGCCATAAAGAGACTGAAAAGACCTTTTCAGTGACTTAAGAATTCAATACAGTGACATAAGAAAGCAAACGTGGGGCTCCTGGGTGACTCGGTTAAGTGTCCAACTCTTGATTTTGGCTCAGGTCATGATGTCAGGGTCTAGAGATCAAGCCCTGCATTGGGTTTCACACTAAGTGTGGAGTCTGCTTAAGATTCTCTCTCTTTCCCTCTCCCTTTGCCCACCCCTCCCCCAAAGAAACCGAGGGCAATCAGCCATGCCAAAGGTCTCTGGTAGGTCAAGGACAATGAACACTGAGCCTTGATCACTGGATTGGGTAGTGTGGAGCACATGGGTGGCCTTGATGGGAGTTGTTATGGTGGAAGATGGGGCAAAAATGTGGCCAGAGTGGGTTCAAGAGAAAATAGGATGTCAACAATTCTTTTAAGGAGTTTTGGAAAAAGAGAATAGAGAAAGGAACAGTTGCTAGAAAAGTGTGAGGTCAATGCAGTTTTTTTGTTTGTTTGTCTTAGTTTTAATTTAGGTGTTTTTGTTTTGTTTTGTTTTGTTTTAAAGAGGGACATTAATATAGCATGTTTGTATTCCAAGAGGAATAAACTTTTCCTTAAATCATGACTCACAACTTGGGGTAATGGAAAACAAAGATTATTTGCCTATCCAAGCACATATCACTTTTATCTGCTTCCAAGCCCTCTATAATCCTGCCTCAATATGGCTTTCAAGACTTATCCCCCACTATTCTCTGCCATGAGCTGCGCTCCAACTCCCTGGGCATATCCCATTCTTTGCTTGCTCACGACCCCCTAACCTGGTCTCACATCTCTGCTTGCACATACTCTCTCATACTTTAAGCCCTGTTGCAAATGTCACTTTCTTTGATCTCTCTAGTGGATACACTTCTAGTCTGAACCGTCTCAGTACTTTGTTCTTGTATCTTTAATGGCAGTTCCCAATATCACTTTGTGTCAGAGCTATGTATCCTTTTGTTCTCTTCCCAGTAGGTCCTTGAAGGCAGGACCCCTCTGGTAGCTGATGCCAAGTCCACATCCTCAGAGGGCCCTCGTTCCTTCAGGGAGAAGATCTATTCCTTCCACTACTTTGGCACAGCCTCGGGTTCTTTGATGAAGGCCCATTTTATCAATTTGCATGTCTGTCTCAACTGCCAGGCTCTTTCAAGGGGAGAACTTTTTCTCAACTTGACTTTGCTTGACTAAGTTCTGAAACTTAGTATTTTGCTTCGTACAAAAAAGGTACTTATTAAATGGTTTTGAACAGGGCAATGATGGGAAGCACAGATGTCAAAAGAAAGCGCGGGAGGGAAGCCAGTAGGACTGGAATGAAGGAGATGGATTTCAGAATTCCAGCACATTAGCAGCCCTGAAATTCCCACATGGGTCACCCTGTCACTCAGCCGAAGTAAAACCAGCTTAGCCTGTGTGCATCAGCACCTGTTATCTTGATTTGATAGGTTCCATAGATTTTTCTGCTTTGCTGTGATAATGTCTGGGTCATGTAATAAGCACGAGAACAAGCCAATGATTGTATCATCTTGGGAAGATGGATGGAATGTAAACATGGATAAAGAAAAGGTATATTAAGGACTTTCCACTGATGAGTTAACTCTTGGTTGGGTTTACAAGAAACGAAATAGTTCAAGTATATTGGAAGTAGCTAATGTGTTCCCGAATACACACCACTTCCTTCAATGAGGAAAGGAGAAATAATATGGAGTAAGAATTTTTCAGCCACTTGATTGATTTTCCTGAAGGATGGCAATGCTTCAACTCTCACAGCAAGTCTGACTTCAGTGTGCCCTGGTGGCAATCAGAGTCCAGAAATACAACACAGGTTGGTTCCTAGTCTGGTCTAGTAGAGAATCTTCTGACTTTCTTTTCTAGGAGGGATAGAGGTTTGACTTTGTGCCATGGCTCACCCTTAATTTTAGACTGGACAGCAGGCATATCCTTCCTTCCTAGGGAGTGATCAAAAAACCCTGAGACTGAAGAACAGGCAGCTGGTGGACAGTTTCGTCTCACAGTGCTGTGTGGACACATTTCTTTCTCTATGACTCCCACGAGGGCCTTTTTGTGCAACTGTCACCCACGCCCATCTGCTTTCTCTTTCGTGCCCAGCAGAACAGAAGTCTAGGATCTTGGAATCCCCAGGGGAAGAAGTCAGAGGAGGGACTGGCTTTTTATTTATGTGGATCACTCTGGGAAGACTGTGAATCCTAGTAAGTCCTAACCTATTTGTTCTTAGTCAAGCTGCCCCTACGTTTCCTTCAGGAATCCAGAATTAGAGTTATGTCTGTTTATGGAAGTGTCCTATGCCAACTGAAGCCTGAAACTATTTGAAGACATTTGGTTCAATCTCTTAAGAGTCCCACTGGCATGCTGGGCTCCAAATAAATCAATGAATATGGAAATAAGTTGTTTTCTCCACGATGACCATAAAAATGCACAACAGCAACAGCATCACATTTATTTGGGCTTTGGGGATTTATTGCCCTTACGTGTATGGGAAGCACTTGTGTAGACAGTCAAAATGGAAAACAAATGGGTTGCTGGCTTCTACCAAGGAAGATAAGCCTTTTAATGACATGCTTTTGTGATGCAGACCCTTTGTACAAGCCAGCTCAGCAAAATCGTAGAGGACACAAATGTTACTCTGATTTGCAAAGAGCATAATTGTCAGACTGCATTTTGGTGGCAAGCTGTTGAGGAATAAGAGCATTATTTAAACAAACAAACAGACAGACAAACAAATGTAACTATTCAAGTAGATAATTTTATCTAGGATTTTTCCAAGTGTCCAAGGCAAATTCAGTAATTCTTCAATGGTATTGTGTGAATAGTTGGGTAGGATTATTGTACCTGAGCGTTACAAGGTAATTTGAAGAAAAATGTTTCTATCAAGGAAAATTTCATCTAGCTTTTAGCTGCTTTACAATCCTAAGTGTAAACTAATGCAGAATTTTTGAATACATAAAGATTCTCCTAAATAGAGTTTGGTGATAAAGAATTGTTTCTGTGACAAGGTCAGAATGTGACGGGTGAAGTCTCGGGTGAGCCTACATGTCTTCATGGCTCTGTGGACTTCTAAATAAGCCAGGGTACATGGAGCTCTGCCTCCTCCTTTCACTTAACTTTCAAATGGAGTCAGGCTCAGGAAATTGGAGTAAAATCTGGGTTTGGGCAGTAGACTTCCTTTCCTCCTGTGTCCACTCAGACTGGCCTCAGACTTGCTTGTTTGACCTTCTGTCCCCTTTTCTCATCTTGAGCTGCTGACTTCACTCTTTGACAACTCAAACCTCTTGTTCTTAGAACTTATTTTGAATCTTCTGTCTGGCTTACTAGAGCATATTGAGTCTTTTTGTATCCTTTTCATGTTGGGTTACTCTCAGTGTCTCTGGAGAGACATTTCTACAAATGCACCCTCAGATCCAGCTTGCCACTGGACCACATAGCTCACCAGTGGGATGTCTGCCTCCAAATAGGCATGTGTTGAGAACTGAGATCCCCCACCCCAGAGCACTCACTGGAAGGCGGTAGATGGCAGAGCAATGGTGCTCAGTCAGGCACTGCCCAATAGGCATACAGGTCTGTTTGTCTAGCCACTGCTTGTTTGCTTCTCAGAGAGGGGCTGGCCCAGCCAGCAATGAAGCTATTGAAGGGACATTTACAGATGGCAATGTCTGGATCCCTGTCTGTTGTGGACACTGCTCCTGCCATCCAGTGGCTCTTAGGCAACCTCAACAGACAGCTTAGCCCACTGTTGCACTGTGGGTATACAGAATTTACAGATATTAGGACAGTCATTTTTCTGCTCATATGTGACTGTGGAATTGAGGGGAGAAATTCTGCAATATGCAAACCTGCTTCTCTATAATTAAACAGGGTTTTTGTTTGAGGGAATAGCTGACAGCCCCACCTTGTGAAATGTGGCAAATCCACTTGGCTGAGTTAGCAGACAGACACAATTCCCACTAAATCTACCTTATTGAACATCATCAGAATGAAACTGATGATGCTGTGGCCCAGATCTGCTACAGTCCCAGGGAGTTCTATGGGAGAAACTGGCCACAGTACCGAGGAATATCAGCCTTTGTAACTAATGGACATTTGTTGTTGTTGTTTTTTTAAATATTTTATTTATTTATTTGACACAGAGAGAGAGAGAGATCACAAGCAGGCAGAGAGGCAGGCAGAGAGAGGAAGAAGCAGGCTCCCTGCTGAGCAGAGAGCCCAATTTATTCGTAGGACTTGAGCATTATAGTTCTACTTTACTTTGTGACCCAAGAGCAAGGGCAAAAAAACGAGACGCAAAAGTGATACTGGGTTGGGGCTTAGTGACCTTGAGATCATGACCTGAGCCAAACAAACAAATGTTTGCTGAAGGCAGAGGCTTTAACCCTCTGAGCCACCCAGGCACCCTACTGATGGACATTTGAATAAAGACAGATGCATAGCCTAGGACCTACCCATACTTCATCATCGCTCCACTTGGGGTCAAAGGTGTGGGAGAGTATCCCATGTCATGGACTATGTGACCTCCACTGATTGTTTCTGTTAAATGAACACTGAGGACTACCACTTTGCCTGTGTGGTGTTCCTGCACCCATCTTGGTTCTGAGCCTCTGTATCTTTTCACTCTTGACTGCTGGAACAACTTCACCTTGGTCCTGGTACTAATGATGCTCTTAGCAGCAGGGATTCAAGGAGTTCCATATAAAACTTGGGGGGTCAATGAGGCTACTCTTGCTGGTAGACTTGCTCTGATGCACCCAGGTCTTAGGATGGGTTCCAGCCTTGTTCTTGGGAGCCAATGCTTACCCTGTAGTTGATGGTTATGGTGTCAAGAGTCCAGCTTCTGGTTGGAGAGATCTCAGTTCAATCTTGGCTTCAGCATTTCTACCAGAGTGATCTTAGGCAGGGTATTTAACTTCCCTGAGCCTAATTTCCTTATGTGTAAAATGAGGCTAATGATCATATTACTTCATTGATTATGACATCACTGCTTAGTACAGGGCTTAGCTGGACACTCTTCTGGGCACTGTATGTTCATTAATTCACTAAATCCTTATATCTCTACGAGTTAAGTTCTTTATTAACTCCATTTTATAGATGAGAAAATTGAGGCATTGAGGTTAAGTAACTTGTCCCCAAATCACTTAGGTAGAAAGTGACAGTCTGGCTCTTTTGCCCATGATGTTAACCTCTCTCCTTACTGCTGTACTGTATGTAGTTCTTCTACAGCTCAAAGCTGTATTTATTTAGCAAAACAGTTACAAACTCTTTTATAAGCATAATTCCCAAGAAGAAAGTATTATTTTTTCATAGTAATCCTTACATAGAATTAAGTGCTATCCACCTATCTACTTAACACATTACTCACCATACACTATGTGCCTTTTAAATGATGGTTTCAACTTTTAAAAGCATATATTGAAAATCAATAGAAAGGAGGAGTTTTTCACTATGACACCCATTTTCTTATTGCTCAAACTGACAGTTTGGCTTTGGAATGATCCCAGAACACTATGGTAGTGATATTTCCTTTCAAATACTAGTGCCTGAATGAGCCCAGGCAAATTAATTATTATTGTATTTTAGTTGATTACTAAATGCTCTTTTGAAATTCAGGTATATCTTGTATTTGAGGCCAGGTAGAGTCTAGAAATCATGACCAAAAAGGATGCAAGTTAAATTCACTCTGACTTATTCTTGGGGAGTCTACGTTGACCTCCAAGGGTTCTGTCATCTTTATTATTTCTAGTCACTAAATAATATTTTTAATAATCTATTCTATCTTGTGGTGATGGAGGAATGGTATTAAGTTTTCTGCTCCATCATTTATGCCATTCATATTTTGTTAAAGTGGGTGAGTGAGTCAAAGAAGAAAAACATAAAGAAACACCTGGTAACAATCTTGGTTCTCTATCATTGATGAAAACCAATCATGTGATTTCTGGAAGATAGGGAGAGCTCTGAGTTATACAAGCCACACCCAAGGTATTACAACCTGAATATCTCAAATAGAGCCATGAACTATCAGGGTGGGGCAGTGCAAACTGGTTGTAGGTTCTCATGGGAGCAGTTGCATTTCCCTAGTGCCAGAGCTTGCTCTCTAATCTTCATTGTTCCAAACTGGTCCTTTCAGGGTACACATCTCAGGCATTAACTGGCAGCCTCCACTGAAGAGTGTTTCCACCTAATCAAATTCCAGAAAGGGACTCCAGAAGGAATTTGGGGGTCAGAGTGTTACTCAGAAAAGATATTTGGGCTGGGTAAGGAGGGTAAGACTGAAACAAAGTAGTTTAAAAACAATTTTTTCAACTTTTTTTTGTTTAAAATATTTTACTTTAGAAGCCAGTGAAATTTCTAAGGGAACAAAGACTCCTAGAGTGGACCTGAGCAAAGTGCTTGGCCCATCCCCTGGCAAGGACGGTGCAATTCCGCCTCGGGCAAAGACATTTGAGAACCAAGGCTACGGGCCCCTCCCCCAGAAGATCAGCGAGAATATCCAGCCAAAACCTAGTTAATCAATCAGTGAAAACTGCGGAACTCCAGAGACTCTTTCTCTCTCACCCATCTACTCCTACCTTGACAAAATGACGAGGCGGAAAAACTCACCACAAAAAAAAGAAAAGACGGTACCGATGGCGAGAGACCTAGTCAAGGCGGACATTAGTAATATGTCAGAAATTGAGTTCAAAATGACACTTATCAAGATGCTAGCAGGGCTCGAAAAAAGCATAGAAGATATTAGAGAATCTCTTTCGGGAGAAATAAAAGCCCTTTCTGGAGAAATAAAAGAAATAAAATCTAACCAAGTCAAAGTTAAAAAAGCTATTAACGAGGTACAATTAAAAATAGAGACTCTCACTGCTAGAATAAATGAGACTGAAGAAAGAATCAGCGATATAGAAGACCAAATGACAGAGAATCAAGAAGCTGAGCAAAAGAGAGACAAACAACTACTGGAGCACGAGAGGAGGATTCGAGAGATAAGTGATAGCATAAGATGCAACAATATTAGAATAATTGGGATCCCAGAAGAAGAAGAAAGAGAGACGGGGCGGAAGGTATATTG
>CM053606.1:104401641-104564899 GCA_028646535.1 Procyon lotor | reverse complement strand
ATATATGCAATGGAACACGATGCAGCCATCAAGAGAAACAAAAATCTGGCCATTTGCAACGACGTGGAGGGTATTATGCTAAGCGAAATAAGTCAGTCAGAGAAAGACAATTATCACATGATCTCTCTGATATGAAGAATTTGAGAGGCAAGGAGGGAGTATGGGGGGGTGAGGGAGAGAAATGAAACAGGAAGGGATGGGGAGGGAGACAAACCATAAGAGACTCCTAGACTCACGAAACGAACTGAGGGTGGCTGGGAGGTGGTGGGGGGGTAGGGATAGGGTGGCTGGGTTGTGGACATTGGGGAGGGTATGTGCTGTTAAGTGCTGTGAAATGTGTAAGCCTGATGATTCACAGACATGTACCCCGGGGCAAATAATACATTATATGTTAATAAAAATTAATTAAAAAAAAAAAAGAAGAAGCCAGTGAAATTTCTAGACGTTTTAAAGATCTAATTTACACTTTATTAAAAAAAAAATCTCTGTAGACCTACTGTACTCATAAAAATCCTTAAAAAATAGATTATACTACTTATGTAGTTGTGAGTGAAATGAAATGGCACTTCTGCTTCTATTTCAGGTATTTAAGAATGAACATAATTGGCATTATGTCGGACTACTGATTTCTTGTTTTAGTTCTGCTTTATACAGTAATCAGACTGAAACTATTTTGCTGTATGGACAACCCAGGAGGAAGGCATTGGTTCAGTGGTATTTAAAGCTGGGTCTCCCTACTCTGCCCTGAAAGGTAGCAACTGTGTGGGAAGAAGCTCTAGTGCCACATACACTCAGTGGGAGAGAATGGTGTTCAATGAGCTTTAAAAATATGGCATCTTAAGATGGCATTCAAGGTCCCCCAAGGCTATCTCCTTCAGATTCATTACAGAAAGTATATGTTCCCTACCAGTTTTGAATAGCTCTCTACTTTTCTACATGGTGGGAAGTGAGCTGAGAGAATGATCTCATTCATTATAGAGAATTCTAGAGAATATCTGGATGGCATATATTATACCACTGTTTTTGTAGTAATAATCTGATACTTCAAGACAGATTATATCCACTTACATATCATGATACATGTTTATATCTCATTATAAGAAGAGACCAATGGAGTAATTTGTAGCCACATTTTGTGTATTTACCAGGGCTAGTACTCAGTGCTAAGTTCTTGGTAACTTAATTTTCACAACATATTTGTGAGGTGAGTATTATTATCTCTCTTTTGTAAATGAGGAACCCAAGGATCTGAATAATTTGTTTCCGGTTACATAGCTAGCTAGTAGTAGAATCAGGTATCAACCACAAATCTTTGGTCTACCAAAGGCCTATGCTTTTGACAGTTTAAACTGGGCAAGATCTGCACTCACTGGGCAAGATCTGAAAAGAAGATGCTGGTTATATTAGAGGTTCTCCATTGACTGAGGCAAGTCATTTATACTGTGCTCCTACAGCCGTAGATCCCCTTTCCTTCTTGTTCAGTGACAGACTGCACTAAGCCCCAACCCGGTATCACTTTTGCGTCTCATTTTTTTGCCCTTGGTCTTGGGTCACAAAGTAAAGTAGAACTATAATGCTCAAGTCCTACGAATAAATTACACTGAACAGCTTCAGCTACAACTTCGGCTTTCATCTCTTCTCAAGTTTACCCTTGGCCTCAGCCTTAGCTTTGGCTTCATTTACTTGGCAAATTCTGTCTTCATCTCTAGCACACAATCTTCAGGGATTCTTCTAGATGGCATCAAATCCTGACAGCCACTAGACTCCTTTAAATCTATTTTGGCAAATAGGTTTGTCTTACTAATTCACAGGTTCCATCTCTTCGGATGAAGAAAGTACATTAATAGATTTTTCCATATGTTTTTCCTACAATAAAAATCTTTGATTTTATGAAAGTCTCACATTTAACTCAACACATTCCTTAATATTGCCTATTACTTTGTTGAGTGTAAGACTGTTAAAGTAAACCAATAAATCCATCCATAGACACAACTTGTTCTATTTTCTTCCTACATTTTTCCATTATGCCTTCTTGATGTGTCTGAGGATAAGGAATCCTTCCTCTTTATGATAACCTCCCCCCCTTCACTAATGTTGTTTTCTTACCTTGATTTTCAAAGATCTTTCTTTTGCTCTTTGGAGTTTGTCTGTGATATCTTCTTTTCACAGACTCACCTTATGCCTTCAAAAATGTTTAGTCCCCCTTATCTTACAAAAATGTCACTTGATTCTGTTATGTCTTACAGCTTCTTCCTTCCACCCACAAATTTCTGAAATGAATGTTTTTATCAGCTGCCTCCTTTCCTTTGCTTTGCATTTCTTCCTTAATTCACTGCAATTTGGCTTCTGGCCCTACTTTTCTGCTGAGATTGCTCTTTTAAAGGTTAACAGCCTACATTTTGTCAAATCTAATGGCCTTTTTATCCATCCAAATTCACAGAGTATTGGCACTATGTTCCAACTTGACTCTAAGTGTTAGGTTCTGCCAGGCTCCCACATCTCCATCCCTCCTGGGCCTACTTAATCCACCACTGTTTTTCAGCCTGACCACAGCATTCACAGGCAATTCCAACTGTGGTAGTAGAGGACCAAAAGATTCTAGGTCAATGGTGGGACTCAAAAACAAGTCACTCTTTGACATTAGCAGTATGGTCCCTTGTTGGTGTTATGTTGATAGGTCCTTGGGTAAAAGAGAACAAGCAGGACAGTCCAGGCTTGGCACAAACTTAGGATGAGAAAAACCTGCCTGGGATCTGGGGAAGAAGAACTAAAACAAACTTCAGGAGAGGATCAAAGTCATCTCTGATCCTGACTATTGTTACTAGCCAAGGTTGTCCTGATTCAAGAAATCAAAGAAGGCCAGGATTCAGGCTTTGGGGTGGTGATGCCATCTCAGAGCTCTTGGCTTGCGGGATTAAAAACCAGTGAGACCCATTTAAGAAGAGTTAGGGAAGCTAGAAGCAAGAACAGCTCTATGAGAAAAGGGGGTCTAAAAACTAGGGAGAGAGGTAATTGGAATTGAAAGCCACCTTCCATCCAGTTTAGGAGAGAAGGGATAGGGATTAGAAGAAGGAAACAGAACTGGTGACTAATGGCATAGTTAGGAATAGATTAGTAAGTATATAGTTGATACTCACACTGGCCATCATTTAAACAAAGTTCTTATCAGATATCCATCTTAGAACATGGAATCGCTTCCAGATCCTAAGAGCTAGTTGGGAGAGGGCTCTTAACATACTACCAATCTTGGCTGTCTCTAAACTGGGATGTTAGAACGGTGGAAGGTGCTCACTGCTTCTATAACTCAAATGCACATACATATATTCTGAGATTTTGTTAAACTATAAATTCTGAATCTAGTAGATTTAAGGTGAAGCCTCAGATTCTGCATTTCTAGCAAGCTCCACTGATCCTGGTGGTTTGCAGACTGCTCTTTGAGCAGCAAAGAGTGAAAGAAGCAACTGTTTTTATGAGCAGCTGGGGTCAGGCAGATCCTGTCTTTTAGAGGAATCAGCTCCAGTTTTGGTCCTTTGGCTTTGGTCCCACTAAAATCTAATAAATGCAGTGGTTAGAATAAAAAGCAATATGGATATTTATAATACGCCACTGTTTGTTTAAAAAATGTGGGAGAAGAGAATATATATGCTTATCAGCTTGTATGTTGTAGTAGATGGCTAGTTGCCTATTCCATATTTATTCTCCCTTTATTCTTTACCAACAAAACCCCAATGTTTGAGAGTGGCAAAGTGCCCAGCTTAAAATCTATCCCCTCAGAGGGCCAGTCAATTAGTTGTGGTATGGGACTTTTAAATCTCTTTAAAAGGAGCTAGCTGCTAGGAGGCATGCCCTTTTGTTCTTCCTTCTTTTTGGCTGGAATGTTGTTGTGATTGATTTCACCCTAACCACCATATTGTGATCATGAACTGCCTTTCAGGATGAAAATTGTGTCCCAAGAATAATGAAGAAGAAAGATAAAGAGCCTGAGTCTCTCATGACCATGGAGCCACCATTATAGGCCTGCTGTTCTTGCCTCCAGATTCCTCCTGGATGAAAGAAAAACAAATCTCTACTTCCAAATAACTGTTATTTGGGCTTTTTAAAAATATGTAGCTAAATTCAATTACTCACTGGTACTGTGTGCACATAGTATTTCTCAGAAGGTTATCTGAGAACTGATATCTGCTGTTGCCTCTTGGGAGGGAAACTGATAATACCCTAGGTTAGGGGCTGGGAGGAAAATTTAAATTTTATAGCATCCCCTCTGTTCTTTTTGGAGTTTTTATTCCAAGAACACAGCCATAACAGATAGTCACAGATAACAAATACAAACAATAAATAAAAATTGTTTAAATCAAAACAATTGTTTAAATCAAAAAAAATCAACAACAAAACACAAACAAAAGAGCAAACAAGTGAAATATGAGTAATATGAGAATCTTGAGTTCTTTTGAGTTTTCAAGAAAAACACACTTTGAATTTCCAATGCCTGTTTTCACACCCTTTGAGTGAAATTTTCTTTTCATTAGAGATGAAAGTGGACCCAGCTGTATTATATGAATTTAATCAGATATTTGTACATGAATGGAAATTAGCATGCAGAGTTGACATTCAGCTCAAGTTGGATTTTCTTTTTTGCTTTCTGCAGAATTTTACATCAGGATCACTATGCAAATTGTGAAAGCTCCAGCATTTTTACCACTGAAATGAGACCTCTAAGATTTTGAATTCATATTTATGATTGATAACAAGCGAATCAACGGCTGAGGAAGAAATGAGTTTTAGGAATTTGTGTTTTTGCCGGGTCTTCATATAATTGAGTTAATCTAGTTAATGAGATGGTAAATGTTCATTGATGGTGTCATTTTATGGCAAATATCACAGGAGACACAATCTTTCTGTGTGATCAGAATCCACTTAATCAAGATCATTCAAGAATCTTCTGCTCACATAAATGTCTCCATTTGCTTTCCAAGACTTTGCTTTACTATGAAGTCAATCTTCTTTCTCCCTTTAGCTAGGAAAAATTTTCCTTCTTTCACCCAAACATTCCCTACTTCCTCATCATTCCTACCCTTTGATCATGCATCATTTCAATGTCTGGAAAGTCCCCTCCCTTTTTACCTTTCTGGTTGTATGTCTCTTTGTGTGTATACGTAAGCACATTAATCCACATTAAGGAAGTAATTCAGACCACTCCACTAAATGCCACAGGCTTCTCCAATCTACACAAAGTCACTGGAGTAAACATTACAAACTGGTGTCCTTTGTCTATACCCAGGCCACAGATAGACTCCATTTGGTTCATATGTCATTTCCTTAAAATGTTAAGAAGATTGCTAAAAATAAAACATGATTTTGGGAGGTCACATTAGAAGATGTGACAAAAAATGTTAAATACCTAGTTTTGTTTAAAAAACTGGAAAAAAATTAGATGTGAAGTCCTGCATATCAATGGTCAGCTCAAACTGAATAGCTGCTGCTCTTTAAAAGAGAGAAGTCTCAAGATGTCTGGAGTCTTCATACCCTATTGCCTGGCCTCTTGGCCATTCAAGTCTTTCTTCTTATTGTATGGGCACTGGGATACATAACGTGGGGCATGAAAGCATCAGTGGGGAGGTGAGGTGAGGAAGTTGACCTGAGCACAAAATTCTATGCAAACATTTGTGAGTATCTGCATTTGTCTGGAGAAAGAGTCCATTGCCTCAAGCATGTTGCAGATTATTAACTGCTTAGATATAGATTCCCACACTGATTGTCTACAGTTGTGTGAAATGATCACACGATTTATTGTCCTTTTATTAAGCCAACTATTTAAACTAATGGACACTTTTTAAAAAAGATTTATTTATTTGAGAAAGAGAGAGAGAGTGTGTGAGTGAGGGGAGGAACAGAGGGAGAGGAAGAGAATCTCAAGCCGACTCCCTGCTGAGCCTGGAGCCCATCGCAGGGCTTGATCCCAGAACCCTGTGATCATGACTTGACCCAAAATCAAAAGTCAGAAGCTTAACTGACTGAGACACCCAGGAGCCCCAGTAATGTACACTTTTAAGATGGAATGGAGTCTACTGAGTATTAGGGTTCTCCCCAGCTTTATTTTGTAGGTCAGGAAATTGGCCCAAAGAGCTGGTTTTCACCACCTGACACATCTCATTACCATTTCTTTGCTATTTTTTTGCCTGTATGTCTGGCTTTTCCAAATTAATGACAGGTTCCTTGAGGAAAGATTATTATCTTATTTATTTCTGGAAGTAAACAAAAGAATATATAAATAAGTACCTATATAATATTTTACCCAATCAAACCATGGCAGTTTTGACACAAGAATACCTTTCCTTCTTAATCTTCATATTTGAGATTTTCTTTTCTTTACATTTTATTTCATTTGAAATAGTAACAAACCTGGCTTTGTTTACTTCCTTCTTTTGGCAGTATATTTGTATCTATAATTTCAAGTATATGATTTGAGCATTTCACTAGGGGGCTAATAACTACAGCCTGGAAAGTGTGAAGATAAATCTTATTCGCACTTCATTAGATCAAGAAACATTATCTCACATCAGTTAATAGGATGATAGTTTTTAAAATGTCTGCCTTCTTACCCCCATGGTGCTAATGTGAAGTGAACTTAATCTAAGACTAGTATGAGAGCTGATTTAGAAAGATACTTTGCAGATGTCATGTGAAATGCTAACCCCTCTACATTAGGCTCTGACTAGAAAATAATGTTATTTTGAGTACCATGCTGCATCCTTTCCTTTGTTTTTGTTTTGTTTTTAAATTCTGAGAGATTTTGCTTTACATGATACCTAGAGAGATCACTGCTCAGAAAAGTAATTAAACAATTGTGCAGTAAAGAACTATTAAAATATATTTAATCCTTGCTAAAAAGGACAAAAACAACGCAAGGAATCTATTGTACCCTCTACTTCAAACATATTAATCAGTCCCACTCTTGCTATTTTTGCTTTTACTAGCAATTTTAATCCGGCGAATAAAATGAATTGAAGCCTTATTCCACTTACTGAGGGATTCTCAAATAATTTTCAGCAGGGGTTTCTAGGACATCCCTTCTCTGCTCATTTCATCCAACTAATAATATTTATTGTGTGAGGCAGAAGGGGAATGGAGAGAGATGGAAGAGGAAGGAGGAGGACGAGGAGCATGAGTGGGGTGCAGTGAAAGAGAGAGGGAAGGAGAAAGAGAGGAAGTCCCAGTCTTCATTCTTACAAAGAATTTATTTACAAGAGAAGGGCTTTCTCTAGAGGTGAGAGAGCAGTGTGCATGGCAGACATGGCACCCAGAAGAAGGGGTACCCACTTCCCTTCTGGGTGAGCAGGCCAGCCCTGCAGGGGGTGCCCTGAAACCTGGTCTCACTTGTTGCTGAGGGGCTGCTCGGCAACCGAGCTGAGGGGTGAGTGTGCAAAGTTGCACATGCAAAGAGCATAGATACCCAGAGGGTGCTCTTTCAGCCAGCAGAAGAAAAGTCAACTCATGAGTTTGGAGTGATAATTCTTTATGTTTGAGTTCATGTCATACTTGGTTGCTTCTTCTACACTACTGCCCAAAGGACACGGGGGAAATTAAGCCCTTTAATTGGGGGCAGACAAATTACCTTCCAATAAATTAGAAAACAGCTCCTGGAACATAAATCCGTTAAGAGGAAAAACTAGCCTGAATACCTCAAGTGTTTACCTGCATCCTGCATGTAGGAGGTAGGCTTGGATGAGGAAATTACCCACATGACCTATCCTTCCACCATTGTTCAACTGATCTAACAAAAGGAAAATCAGAAACCAAGACAGAACTATCAGTGTTCATTTGTCAAAGATCTGTTTGGTGATCAGTATCCTAATTTGCTGTCAGAGCATAAAAATGCTTCAATAATCCCCTTGGAAGGGCAGTGTTTTTCAAAGTTTAGTAAATGTTGGCCTGCTATCTTTTCAAGGGGCCTATTAAAATATTTTAATGCTGCTTCAGATCAACTGATTCAAGAAGGGTACTGCGGATTCCAACAGCCAAAACTGTCCACAAAGCTGAAGACCTATTCAACTGAAGAGCATGAATAAAATTAAGTTGGGCTTACAGCCATTGCAATACACCACGCTTTAATTGAGAAGGTTTGATTAATTTGCTAAAGTGGGTCACAGAACCTAGAGAAACATTTTATGTACTCGATTATTGATTTGTTATAAAAGGTATAACTCAAGAACAGCCAGATAGAAGAGACATTAGAGCAAGGTAGGTGGGGAGGGGCTGTGGAACTCCCTGGCCCTCTCTGAGTGAGCCATTCTCTCCACAGCTTCGTGTGTTCAAAAACCTGGAAGTTTTGTGAACCTTATCCTTTTGGGGTTTTCTGGAGGCTTTTCTACATAGGCATAATTGATGAAATCATTGATCATTGACATGGATTCAACCTCCAGCCCCTCTTCCCAGCCCAGGGGCCAAGGAGAGGGTACTGAAACTTCCCACCCTCTAATCACATGATTGGTTGTTCTGGCAACCAGCCTCTACCACTAGTGTGGTCCTAAAGTCACCTCATTAATATAATAAAAGACAATTTTATATCTCTTCTCACCTTTGAAATTCCAAGGGTTTTTAGAATCTCCATGCCAGAAACAGGATAAAGTCTAAATATACTTAATCTATTTTTCTTATTATAAATCACGCTATCACAGTCTCCAAATGATATACTACTGTACTTATTTTTCTTGCTTTTCAAAAACCAGAACAAATTCCCCTTCTCCTTGGGTGTTTTTTAATGGTTAAAAAAGATATTTAGACAGAGAACAAATTGATGATTGACAGAGGGGAGGTGGATAAGAAGATGGGCAAAGTAGATGAATGGGATTAAGAGGTACCAACTTAGAGTTGTAAAATACATAAGTCACAGAGATGAAAAGTACAGCATAGGGAATAAAGTCAATAATATCGTAATAATGTTGTATGGTGACTACACTTATTATGGTGAGCACTGAGTAATATATAGAATTGTTGAACCAATATGCTGTATATGTGAAACCAACATAACATTATATATCAATTATAGTTTAATAAAAAACTATATTTATATAAAAGTATCAGAATTCCATAATGGTTAGATTCTACCAGTAGGAAGTGATGGCTCTCTCCTAGATAAAACCATAGGATTTACTATTGACATCTCTATTTGTCACTGTCATATAGGGCATTATTGGTGGTGTTTTGAAGGACTTCTTCTGGTATTCTAATGGTTATCATCATTATCATCAAATGATGATAAAAAATGAGAATTTTATCATCATTTTAATCATGATAAAAAATGATTAAATTTTTATCATGCAGTCACTTTATCTTATTGTTCTTTAGGCCTAGTCCATTCCTGGAACACAGCATTTGTCTAATAAACTCATGCTAAAATATTAAATATAGTTTTTGGAACCTCCCAAATAAGGGCAACAAAGGTAAAAAGAGCCCATTTAAAACTTGCCTGCTGGGAAAGGAATACACAAACATATCAGTGGTACAGAACAGAGAGCCCAGGAATAGACCCACATAAGTATGGTTAACTGACCTAAGATAAGACAATGGAATATAGTGTTTTTAGTAAATGGTGCTGAAACAACTGGACATCCACATGCAAAAACATTGAAAAACCATTCCCCCAAATTAACTCAAGACAGATCATAAACCTAAGTGTAAAACATAAAGCTATAAAATTCCCAGAGGATAACAGAGGAGAAAGTCTTGGTGACCTTGGGTATGGTGATGTCTTTTTAGATACAACACCAAAGGCACAGTTCATTAGAGAAATAATAAGATGGACATCATTAAAATTAAAAAGTTCTGCTCTGCAAAAGGCAGTGTAAAGAGAATGAGTAAATAACTCACTGACTTGTGAAGAAATATTTCTTCAGACTTCCTCAGACTACTGGAGAAGATATTTGCAAAAGACATGTCTGATGAAGGACTTATCCAAAGTATACGGAAAAAACTCTTAAAACTTAGCAATAAGAAAATGAGCAAGTAATGGGATGCTGGGGTGGCTCAGTTGGTTAAGTGTCTGCCTTCGGCTCAAGTCATGATGAGTCCACATTGGGCTCCCCACTTTGCAGGGAGCCTGCTTCTCCCTCTCCCTCTGCCTGCCGCTCCTACTTCTTCTGCTCTCTCCCTCTGTCATATAAATAAATAAAATCTTAAAAAAAGAAAAAAAAAAAAAAAGAAAAAGAAAATGAATGAGTGGGCCAAAAACCTGAACAGACATCTCACAAGAAAAGATACTCAGCTGTCAAATAAGCGTATGCAAAGTTGGTCAACAACCTATGTCATAAGGGAATTTTAAATTAAAGTAACAATGAGATAGCACTATACATCTACTAGAATAGCCAAAGTCCAGGACACTGACAACACCAAATACTTGGAAGGATATGGAGCAACAGGAATGCTCATTCATTGATAGGGAGAATGCAAAATGATACACTTTGGAAACAGTTTGGTAATCTTTGGCAGACCTAAAGTTACTTTCACTATTTGATTCATCAGTCATATTCATTGGTATTTACTCAAAGCTGATAACATATGTCCACATAAAATGTGTACATGGATGTTTATAGCAGCTGTATCATTACTTGTCAAAACCTGGAAGCAACCAAGAGGTCCTTCAGTAGATGAAAGGATAAATAAACTGTGGTACATCCAGACAATGGAATAGTATTCAGTGCCAAAAATAAATGTTACAAAAGCCACAAAAAGATACGAAGGAACTTTAAATGTGTATTATTGGGTGATAGAAACCAATCTAAAAGGCTATATACCATATAATTCCAACAATATGACATTCTGGAAAATGCAAAATATTTTGAAACATAAAAGGATCAGTAGTTGCTGGGGATTAGTGGGGGAACAAAGTACGAACAGGTGGAACATAGAAGGGTTTTAGGGCAGTGAAACTATTCTGCATGATACTCTAATGAGGGATACATGTCATTGTATATTTGTTGAAGTTCACAGAATGTACAGCACCAAGAATGAGCTTTAATGCACACTATGAGCTTTGTATGATCATGAGTGCCAAAGTAGGCTCATTGATTGATACAAATGTACCACTTTGGTGTGAGTTTTCTTTTTTTAATTAATAAATTAATTTTTAGAGCATTTTTTGGTTCACAGTAATGTTGAGAAGACAGGACAGAGGGTTCTCATATACTGCCAGTGTGGAATTTTTTTTTTAAGATTTTATTTATTTATTTGACAGAGAAAGACAGTGAGAGCAAGAACACAAGCAGGAGGAGAGGGAGAGGGAAAAGCAGGCTTCCCGCCAAGCAAGGAGCCCAATGTGGGGCCTGATCCCAGGACCCTGGGATCATGACCTGAGCCAAAGGCAGACACTTAATGACTGAGCCTCCCAGGCACCCCACCAGTGTGGGATTTTGATAGTCAGGGGGACTTTGCCTATGAGGGACAGGGATTATACAGAAAATATCTGTACCTTCCATTCAATTTTGCTGTGAATGTAAAAAAAATAAGGTCTATTAAAAAAAAGTCATAGAAAAAGAGATGAGATTAGTGATTACCAGAGGCAATGCATGTGAGGTGGGAGAATATTGGAGGAAGGTGGTCAAAATGTACAAACTTTCGTTTATAAGGTAATTACAAACAGGATGTAACGTGCAGCATGGTGACTAGAGTTAACACTGCTGTGCGATAGATCTGAGGAGATCCTAAAAATTCTCATCACAAGGAAAGAAACAACTTTTTTTTATTCCTATGATAACAGATGTTAATTCTTATTTATTGTGGCAATCATTTCACAATATAGAAAAATCAAGTTATTATGTCATACACATTAAAACTATAAAGTGCTCTATGTTGATTATATCTCAATAAAACCAAAAGAGAAAAAATGAAGTTTATTTTTAAAAAGGTCAGTGTGTTACGTAAATTAAACACACAGATTAAACCAAATATAGCAATGACTTTCGATGTGAAGCTTCTATTGAATCTGAAATTAACAGTCTAGCCCCAGAACCTATAGTCTTAATCATGCCCCCTTCTTTCCAGTATTCAGTGGGGCTCTGTCAGGAGACAAGTAGGACAAGGCAGCTAGGAACAGGAGTCTCCAATCCGAAGGCACCAGCTACATTCTGCTTTGTCTTCATCATAAAATGGAGGAATCTAGGGAATGGATGTGGGTACATAAAACCATAAGTATATCTTTAAAAATTCCTGAGTTGAAGGAAAATAGATTAGTGTATTTAAATCTAAATGTGCTTACTGAAGGACTCTCTTCATCTTTACCTGTGTTCTTTTACCTCCCTTTACACCAAAACTCTTATAAAATAACTAGTACATTCACTCCATGCTAAATTCTGGGCTCAGATGGCTGGAGGATGGGACACTGGATTTTAAATAAATACTCTTTTTGTTGTAGAGCTGATTATGGGGCTTTTGAGAAAGGACCTCCATCTACTGAGGTCTTAAACAATCTGGTTGGAGGCACTGCAAGATTGCAAGGAACCGTATGAAACATATGGTCCCTCTGTTTCATGCAGAGAGGATTAGCATGTTGGTAAAATGTCCAGACCACTGGGCACCCTAACCCAGCTTTAGCAGTTATTAGATGTGTGATCCTTGGCCAATGTTTCCCTCTCTCTGTATCTGGATGCTCCTCTACAAAATCGGAGTAAGTAATACCTGGCCCATGAATGGAATTTCTGTTTGAATTAAATGGATTTTCGTTAGCAAAGTGATTAGGTAGTGTTGGGCAGGTGGTAAACATTACATATGTGTGCTAAGGTAGGGACTGGGGGTCCAGGCCCATGAGAAATCTCCAGAGTTGAAGGAACTTTTGTGACCTCTACTTGTGGGTAAGATTCTCTGGGGGATGGATTGGACCTGAAGCCAGATCTCTGCAGAAAACTCTTCTCTCTCTCTTAGGTGGGACCATAGCCTAAGCAGGCAGGGTGGGACTGTTTATGGGGGCATGCCAAGAGCTGAACTCTCTTATCTGGGTCCTCTGTAGATGATTCCTTTCCTTGACACCTTCTGTTCAAGGACAACCACAACGGCAAAGAGATAGAGTTCTTTTGCAGAGGACTCATTGAGGATCTGGTAATTTGAGTTGCTTCAGTGGTTAATGCATCTGCTAACAGCCACCGACAAGACTCTCGTGTCAAATTACACATGGAGATTTCGCTTTTTCTGAGAGGATACAATAACTGATAAGAAAAGGATTATTTGATTAATGAAAGAGTTATCTCAGTTGGAATTTTGTAGGATGAATTCTTTCACAAAAGGAAACATAAAACTAACAAGGCATAGTCTTCTATTCAAATGTCTGACCTGTTTATTGCCTTACTAAAAAATCCTCCCAACATTCTAGAACATGGGAAAAATCAGAAAAAAAAATGGGAAGCTGAATACAAAGGAAGTTGTTGCACATATCTGATCCTTGGCTGAAATGCAAAGTGTTCTATTAGATTTCTTTGTATCTCTCTATAGGTTGATACGCCATTTATCAGAAAAAGAAGCATCTTTCCATTTATTTATTGAGAAAATGATGGATATTATGTTGTGTGTATAAAAGTATCAGATTTTGGTAGGACCAAATAACTCATCATTTTAGTGTTAGAAATTCTAACTAGAGAGTGCGGATTCTGGTTCTAGGTCCAAATCCAATGTGTGCTACTTCAGGCCTGACCACAGGCAACTGCTGGTCCCATGGGAAAGCCGCCCTCCCACACTAGACTTTGTGCACACCAGTGCTTGCCTGTCTCTGAAGGGAGCTGCACTCAAGGACTCAGGCTGGAGATCACACACACACACACACACACACACACACACACACACACACACACACTATAGTCTCTGCATATCTGTATTCCTACTTTAGGTACCCTCCCTTTTGGAGGCCTTATGATGAGGCAGGTCTCATTGGAGGCCCTTCTCAGCTGCTTCTGTTGATACTACATTATGGGGGAGAGGGGACTTGAAGATATTTTTCTCTCCTCTGATTCAATATTCACTCCTGCTTCCTCCCCCTGGCCCCGAGGTCTATAAAATGGCAAGAGTCTTTAATTTGGGGTTCCCTTGGCAGTGAGATGATTCCTCCCATCCCACCTATACCAAATACAACTGACCTTCCTGCTCGTCCCATTCCATGGGGAAAAATGGAACCCTGGGGGAGCTAGCACTCTCTCTCTTGCCTCTCCCTTGGACCATCACAGTGAGTGAATGAAAGCTTGACTGCGATTTTCTAATTGATCACTTAACTGGGTCTCAGCCCAGTTTAGCCCTCTTGACTGGGAGTAACTGGGGCCTCATGGTTTTCACTCCTCCCCCTCTGAGAAATATGCCTTCTGTCCACCAGGCCATTTTGCAGGGGGATCCCTTTCTTACTCATTTAAAAAACAAATGCCCATAATGGTACCACGATTTCCGAGCATAGCAGTCTGTTCTGCTCCCTCATGCTTGGGTGGGAAAGGGGCCTGGACATGAGCGTGAATGTGGATGTTCCTGTGTTTGCCTTTCCTGCTGTGCTGCCATGAGGAGACCCATGTGCTGTGCATGGACCTCCCATACCGTAGGTGCCACCAGGGTCTCCTGGCTTCTCAGACATGGATGATGCCCGGCTCCAAACTGAGGTGAGCCCCAAGTCCTCCCACCCCCTCAGCCAATGCCTTTCTCTCCATCTCACTGCCAGAGTTCTCTGTTGTGAGTTCACAGGCACCAATTATACTCTATGTCAAGCTTCTAAGTGGATCTGTTTCTGTGTTTCTAAACTTGGATATTATTAATTTCCCTTCTCAGCTCATTTGCCTCCTGGAGAAAGCATAGCTGAGGTATTCTAGATGGGGGACAGATCCTTGGTTCCTCATGATTTTCCACCAGAAAACTGGTGAGAATGGTAATTTTACAAAGGACAGGAAGGGTTACAGTGCAGACTCCCATCTTGCACCTTCCACCATCTTCAGCTGCTCTCATGCCCTACCCCCTTCCCAAGCCCCCCTGCCCGCACTCCACATGCCCCCCAGCTCTTGTCTTCCCTGGGAGGTCCTCTCTGGGGCTTGGTCCTGGAAAGGACAGCCTAGAGCTGCAGTCACCCCAGAGACAAGCTTTCCCTCCACTGTGAAATCTGGGGAATAACATTTTCTTCATCTCATTATGCTTATTTGCTGAGCTCTATCTGGCCACTGCTTGAAAGAAAAAAAAAATGTGAATATGAAGCCATTAGGGTAAAGTGAGTCTTCTGTTGCCTATAACATCTAGAATTGTTCCATAGCAGAACCATTTTTCCATACCAGAAAAATGCCCTCTGAGGAAATGTGTTAAAAACAAAAGCCAGTCCTTGCTTCTACTTTTCTCAATATGAATTTTTCTTGGACTAAAGAAGACCAACTAAAAAAGAAACCTCTCCCGGAAATCACTTTTCTAAAGCTAAGTGGGAATAGTAGATGGCTTTCTTTAGTGATTTCCATTTTTTCTAATCTCAAATGAATGTCTATTCCTTTTAAAAATCCTATTTAAATTCTGATTTTTTTTACCTTGTTATCTTAAAATAAATCTCTACCCTTCCTTTTATCCCTTTTAAATTTGATGAATTCTGCTTGATTTCAGTTTCCTGGATGTATTCTATTTAGTTTATTCCTCAAGTTAGATATCATTCATTTTTCTCCTAAATTAATTTGCCCATTGAGAAAACACCATGAACACACAGTAACTTTCTTTTCCTTTCTTAAAAATATTTTTAAGAGATATTAAAAATATATTCTCTTTAGAACAGGCATTTCTCTTCCAAACGTTCTTGGCCAAGGCCATTTCAGAAGACATGCAGACCACTTTCTCGGCCTTTCATTTCTATGGTTGGGCTTATATTTCTCTTGTCCTCCATCCCCACCAACAGAGCCTGTATTCAGAAAGCACCTTTTAGATATTTTTACTTTTTGCTTCAATCTGTGTACTTTTTTCCCCAGCCTCCACTGTGAGAAGCAGTGAGAATAGTCTGAATACTGATTCAGGAGATGTCTTCGTCCAGCCATAGCTCCATCCCTTGACGTCTATTGGCAGGTTCTGGAAATGCTATGCATGATTCCATCATAAGGCAGGGCACCCGATGATAGCCCTCCTGCTCAACACTCACTCAAGTATTTAGAAGCTGAGCCTGTGGGGCTTCATAAATATTGGATGCATGCAGTTTTCCATTACTATGTTTTTTCAGAAAATGAGAGTTGAGTATGGGTGTTCAGAAGTAAATATTCACATACATGATAACAGTCCCATTTTCACGAAAGAGTCTCATAGCTTGGGTAGTGCCCTGGAGGGATTAGAATCCCAGCACTGTGGGATCCCAATACATTAGTTTATGTCTGAAACCAAACCAGGTCTGGGGTTAATCCAAGCAAAAATTCTCTTTTGTCTAAAACATCTTGCTGCTTTCAGGTATCAGTTATTTCTGCCTGAATTATTGAGATAAATGTCTCTTTGGTCCATTTCCCTTTGCTAGTATAGTCCTAGCTTGTAATGGAAGAAAGTGCCAGGTCATGAGGAAAAAAATGAAATGAACCAAGAATGAATGAAAAGGAAACATGAAAAGAAAAAAAGAAATGCTCTAACACTGGTAAGATAAAATGACTTTTGCGTTCATTAAAGCTGAAAGTTCTTATGCTGCACCATATAAGGTTATTTAAAACCACTGTAAAGCTCAAGTATTTGTAATTTGGCTTTTTATTCTAGCGAGAGCATCTGTTTCCTTTTTCTATCCGCCACACTTCCTTACTTTTTCCTTTAGAAATGTTTTTCAAACTGGTCTCTTAATGCATTCTAGTCGGGTCCAGTATACTCTTCTCAGAATAATATAAGAATTGGGTACAAGGTTTCCTGTCAGTTTAACGAATCAGTTGCTGATTTGCTGATATGTCTTAAAGCCATTTCCTACTTACCTTCCTCTGTGCGTGTGTTTGTGAAGGTATGTACATATTTTCAGCATAAATATAAACATACAATCAGGTAACCTATTGCATTCTGGGAAATGGCTCACAGGAAAGGTTCTCATTCTAAGTTCTTGGACTGCTAGTGAAGGATAGTTATTAAAAATAGGAAATACATTACCTTAAATATCTAAATTAAACAATAGGCTATTGGATTTGTCATCATTAACTGATATTTCTTACTACGAGGGAGAGTACTTTACTATGAAATTTATTGTGGCAACTCAATACCTCTGGTCTGTAAGAGTTTCCTTCCTAGGGTGACTGTGTGGTCGGTCACGGGCTACCCAGAGAAGAGTCAGGGATGTGGGGTCTATTTTAGCTGAGGCTGCAGGTTTCCCTGTGAACAAGTCTTGGAGGTAGGACAGGCTCCAGTGAGCCCATTCTCACTACTCTATCTCCTGCTTTTCTTGCTGGTCTTTCTGTCTGTGTCTTATTTTGGTTAAGGACTTGGTGAGTTTATCAGTAAATAATGATTACAATGACTATCATGGGTGGATTACACACTTTGTGCCAAGCACTATGTTGAGGTCTTTACACATTATCTCACTCAGTTCTTTTATCTATCTATCTATCATCTATCTATCTATCTATCTATCTATCTATCTATCTATCTATCTATCTAGATGACAGAGACACAGCGAGAGAGAGAGAGAGAGAGAGAGAGAGAGAGAGCCCAAGCAGGGGGAATGGGAGATGGGAGAGCGAGCAGCAGTCTTCCCCCTGAGTAGGGAGCCTGACTCGGGCTCCATCCCAGGACCCGGGATCATGATCTGAACCGAAGGCAGGTGCTTAACAACTGAGCCACCCAAGCACCTAACAACTGAGCCACCCAAGCACCCCTCTCACTCAGTTCTTGTGACGAAACTACTGCCATCCTCATTATGTAAATAAGAAACCGAACCATGGGGAGGCTAATTAAATTGGTCAATGGGACATGGTGTAGGAGTGACATATCAGAGTTTAAACTCAGAAATGTATGACTAAAAACCATGTTTTTTTTTTAAGTTTTTTTTATTTGTTTGACAGAGAGAAACATAGCGAGAGAGGGAACACAAGCAGAGGGAATGGTAGCAGGAGAAGCAGGCTTCCCGCAGAGCAGGGAGCCCGATGTGGGGCTCAATCCCAGGCCCCTGGGATCATGACCTGGGCCGAAGGCAGATGCTTAACGACTGAGCCACCCAGGTGCCCCTAAAAACCATGGTTTTAACCATTAGACTATTCTGCCTCCTTCCCCAATTAAAAAAAAAAAAAAAAGAAGCCCTGTAAATACTCTTTTCTTTGCTTTACACTTTCCTTCATTTCACATTGAGATGACTCTATCTTCTTATTCTTTCATTAAAGTTATTTTAGCATATGGAGATACGCCTGCTGATTCAAACCTGTCCATGGATTTACCCTAAACTGATTCACAATATCAAATATAGATTAAATGCCAAACTACTAATCAAAATAGCAAAACAGTTTTAGGGATGTGTGAGATGAAAGACTGAAGTGTCTAGATTCTCCACAGTCTTCACACACATACACTGGCATGCACACCTGTGGATACACATACAAACACACACAGTTGCAAAACACGTGGACACACATCTACACACATACATATAAACAAGTATAGATACATAAGTTTAGGATTTATCACGCTTGCATTGTGGGGTGAAAAAGTAAACAACTTTTAAGCTCTTTTTAGTTGATGAAAAGAATCAGTTCTACTGCTGCTCTTCCTAATCTGAGACCCCAACGCTCCGCTTGTATTATCTACCTTCTCTGTGAAATATTCTTATTCTTTTTGGTGTCTGTATTATTTCTTGTGTCTTTGTTCTTTCCATTTCTACAAGTCATTGACTTGTATCCTATCTTTCCTAAAAGCCATGTCACTCAATATATTTTCCAATTCCAAAATGATTTTCAGGGACCTTTAAAAACTCTTGAGTGTATTTTATTTACAGTTAGGAATTTTTCGTAATTTCTGGCTGGATAATAGGAAACTCAGATATTATAATAAATGCTAAACATCTCCTTTCTTTTTTTTCTCTGGAAACATCTTTTTTTTTTTTTTTAAAGATTTTGTTTATTTATTGGACAGAGGAGAGAGATCACAAGTAGGCAGAGAGGCAGGCAGAGGGAGAGGGGGAAGCAGGCTCCCTGCTGAGCGGAGAGCCTGATGTGGGTCTTGATTCCAGGACCCTGAGATCATGACCTGAGTCAAAGGCAGAGGCTTTAACCACTGAGCCACCCAGGTGCCCCTCTCTGAAAACATCTTAAATTATTTTTCAACTGCACCCTGTATGTCAGGTTTTAATTATTTGATCATCTTTTCAATAAGACAGCTTTCTTGAATCTCTTTAATATTCATTTTTAAAGTATTTTAATTTTTACTTCGTCTGAACTACAAAGAATTGTTATTTCCTATCATAACATAAGAAATTTTATTTCCTATCATCTCATTCATTGATTTCAAAGTGTGTGTGTGTGTATACACATTTAAATGATTTACCGTCTTCTTTTTAAAACTAAACTGCTTTACACACTATTACTGTCTTTTTTAAAAGACTTATTTATTTAGAAAGCATGCATGTGTGAGTGGGGGGAGGGGCAAAGGGAGAGAGAGAATCTCAAGCAGACTCCATGCTGAGCATAAAGCTCAATGTGGGGCCTGATCCCAGGACCCAGAGAACATGACCCAAGCTGAAATTAAGATCCCATCCCTTGACTGATGGAGCCACCCAGGGGCCTCTGTACTCTGTTACTTTCATGAAAATTTTTTCTTCCTCTTGACTATGTTTTATATGATGCACTGGATTTCTCATACAAACAGAAAGTCAAATCATTTTTTTTAAATTGCCTTAAAATACAGAGGGGCAGCTGTCTAATTTTATTACTATTGTTTTTATAATTGGATTCCTATTCATAAATTCACTTCTTGGCTATCAGTGTCAATAACCAAACTGAATTGCAGATCAAACAGATTGTAGTAAATACAATATGGTATGTAGAAATTTAGTTAAGACAAGTACGACTTTATAACACATGGAAACACTGGGGCCCTAAATGCATTGGGTGGACATCAAGAGAGTTGATTTGCTTCATATGTGACACCAAAGAATAAGTGAAGGAAGCATCCATGTCAGCACCTTTGTTTCACTTTGCAATCAATCTACCTTTTTAATTCTTTCATTCATTTCAAATGGAGATAAGCCTGTTGATTCAAACCTGTCTGTGGATTCATCCTAAAATGATTCGCAATATCAAACATTGATTAATTGCCAAATTGCTAATCAAAATAGCAATGCAGTTTATTCATAACAAACATGCTAATATCCTAGTATAATTATGAATTACAAAAGAGACATAAAGTTATACTATTTGGAAAGAATGAATGCAGCATTTCTTTTGCAAGGCAGTCACTAAATCGATTCCCTTAAATAATACAATGAGTTCTCACAGTGTTTTGAAAATGACGCAACCTGAAAACACATATGAAGTTGTTCTCATACTGGTTAATAGAAACCCATGAGCTCCTTATGGGGTCATAACTTGGGGAAATGTCCCTTACTGTTCACTCATCTAGGCAGATGCAGTTTGAGACAGAGTTAGAAGAACAAGGGATTTTTGTGGGACCAGGGTGGCTCAGGAGGTTAAGGGGCCAACTCTTGATTTCAACTCAGGTCATGATCTCAAGGGTCTGGGGTTGAGCCCCACCTTAGGCTCCGTATCCAGTGGGGAGTCTGCTTGAGGACTTTCTCTCCCTCTCCCTCTGCCACTACTCCTGCTCACGATCTGTGCTATTCCTCAGGGACCCCAAATAACCTGCTTTCTCTGGGATGTTTCTGTAGATTAAGATATTGAGTGGGAAGCTCTATACGCGATTCAGTGCCATACAAGAAGAGAAGGGAAGGATGTGTTGGTGGCTCAGTCATTAAGTGTCTGCCTTCAGCTCAGGTCATGACCCCAGGGTCCAGCTCTTTGCTCAATAGGGAGCCTGCTTTTGCCTCTGCCTGCTATTCTCCCTGCTTGTGCTCACTCTCTTGTTCTCTCTCTCTCTCTCTCTGACAAATAATAAATAAAGTCTAAAAAAAAAAAAAAGAAGAGAAGGGAAACCCGAGATGAATCATGATGTTACCATGAGCTGAATTTTATATTCTCGGGACAATTTTTGGAACCCTACTCCCAACAAGTTTGGTGAAGTTGACTTCCTACCAGCTTCCTGCCAGTAGCCAGGCTGTCCAAATAGTCATGCAATGGACAGCTGGGTCTGGTTTCCAGTCTCTAGGACTTTCCTGGAGTTTACTGTTAGTCAGAATGCCTCATCCAAACGTGTTTTCTCCCTTGCCTTAGAATGGCCTAGGAGCAGAGGGCAGTGGGTGCTAAAAAGTAAAAAAGATAAAATCGGTGATTAATACATCAAGGGATATTCTGGGGCAGAAAATTTGAAGAAGCTGGCTTGATTTTCTCTGATGGAGGGTAAAAATGGAAGGTGTGGCCCCAAACACAGTGCATTCTGTAATCTCTAATGCTTGCTTTGAAAATGTGGATTTGTCCCAAAGTGATTGCTACATGAGGGAAAAATTTGAACTTGAGGCAGATCTTGCTTTTGTCTGTGCATGACTTTGTCCATGAGAAATAACAGTTGAATGCCGAAAACTGCACCCTGCAGGACGGACTTGTGCAGGAATACACAGAATGCACACAAGAACATGCCTCAAAATCTACCAGCTCCCTTGGTTTCCCACGTGCATTATAAGTCAAGCTCATCCCCTCGTAGAGTTACAATTTCTCATCAAATTTCAGACACATTTTCTTCCACCTCTCCATAAGAACTCTCTCAGAAGCTGCAGCCTCTTGGTCCACTTCAGCAAGTAAACTGCACATCTTTTTCAAGGAAAAATAGCATACTTACTAGAGTATGTATGCATTTCTTAACCATTTTGTTTGTGCAAAACTGTGCTACTAAACTAAACTCCTTTTACCAGCTTCCTGTTTTTAATGTCACTGATAAAGTTTTTGAGTTGTTTTCCCACCCCATTTTCTCCGTAAGCCTTGTGGTTTTTCTTGCATGACTTTTAAGGGACACATATGTCCGTTTAGAGCAGAACTGATGGCACATTTGGTTTATCCACTAATATGATCGAGATGGATTACGAAAGTTTGGAAGAGATCTTTGTGATTGCATTCTGGGATTCTGGTAGAAGGTTCCTTCCAGGCCATCATTCTTCTTGATGGCATAAATATGGATTTCTCAGTAACCACGGAACGAGAGTATTTTCCTAGCTCTATCCCTAGGAACTTGATAGAAACCAATGTGCCTGAAGAACAATGCAGACATAAGATGGAGGGAATGAAAGGTGATGATCTGACGTGTAGGGCCCTCATTGAGGGGCTAGCAAGGTCTCCTGTCTGCTTTCTGCTGCTCTAAGGTGAACAGGATGCTCTGGCTGGGGCTGCAAGATGGACAAATTCTGCCTGTACAGCAGGCAGTTGGATAGCTGAGGGCCTTTGGAAATTAAAATGCAGAGGGCTTAGAATTGGCTTTCTGGCTCTGTGATTTGGGAAGGTCCCGGATCTGGCAGCAACAGGAAAGAAGAAGGCCAGTAAATCAATCTGTTCTTGGCTGACTTGTGCATGTCATTGAGGTTCTGCTGGTTTGTGCTAATGGCTAATGGGAGGTTTGGCTCCCATAAGAAAGTGCCACTAGCATTTTGTGAATCAGTAGTGATGGTTTGATGGAAAATACCTCAATCTCCAATGTGATGCAGTGAGACTCCCCAGAAATGATATTCAGACAAGAAACAGTGCCATTACAATCTTCCCTATGGGCTACATAGCCTTCCCGTGCTCCCTCCCAAGGTGTTGTTCTCTATAGCAAAAGCAAGTCACAGGTCTGGGTTAAGATTGACTTAGTGTTACATTGGTATATGTAAAACTGAACTCTTTTATCTTTGATGTTTTCTAGTTTTATGGAGATACAATCAACATATGATATTGCGTAGGTTTAAGGTGTACACTGTGATGATGGCCAAGCTTAAGTCTTGCTGGTCCTCTGACAGCTACTGAAATATCTGGTTGCTGCACACCCATTGTGTTGAAACAGTGATTTCTCAAGCTATGTCTTGTGCAGCCCAGAGTGCTTTGAGAGGCGTGTCAAGAGAGAAGAGGGAGGAATGGAAGGAAGAGGAAGATGTCAGGCATTTTATGCCCCTCCTCCCATTCAAGGTAAATGAAACAGATTCACCCTTTCTGTTTTATCACTGAGATTCATTACTGGTTGAATTGTGTTCCCCCAAGAGATATGAAAGTCTTAACCCTTAATGCCTGTAAATGTGATCTTATTTGGAAATAAGGTCTTTGCAGATGATTAAAGTTAATCCTTAGAATGATGCCTAATTCAATATGACTGGTGTTTTTTTTTTTCCCCCAAAGAGAGAGTACAGAGTGAGAGTGAGAGGGAGTAGCAGGCTGCCCCTGAGCAGAGAGCCTGAAATGGGGCTCGATCCCAGGACTCTAGGATCATGACCTGAGCTGAAGGCAGATGCTTAACTGACTGAGCCATCCAGACGTCCCTGACTGGTGCTTTTATAAAAAGGGGAAATTTGGATACAAGAGAGATACACACAGGGAGGATCCCATCTGAAGAAGGTAGAGATGGGTAATTCTCCAAGCCATGGTATGCCAAAGATAGCTAATACGAGAAGCCAGAAGAGAAGCACATAATAGATTCTCCCTCACAGCCTTCAGCAGGAAACAACCCTGCCGATATCTTGATTTTGAACATTTAACCTCCTTAACTGTGAGATAATAAATTTCGGTTGTAGAAGCTACCTGCCTTATGGTAGTATGTTACAGGAGCCTTAGGAAACTAATACAGGATTCTTGGTGAAATTTTACTTGTAAAAAAAAGCAGAGGGGCACATAGGTGGCTCAGTGGGTTAAAGCTGCTGCCTTCAGCTCAGGTCATGGTCTCAGGGTCCTGAGATCAAGCTCCACGTCAGGCTCTCTGCTCAGCAGGGAGCCTGCTTTCCCCTCTCTCTCTGCCTGCCTCTCTGCCTACTTGTGATCTCTCTCTGTCAAATAAATAAATAAAATCTTAAAAAAAAAAGCCACAAAGAGTTCTCAGGTTAAACTTATTTGAAAATGACTGACTTAGACTGAGTTAGAAAATGGACCAAGTGGAGAACTGTGGACACTTCTAATACAGAGCCATACCATTCAAAGGACAGGAGGTCTGAGTGCCAAGATTCTACCAAAGAAAGGCATTAAAGGCATACTTCCTGACATGGCTATCTAATTGGTGTTTTCACAGTGGGGCTTGTATTATATAGTTTGGAAATGTCAGGAGAAGAAACATAAAAATGTCTCAAACAGGTTATGCAATAGCCTAATGTAATCATGATTAGAGGAGGCTGAACGGCCTTAATGTATATTGACAATAATCATAATATGTTCAAAATAGGATCTTTTGTCTTTTTCTCATGACTATGAGTAGTTACATGTTCTCAGGAATCCCTGTTTGGTATAAACTGTGGTTCACCTGTGCTAATACAGCAAGCTAGGAGTCAGTGGGAAGGTATCGATTTGGGATAATGATTTTATTTAACACCTGGTACTCATTGCACAGATGTGCATCCTTGCTTCTCTTCTTGACAAGGAGGAGAGACAGTTGATGGGCAGATGGGGCCCTACTGTAAATTTCTTTCATTAAATTCTCCACGGGATGCCATCTTTGACTGATCGTGAATACATGTTCCTGGCAGAAGATCAATAGCTCAGGCAGAGGGGTAGAAAGCAGACAGGGTTTTGGTTTAAAGAGTCTAAATATATTTCAGAGTTCTAGGATTTCTGTGTTAGGAGTGGTGCATTTTGTGTTATTTTAGACCTTAGTATGTACACTTGCTGCTGGAAGCAATAATGAAAACAGCAGAAGCTAGCCTTGGCCTTGGCTTTTGATGATTTCAAGTGATTCTGGACAAGCCCCTGCACCCCTGAAATTATGAAGTCATGAGAAACCAGGCAGTATCCAGGAATGAATATCTTTGATGACATTCAAAATTATTAGGGGGCCCAGAACCTCTTGCAGCACTTACCAGAGACTGAGATTGTCTTTGGATGTTGGGTCTGTGGTGTTGTCACACTCCCCCCCACCCAAGAAATTACTCAGTGATTACGCAGTGCTCTATGTATGTGAATATGGACATCTGTTGAATAATGGTCTATGTCCATATTGAAGTAAAGCAGCATTTTGTGGATACCCAGGGAATGAGGTTTCCAACTCTGTCATGTCTGCCCCAATTACCCTCTCCAGTACTTGGAGCAGACATCAGTACTGGCCAGGGCACACATTTATGCTGAGCCCAGAAGAGGTCTTGCAATTCTTCTACACACGGATCTCTAGGCATTCGCTACCATGAGATGAGTTGCTGTGCAAGGAGAAGCCTACTTGCCTTGCCTATATTAGGCCTTGAGTAGGCATTTGGCATAATGGTTACTGCCAGTCCTAAAATGAGGCCAGAATGGTGGCCCAGTTCTAGGAAAGTTCTAATGTCCCCATAGAGGAAAAATCATTTGTCATGGACAATCAACTGCTCCTAGTCACCACCTGTGACCCAAAGTCAAACATTTGGCCTTAGACCAATCTGCATCAGACAGAGAAATTCACCTGACAGTACTGAGTTGTCGACTGGTAGATTCTTGACCTGAAATCTGCAGGCAAGTAAATGAGGGCAAGCACCACTGACTATCTCCAGTGCTTGCTCAAACATCCCTAGGGTGTGACCCAGAATTCGGCCAGTAGGAAGAAGCAGGAGTGAACCCACCATGGTGAGTTAGGGACTCCCTCTGCTAGATCTCTTTGCCCTGTGGGGCTGGGCCAGGTTCTCACAAGGGATGCAGGGCAAGTTCTTGATCACCTGGGAGTATAAATTATCTGCAGTGATAAGGTAGAAACAAGGGAAGAAAGGCAAAATGGCCCTTATGGTGTCTGGGACTTTGCAGACACTATCTTATTAATTGTCTCAATAACCTCAAAAAGTAGGTAGTTTTATTTCATTTTACAGATAAAGTGAAGCTCAAAGGGGCTGTGTACCCTCCTGAGGTCACAAGTAAGAAGCAGCAGAAGTAAGACAACCTTTAGATCTGCCTAGAACTCCCCTTTGCTCCTTGTGGCACCTGCTTCGACCACACCACTGGCCTATGCCAGGAAAGAAGCCACATCTCTCATATCCTATTATTGTGCTTCTTGCAAAGTTTAAAAAGCTTTTTACTATTGTTTCAGGTGTCTACACCACAGCCAGCATTTACACAGATGGATGAAACACCATCGTCCACCTCTCCAAACTTACAGTCTGCCGTTCGTAATACTCCTGACATTTCTGAGGTCATCTCTCTTTCTCCCCTCAACACACAGACAGGTCTGGCTCCGCAATTCAAAATGAAAAAGCAAAATGGCAACAAATGTCAAGTGTAACAGTGAGTCTTTCAGACAAAGTACCAAGAGAGCAAAGCTATTAAAAATTTCATTCTCTCTGCCCTTCCGTTTACTGGGCTGCATTCTATATGTGACTAAAATCAGCACCCTTGGAAGGAATGTCCTGGGATGTAGCACTGTTTCTGCAAATGTGACTCTAAGTGGAGGAAGCCCCACAGATAGCTTGTATGGGATTGGTAATTGGTAAGAAAGATCTAGTAAATCCTGCATTATTACTTATAAAGAAAGGTGGCAGGAATGGGAAGAAAGTGGCTCCTTATTTTTAAAGGAATGTAAACTTATATGTATATGTAAACTTACACATGTACATGTACATGTAAATTTATATGTATATAAGTTTTAAACTTATATGTATATATTTATTTGATTTTGCTTACGTATAAAGAGTTCTCCCATTAAGTATTATTGTACTGAAAGGGAAGGTATAGAAAACATTACCTGGAGTAAGAAAGTCTTGCTATTTAAAAGGAACTGAGCTTCCCTTTAACTTGGAAAAAAAGACAGCAAGAAATTATGCTTTCTTCTATAAATTTGACATGCCATCATTGGCATCATCATTTCATAAATGATGCATACAAAAAAACGTAATTAAATAATGCCAATGATTAAAGATTTAATTTATGCTCAAAACAAAGCAAAAGACTGATATAATTTTAAAATTTTTGAATTTAAATATTTGACTCAAGCCAACTCTTCATCTTTAAAAATGGAAAAGCTGAACCACTTGTCACATTTCTTATGTTCTGGATAAATCTTACCCTGGTTGCCAGTCATTGATTTCTAAGAAAATTCATTTGTCAAAGCTCTTTTAGTTCATGCCTCCCTGTTAAACATTCATCATTTCCAGGACTGAGAGCACACAAGCTTTCTCTCCTTGCCCTTTACACATCACTTTAGTGTTTTTGATCTTCCTTCCTCTTTGATAGCTGTGTGATCATGTATGGATTTTTAAAAACTCAAGTACTGAGTGAGATTTTCCCATCTTCTGAGTTACAATCAAGTCTTGGAAATCTGACATCCTGAATTCACCCTAGGTCTGCTAAAAAGATAGGAAACTGGTTCGTTGTGTGTTGATAAGAATCATAGAGCAGATGTATTTTACTTAAATAGAATAACAGAGTACAGAAAACAGGGTGAATGTTATAGTTAGAAAATTAAGTCATATATGGCAGCATATTGGGGTGCATAGTGAATGGAACCTGTCTTTTCCCTGGGTGACTCTTTTTTGCCTTTAAAAAAAAAAACAACATACTGTACAATCCCTGCTTAAATGAGGCCCAATTCCTCTTAATCCCAGGCCTGCCTGCTAGAATATTGTGCCTGATTAGCACACACATCTCAGTGTCAATGTAGCCTATTATGTGATTGTCTGCTTAAAACTTTCTTTTCTCTGATTTTATGTTGTATCTTCTGGGGTAACCATGATAAGCAAAGGTAATAAATACAAATGCTACCTTATTTACTTAGGAAGTGTTCAATCCTGACTGGATGCTCTTTCATCATTCACTTCGTCTTTATCCAGTACTCAGACTCAAGCCCCAGAGAATTTTGCCTGCAAAAGCCTCCATCTCTTTTGTGGGATGTCTTGTTTGGGGAAGGTGCGCTGGGGGCTGGAGAAGGGGGAACAGACACAGGGCAAGAAGTCTGTTCTGTGGTAGAGGATTGTTTTTATCACTTAAGCATCAGGTCTGTAACGAATCTACATTATGAAGAAGATTTATAAAATATGTAACCAGTGTGGGAAAGAGAGAATTGAGAATATGTCAGCACTGAAGGCATCCTTAACGCTGGACATCTGCCTTTATATTAACTAAAAACAAAACAAAACAAAATAACCCAAAACGGAGCACATGAAAAAGACTCCCTTTTCATTTCGAACCATATCCAAATATGTTCTATGTCTGGGCAGCTATTCCTCAATGATTTATGACTGTGTACAATGTACTTTGTAGATAAAACATGCCTTATTTTATGTACATTTCCTTTCAGATGTGGGACATGAGGGTTAAGTGGCACTGGAGGGCTTAGAGTACCGTCAGGATGGCATAGATAGTGTTTTCTTGCTGGGTAATGACAGTGTAATTCATGGACTTTTGGGGCCACTGTGATTCCTCAATTGCCCAGGCCCAAAACTTCTGTCCCCTGACAACAAGCGCAGTGACCCAGGTCTACGGGAAGGCCAAATGGGGCCAGTCGCCAAGGAGGAACTTGCTCCTTTAATTCTTTGTCATTCTTATCTTTTGCCCCAATCCTCCCCACCCCCCCACCCTCCCACCCCCTTTAAAGAAGATCAAGAAGATCTTCAAGAAGATCACATTCAATTGTAATGTATCAGCATTTAGTACTGATGAAAGGAATGTAGAACAAGAGAATGAGGATGTGCTCCCCTTCAGGCTGGGCTAGGAACACCAGATAATACTGAGGCTGGAGAGAATTACAATAGGATCTAGCAAGGGCAATGAAGTGTGGATCTTCTTATGAAACAAAAATGTCCTCCACCTCCTTCTTGGATTAAAAATAAACATTTTCTTTTACCCTGATGTCACATTTTGTTGTAAGTGCTGACTTACAGCTTAAATAAGTCTCCAGAATGCATGAAGTTAATCTGAAGTTTTCTGAAAGGGATCCGGAATCCCTACTGTCCCCAGATATAAACCACCCTTGGACATATAAAAACAGACAGTTGCTACAGAGTTAGTTTATTCTGGGGATGCATTCTCTTTCTATGCAGATTTACATACAATAACCCTGGATAGCTCCCCCATTATGCCTTCTATTAATAATGGAATCCTTTCTTTTAAAAGCTCAAGGCAGAGATGCAAATAAATTGAGCTGCAAAAAAAAAAAAATCTTCCAGGCCCCAAATGCCCACTTGGATCAGCCAGGCCAATGATCTGTGTGTTTGGGGCACTTAAAATCATATTTCGGTTCCTGCCCTGCAGTTAACTGTTACTACACGCTGACTTCGGCGAACAAATAGCTTTTTACTGTGAAGTTGCAAAGCGCCTCGAAACACTTCTTAGTTATAGGTTTTAGGATCTTTCCCATAAAGTTGTGGACCCCTGACCACCAATGAGATCGTCCTGGAGCTCTCTGACTTCTCAAATGGCCTCTTGTTGGCTTGGAGAGGAAAGGTGGGGCGCTAGTGTAAATAGCGGCAGAAGGGAGAGTGGGGAAGCCGGGCAATGAGCGTCCTTTCTTACAGGCAAGCTCATTGCAGAAGGAGACACAGGTCAGAAACAAATTTTGAAAAAACACTCTATTCATTTTCTTTTGCTGCTATAGAAAATCATGAGAAACATAGGCACCTAAAGTCACACAAATGTGTTATCTTATAGTCCTGGAAGTCAAAAGTCCCTGCCTCCCTTTCTTTCTGGGGACCCAATAGGAGAATCCTGTTCCTTGCTGTTCCCAGCTTCTAGATGCAGCCTGTGTTCCTGGCCTCAGGACCCCTTCCATCCTCAAGGCTAATAAGGGCAGGCTGAATTCTCCCATCTCCTGTCTCTGACTCACTTTTCTGCTCCCCTCGTCCATTTTTAAACACCTCCCTGATTACGCTGGGCTTGCTTGCAGAATCTAGGACAATGTCCTCATCTCAAGGTCCTTCATCTTATTCACATCTGCGAAGTCCCTCCTGGCACATCAGGTTTCATCCTAACAGGTTCCAGGGATTCTGATGTGCACATCTTTGGGGGGCTTTTAGGTTGCCCACCGTGAACTCCTTACTGCAGTAGACGTGCGAACTCTCTAGTTACCTCTTCGGTTGGAAAGTCGCTGGGGGACATGTGAGAGAGTAACACAAGGAAGAAATGCACAGCAGTCCCCCAGGTGCTCTAATGATGAGATGCTGTTCACACCTGCTCAGGTGATTGTTTTCACTAAGTCACATATTCAACACAGGCTTTCCTTTCCTTGTGATCGTCGTATTTTTTTCTTTTATATGGGTTGAGTTGCCAACTTTTTAACATAGGAATTGGGAACTGGAAAAGGTGTGTACTACTGTTAAAATGGTTGGAGAAATCACCCCAGTAGTATTTGCCTTGCTTGGAATTATAAAATTTATTTGTGGAACTGTATTGGCACAGCAGAACAATCATCGATCTGACTCTCTTAGGCAATCTGGCCCTCTGGAGGTCTCCTCACAGAAACATTTTTTAACACCAAAAAATGGAGAAAGCTGGGTAAAAGGACAGGATTCAAAAGAAAGTCTTACTTTCCCTTTCACTGTGTTTTTGGACTCTTCGGATTTAAACAAAGCACACCCCAGAGAAAGGGTTAAAAACCATGTTTTACAATGAAAAATTAATTTGTTAGAAAGCCTGGTGGATCTGTCTATGGTGGAACTGAGAAAATTATGTTAAGCTATGATATATACATTATAGACTCTAAGTACATAACCAGGTCTCTAAATAAGTCAACATCCCTTTGAGATTTTTTTTTTTTTATGTGGGTTGGACAATATGTGGGTTGAAGAAGATGTATGGCAGAAACATTTTTCTCCTAGTGATTAACAGTAAAGCTTGGTTTTGATAAGGAAAAAACTGTACTCTAAGCTGGCTGACCAAACCAGCAAGGGAATTCCAGTCCCTGTCTCAAAGCCCTTCCGGGTTCTTCTTTCCTACCCTGTTTCCCACTCGCTCCAAAATACCAAGTATGCAGAAGTAGGAGGGTATAAATTACCCTCCCTGCTTGTGCTCAGGGCTCAGACTTTTGGAGAAGGGTCTCTTCTGAGCCTACCGGTGTTAAATAAACCTCCGATCCTTCAAAGTCTCCGAGTGCTGCTTGGTTCTTCCATCAGGATCCAGTGCAGCTTCTGTAACAGTTTATATTTACAAAAGCCATTCATTCATTCATTCATTCATTCATTCATTCAAAAATACTTATCAAATGCCTACTAAGAACAATGCTATGGAGGAAGGAATGTCTGTGGAAGTGAATAAATAAGCATGAAAATAAAATCCAGCCCTAGTCTCTGTAGAGTTTATAATCTAAAGAGAAAATACTGTAACTTGTGTGCAAGTTTCCTGGGTGCAGTGGAGACATTTTATAAATGTTTTCAATTTTCTACAGTTTGAAACCCAGTTCTGATTTCATTTATTTAATCCTTACCAAGTCATCCAAAGGAGGTCTCTAAAAAAAGATTTACTTCCTTTTATTTATAATTTTAAAAGCCTAAAACACCACCACGTCAGATATGAATATCTTTTGTTTTCTCAACTCATTTGCAGAGACTTTTTAAGAATCCATGTGATAGAACCATAAGATCAAGAACGTTCTGTGGTGGTGTCAAGTCTATTTTGTTAACATAGGCAAAGAACTCTAAAATCTTTAAATAGGATAGTCTGTCAGGCTTAGCATATTTTAGGTTGGCTTAAAAAAAAGGAAATTGAGAAATCAAGAGTGTGCATGAATAAGGGAGCTAAAGTTAATGAAAGACAAATAATTCTTGTTATTAAGCCTTTGAAAGAAGGGAAGAAGTAGAGACAAAAACAATATGATATATAAACTACTTCCCTGTTGTAGTTCTTCCTGTTAGGAAGATGGGAGCAGATATGTTTCAGAAAGGGGATGAGATTGTATCAGAAACATCTACACTCTGTGGTATTCAGGTTGGTATTGGAAACAAATCCTTACAACCTTTGCACTCAGGAGCAAGGAGGAGCCCCCAGTGCACACAGAAAAGTCTCCCCTAGTTTTCCAGAGCTGAGAATGTTAATAAAAAGTCACTCATTTTCTTTCCCTAAGAAGAGTCCAAATTATCCTGGGGACCCCAGGAATATAAATATCATTGTCTGGTTCAAGCTGAAGGACTTTAACACATATTTATATTTTTCTGGAAAGACTAGAAATTAGTGTCTCAAATGCTAAAGAGTTTATTTCCTTGGATATAATTACTGTGTAATTTTTTATTATTTTGTGTAAATTGAAACGAAAGTGTGAAGGTTTTTCTAGCTCTTACACCTAAGAATTGTATCTTATAAATGCAGAATCTTCCTTATGTATAGTCAGTATTTCCCCCCAACGATCACTACCCCCTTCTGCTAGTTCTAAAGTAGGGACCGTTTCTGTATAAAAAAACTTGTGAATGGGGGGAAACCAGAGGGGGAGATGAACCATGAGAGACTGTGGACTCTGAGCAACAAACTGAGGGTTTAGGAGGGGTGGGGTGGGGGGCTGGGGGAGCCTGGTGGTGGGTATTGAGGAGGGCATGTATTGCATGGAGCACCAGGTGTGGTGCATGAACAATAAATCTTGTAACACTGAAAAAACAAAATAAACATTTTTTGGGGGGGAAAAAAAACAAAAAACTTATGGAGCCCATACTTGAGAGCAGAATGACATTTACACATCCAAGACGATGATGATGAAATAATTTGAACTCTCTTAGCTATAGAATTTTACTTGTTTGCAGCTTCCACTTAAGTTTCCTCCAAATCCACAAATCTCCTTCTAAATTTCTCAGCTGTCTCCAATGGTGTTCAGAAAAGCACTCCAAAGGGCACCTTTCCCACACATTTCGATACCATCACACACTTCTAAGTCCTAGGATTTAACTACTTCCTCCTTCCCCATTTTATTTTCCTAACAAGTTTTCAAGAGTCAAGAGGGCTTATCTTTACTTTTATCACTCTCATTAGCTCTTTGGATGTACTCTGCAAATAGTAGACTTTTAATAAGCACTTACAAACTACACAGCCAAAGAAATTTAAAGATTAAGTTCAAGGATTCCCTTTGGGTGGGGAGCACATCAGGTCATGTTCAAGGTAAATTGCTTTTGTAATTCAAATTGTTTTTGGCACAAGAGACAAAGTAAATTAGCTCAGTGTCTTTTGTTTCTCATTAACTCCAAAGCATGTTGAATTTAGAAAAATATTTTCTTTTTTCCTAAGGGGTGCCTAGGATGGCTCAGTTGGTTAAGCATCTGCCTTCAGCTCAAGTCATGATTCCAGAGTCTCGGGATTCAGCCCCGCATCTGGTTCCCTGCTCTGTGGGGAGTCTGCTTCTCCCTCTCTCTCTTCTTTTCCTGCTCATGATCTCTCTCTCACTCTCTCTCTCAAATAAATAAATGAAATCTTAAAAAAAGAATATGGATATTATTTGATAGTACATCATATTTTGTCAAATCTAGCTACTCTGAAAGTTATTCTAAAGCAGTAGACAGATGGAAAAGACAAATCCTGAGCTAAAGAGTTCAAATAGAAAGACCATTCTCTGGTCACCAAAAATGCCATATGTTTGACTACTGTAATGCAATGCCATACACATTGTCTTCATATTCAGAATAAAAAATTATTCACTGAATAATTAAAAATCACTTCAAGGTAACTCTAAAATCTTACTGGGGTTTTCAGACATGGGGAGGGAAATCTTTCAATTGCCTGATGCTGATTGTGGGAATCTGTCCTATATATCTGTAATACCAAATACACACAGCTCAGTTCGGGAGTTGTGATTATTATTAAGTCATTAGTCACTGATTTTGAAATATCATAAAGTAATGTTTTAATCTGAAATGGAGATGCTGTCACCCTCCCTATTTCATGAAGATGCACGGAATCAGTCAACTTCACACATTTTCAATAAATTGCAACTTTGTGAAAACAAAAAGAAGATAACATTCATTAAAAATAGATGCCAGTTCATTATACACAATGTCATTTACAAGGTCCTAACACTAGGGAAGCTGGCTACTCCTTACTAATATTTTCTGAGAAAACAAATAATGGAACCTCACAGGAATGTCAAACAGAGGCAAGATTAGGAGTCCAGTCTTTTCTGTAAGTGAATTTAACAGAAATTGCATTTACTCCCTTTAGTAATAAATGTACCTATCACACTTCAACTTTGAGGCAAGCTTGTTTTTTGTTTATTAAGAGGTTTAGGTTTCACTCTCTGCTTGACTCTCCAGATATTTGTGTCTCTCGCTCCTTGAATTGACTAAATGCTGCTTAAGTTCTCCTGTTGGTTCCTGAGTCTTATTTCATACTTTTCTCTGGACACTGTCTCATGCCAGAGTCTTCTTTTCATGACCATCTAACATAAATGTGGAAGCCATTGGAGCCAAAGAGTAAGGTAGACCCAGAGAGAGGCCTCTGCCCAAGCTCACTGGTGAACTGGCTCTGCCCATTTCCCAGCCCCTGCTCCTTGCTGGGGACTTTGTTTCTTTTCTGATCTCATTGCTGTCAGAAAATTCCTTGTCACTTTTTTTAAAATTTATTTGTTTAAGAGAGAGAGAGGGAGGGAGGGAGGGCATGAGCAGGGGAGACAGGCTCCCCATTGAGCAGGGAGTCAATCCCATGTGGGGCTCAATCCCAGAACCCTGAGATCATGACCTGAGCCAAAGGCAGATGCTTAACAGACTGAGCCACCCAGGTGCCCCAGTTTCTTACAATATTAAATAGAGTAGCTGCTGTTTTGTCTCCCGGTTTTACCAAAGGGGAATCTTTTTTATTTTATCTTTTTAATTTTTAAAATTATTTTTAAGAATTTTATTTATTTATTTACTTAGGAGAGAGAGAGCAAGTGGGAGGGAGAGAGAATCTGAAGCCAACTGTGCACTGAGCACAAAGCCCAACGTGGGGCTCAATCCCACAACTGTGAGATCATCGCCTGAGCCCAAAACCAAGAGCTGGAGGCTCAAATGACTGAGCCACCCAGGTGACCTAGATCTTGTTTCTTTCTTAAGAAATTCTATTTTCTAGTTTTATTAAGAAATAATTGACATATATCACCATATAAGTTTAAGGTGGACAGCATGATGGTGTGATTTACGTATATTATGCAATGATTACCATAATACGTTCAGTTGAGGTCCATCATCTATATAGATAAAAGAAAAAGAAAAAAATTTTCTTCCTGTGGCAACTCTTAGGTTTTACTCTCTTAATAACTTTCATATTTATTACACAGCAGTGTTAGCTATAGTCCTCATGTTGTACATTACATCCCTACTACTCATTTATCTGATCACTGGAAGTTGGTCCCTTTTGGCCACCTTCCTTCAATTCCTCCTCCCTCCATCTAAAAGGGAATCTTGATGATAGTCAGAGAAGACCAGCCTAGCATTATGCAATTCAAAGTCTTAAAACTTGTGGATCAAAGATAAGATTATATTTAATAAACTTGCTGAATTTTCTTATAATTTACTGTTATAGAGCATTATGTATTATATTAGAAATCTAAAACAAAAAGATATTTTATATTAAAATATTTATTCCAGACATGGGGATTAAGTGGGAATTTTATACCTTACTTCCTAGCACAATGTTTTTAGTAATAAAATTACTTTTATACTTGTATGTATAGCTAAGCTATGAGAGTGAGCATACATTCAAAAAAATCAGAAAGAAAGTGGTAACAGAGACCCTACGAAGCAAAGGAACTAATTTAACTTTAGAAGGATTTAAGGCGAATAAACTTAACCAAGTCCTTGTTACCTGTAGGAATCTGTATGTAGTGTGTTCACTTTTATTATTTGATTGTTTAATCCCTGAGTTAATGCTATTTACTGTTTACATCAACCCTTGGGTTTTAATATTAAAACTCAGATTTAATTCTAGTATAATCGCTTTACTTTCTTGAGTACAGAGGGAAAACTTTTGGATTTGATTATTTCTTATGAGGAGAAATCAATAGTAATTAAATACAAATCTTGGACACACCTTGATAAGTAATCAGCAAAAAGTTATTCAAGGAACATCTATGTTCTAGATGACTTACAGCCATGGCAAAACAAAAACAACAAAAACAAAAAACAAGAAAAATACTGGTTTGTGAAGGTATATCTAGAAATATTCTATGTTCTGTTGTGAATCTTTGATCTTTTCCATTTCTGTCTTTTGGAGCCTACTTTGAACACTTTGAAGTTCAAATGTATATCGCAACTCTTCTTTTGATAGCCTTTGTTTTTAGTGATTATAATACAATGATGATTTCTTCAGTTCACTCATTTCTACTTCATTTTAAAGTCAACTTGAAGTGGGTGTGGTAATTAAAAAAAATCTCTTTTATTTTGTAGTGGAAGGTGGGAAGCATATCTTCCAGGAGTCTACTTTAGGTACAAATACTTTTATAAACAAAAAACTAGTAGCTAAAAAAAATAGATGATTATAGTCTTTTAAATGGTTTTTCATATATATATTTATGAAAAGCACTAAATTAAACTATAGAAGAAAGATTTTAAAAATCTTTCTAGCCTGTTATCTTGCCTCCATAGTAAGTAATTCTTATTTAATTTGTCAAAAATCATAAAAATCATAGGACTTAACACACGTTATGAATATAATGTGGCTACTTAATAAATGTCAATGTTCCTACCCCTTCCTTGCAATTCACCTCGTCTTACTATTATTTTTGTATCCACATAGAATCTATGCTCTGCTGAGCTCTGTTCTGTCTGGTAGAACAAAGCTTACCTCAAGGACCTCTCTACCTGGTTTGCTCATTGTAGTTTTTCTTTCTTTATTGAATTTCTTTATCTTTTCTGGTAGTGACATGTGACATCACCTCCTTGGTTCAGCTACTTCCAATTAATCTTTTCAGGGCATCTGAAATGCTGGGGGTAAAACATTAGCATGCACTAGAATCACACGGACAGCTTGTTAAAAATGTGGGTTTCTGAATCTCCATTTCAAGAAATTCTTATTCAGTACAGTTGGTGAGAGATGGAGGGGGGTGGTTTTCTCACAGACAATTTTCAGACAATTTTGATGCAGGCTGTTGAGGTTGACACACTAATCTAATACTCCTGACTCTGAGGGCTATTTTTTCTGAGGAAATCTTTCGGTTATCTATTATTATAGAACAAACCACCCAACACTTAGTAGCTTAAAACAATCTTCGTAATTAATTTTGCTCATGAATCTGCCAGTTGGGCAGGGATTTATGGTAATGCCTTCATCTGTCTACATGACGTCAGCGGACGTGGTTTTTGTGGACTGAGTATCCACTTCCATCATGGCACACTCCTATGTTTGGCAAGTTGTTGCTGGTTGTCGGCTGGGAGGTCAGCCAGACATCCTTAACCAACTGTCAGTTAAGAGCCTTGGTTTCTTTCTACATGGGATTGTCTGTCATGCTGCTTCCTTCAGTTTCGTCACAGCGTGGTGACTGGGTTCTGAGATTGAGTGCTCCAAGAGGAAGTAAGTAGAAGCTTTTAGCCTCTTCCGATCTGGCCCCACAAACAGAATCATTTCCTTTGTATTGCATTTGTCTAAGCAGTGAGAGAGCTCTCAGATTCGAAGGGAGGGGACATAGACCCCACCCCTCAATGGGATAAGTATGAAAGGATTTTTGACTGTTTTAAATGTGTTATAGTAACATCGTAACTTCAGATTATGATCACTAAAAGGGAATTTAGAGGTAATTTAGTTTACTGGCTTCCAAGTTAAAGATGGAAGATGAGGCAATGGAGTATAAAGAGAAAATATTAGATCTTTATTATATTTTTCTCTTTATTTATTTTGGTATTTATCTTATAATAAAATGGACTTTTTTTTTTTTTTTGCTTTTGGTGTATAGTTTTGTGAATTTTAACACCTGCATAGATTTGGATAGCCACCACTGTAACCAGGATATAGGACAGTTTTATCACCTCAAAAAAACTCTTATGCCATCTCCTTATAATCACATATTTACCCTGCCTATAACTGGTAGCAAACACTGATTAATTTTCCATGACAACAGTTTTGTCCTTTCAAGAATGTCAAATAAATGAAATAACAGAGTATGTTACCTTTTGCAACTGGCGTCTCACAACGTTTTTGAGATTCATTTATGTTGTTGCATTTATCACTACTTTGTTCTTTTCTATTACTGAGTAGCATTGCATTGTGTGAATGAATATACAAGTTGACATTTGGATGGGTCCCAGCTTTTAGCTCTCATAAATAAAGCTGCTATGAACATTTACGTATAAAACTTCATTATGTTTAAACTCATACTTTAAAAACAGATACCTGTGAAGTGTGTTTTAAATTGTGAATAATATGGTAATACAGTAATGCATGTTTATAATTTTTACTTGTGTATGAGTTCTCGTTAACTCAGTGATAACAGTATGTGGTCAAAAAGTTTAGAAACTGTTGCTGATGATTGAAGCTGTGTGATAAATACATAGGCTTTATTATACTGCCTTCTACTTTTATCTTTTTAAAAATTTGCATAATATAAATTTTTAAAAGGTTTGTAGACCTCTGTCTAACCCCCCCCCTCACTAATGTAACAGGTGTAGAGCTGAGTCTTGAGGGTATTACTGGACACAGGAGCAAGTGGCAGAGACACACCCAGCTCTCCTGCCTCTTTCCAATGTGTCATGAAGCTGATTTAGGTGAAATGGCAAATTACACAAAGATTTTTTTTTTAGATTTTATTTATTTATTTATTTATTTATTTATTTATTTATTTGAGAGAGAGAAAGAGAGATCACAAGTAGGCAGAGAGGCAGGCAGAGGGAGAGGGGGAAGCAGGCTCCCTGCTGAGCAGAGAGCCCGATGTGGGGCTCGATCCCAGGACCCTGAGATTATGACCTGAGCTGAAGGCAGAAGCTTTAACCCACTGAGCCACCCAGGCGCCCCAAATTACACAAAGATTTTAAGTGAACTATGCATATTCTCATATTCTAGCATTTGGTAACCACATATTTGTAAGAATTGATGGATACTTTAAAAAAACACATGATGAGAACAAATCAAGGTCAGTGATGCTGTTCTTGTTTGATCTTTGTTCTTTTATTTTCCCCTGGCACACTAGACATATGTATTTCAGAGAAAGCAAATTACTAGGCTGTGAGAATGGAAAGTCCTCACCCTCTGTCTGCCTGGTGTGTAAAGAGATCCCATTTCTTCTTAGCCATTTGTTACTAATGTCAGCACACAGTAGAAAAACAATGTATAAAAACTTTAGTATGGTTACAATTTTGTAACACTGACAGAAAGAAACTTAATTTGTCAGAAACCAGCATGGGCCTTGCTGCTACCACTTAATTGTCATTGGTCCTTTGGTTTGGGCTGGGAAAACTTTATTATTATTGTTATGCATGTATCAATTATTTTCCTCCGTAAAAAGAAAATTAAATTACCCAGTCTGGCTTAGCTTGGCTAAAACCTGACAGATGATTATTGAGTTCTTTCCATCCCATACTTCTAGATCTCGATGGCCCATCAGTGGTAAAGTGGAAAGACTGACACTAAAGATATAAAGTTGTATTCAAACCAGCCTAGAAACCCAGATTTGAAACAAGTGACTACAGTTTGTTATAATTCAGCATGTCTCAGCTATTTAAGTCCTCACTTCCTCTTTTTTCTTAGCTGCAGTATATGGAGAGCATTGCATTTCCAATAAACAATGTATAATTAATTAGCATTTCCAAAAGCATAGTACCCTTCACATATAATTGTCTTTCCTCCACCAAAACAGCAGGTACTAATGAGATCAAGTTTTTGTCTTGGAGGGACCAGTTCCTGTTATTCGGCAATTATGGAGTGCTTAGGGAATGGAACTCAATTTCTCTGGATTCATCCATTTAAAATCAACCTTTTTGCAATGGAAAGGATATAATTCTTCTAGAGGGGAAATCTTATTTAACAAAGTTAGAGAAAAAAGGACACGTGTATTAAGGGAATTTTAATATGTATCACCTTAGAGAACTTAATAATTCTGAATTAAAGAGGCTGCTCAAGATGAAAGAATAGGAAGATCCTGAACTCACTTCCTCCCATAACACAAAAATCCAAAGCTACGTATGAAATAGTTCCCTCTGAAAAGGACCTGAAAAATAGCTGAACCGCTCCTACAATAAAGGAGAAGAGCCACATCAAGGGGAGTAGAGGCAAAGACGTGGTCTTATAAGTCTCCCCCACCCCCATGCAGTGACCTACAATGGGGAAGAATCTCATAAATCCAGAGTTTCTCCCTGAGAAGTGAGGAGTTTGTGCCACACATCAGGCACCTCGACCTTGGGAACTGAACCATAGTGATGAGCCCCCAAAATGTCTGGCTTTGAAAACCAATGGGACTTAGGCCTAGGAGAACGGTAGGGCTAGAGAATAGAAATGTTACTCTTAAAGTCCTCCCACACAGACTCACTTGTCTGGGACCCAGCACAAAAGCTGCAATTTGCAAAGAGCCTAGACCACATGTGAAGACTCATTTGCAACCCTAAAGCATCTATAAGAAGGCAGGGCCTATTAGGACTCTCTTCAGGGACAGGGGTCAAGAGAATTCAGAATTATTAAGTTCCTTAAGGTGGTACATATGAAAATTCCCTTGGGGCAAGTGTCCTTTTTCTCTTTGTTAAATAAGACTTCCCATCTAGAAGAATTTTATCCTTTCCATTTGTAACAAGGTTATTTCGAATGGATGAACCCAGAGAAACTGAGTCCAAAAGTGACATATGAAGAGCTCCTCAGGTAATTCTCACAGGTAGCCAGGTTTGGAAATCATATTGTTGTAAAGGCTGAGGTGACAGAGCATGGTCACTTTTTGGCTGAATGGATAAAGAAGTTTTGGTATATATACTGTGCAATATTAGCCCCCCCAAAACAAAATCTTGTCATTTGTAACAACATGGATGGACCTTGAGGGAAGTGAAATAAGTCAGAAAGAGAAAGGCAAATGAGTAGACTATTAGCCTATAGCACTTAAAGATAATGATTCTGAGTTAAAAAGAACAGAGAAGTCAGTAAAGCCTTCTGATCATATTTTTGAGTATGGTTCTGTCTGCTATCTGCTATCATTATAAATACTTATTAGTGTTACTAAACAAATTTAAATGAATCTAAGTTTCTTCACTTTAATTTTTGGACTACGTTTTTAAGTTCACACACCCACATGCACCCACTTGTTAGAGATAAATACTTTTTTTTTTTTGAGATAAATAAACTCTTACTGCAAAGACCTATTTTATTTATGCCCTTAAGGCCATGAATAGCTCTCAAGTTCTTTTCAATGATCTATTGTTCGCTTACATTAGGAAATGAAACTCAAGTACCACAGAGCTTTGAAGTGCAGTATCTATTTAGGCAATTCCAGCATGATGATTAGAGAAGAACACATAGGGAGCTAGAATTGGTAGCACAGTGAGGACTGGCGAGGGAGAGGACTGAACCGGGAGCATGCCTTTCGATATTGAGTGAAACATTTGTTATAAATCACCCTCAAGGGGTACCTGAGTGGCTCAGTGGGTTAAAGCCTCTGCCTTCGGCTCAGGTCATGATCCCAGGGTCCTGGGATCGAGCCCCGCATCAGGCTCTCTGCTCAGCCGGGAGCCTGCTTCCCCCTCTCTCTCTACCTGCCTCTCTGCCTACTTGTGATCTCTCGCCCTCTGTCAAATAAATGAATAAAATCTTTAAAAAAAAAAAATAAAATAAATCACCCTCAAGGATGTTCTTGATCTGGCATGCAAGGTGTATAGTTTTCATGGTTTTCGCGGCATGGCTGCGGCAGTGTCCTTCATCTCTCCCTTCACACCTCTCTGTGACTGACGGCGCTGTGTGAAACTGACGGGCAGGCAGGGGCCATAAATGGCGCTACTGCCATTTCACCCTCTGGTGTAGTATCAAGAGCGACCAAGCTCTGTCACCTCACCCTTACAGCAATATGACTTCCCAACCTGGCTACCTATGGGGATTATCTGGGGGAGTTCATCGTATGTAGCCTGCTTGACCTCGTTTCATACCCAGTCAAGGAAGATCTCCAGGGAGCGGGACTTGGATCCCTGGGTAAATCCGATTGTCAGCCTGTGGAGCAAGGTTGTTTCACTCAGTTTGTTCAACAGGTTCAAATAGAGGTATGTATCAACAGAACGCACTCACGTGTGCACGTGTGTGTGTATGTTCACAGACACACATACACACATTGTTGTGACTAATTAAACCACTTGTTCATTTAATCTCATGGGTTTTATCTCATGGTGGTATCTGGGCATTTTTGGAAGCAGACTATAGAGATTACAGAGATAACAAAAATATTCTCAGTTTCTCCATAATAGCTCAATTGGATATACACATCACATTATGGATTTCTCCCAACCTCTGTTGAATCTGTAATAAGAGACACTGTGATCATTACTTAAACACATATCTAAATCTAAACATATACCTAACGTATATCTAGTAACACTGAGCAATATATGGCAGTTATAAGCAAAGTCACTTGATGAGAAAGTTTATTATTTTTTGGGAAAAATTGAATTCCTAATGTGCTCTTCAATGTTTCCTTAAATTTGCTAACACTGAGACTCATGAAATGTTTCATTCATTGGAGGACAGAGTGTAAGGCAGGGGATGGGTATCTATGGATTTGGTCCTAAACTTAAATCTTTATTTTGCCAGCTAGGAGACCTCATGATCTCCTTTCTTGATTCCCACCCCGCCACTCATTTGGGATCATCTCTAAAGTCTTTTTGGGCTCTATATTCTGTGGTGATAACCATTTATTAAGCCATTGCAGATGTGGTTTTAGCCACTATTGTCCTGGTGTTTACCATTTAGGCAGGGTGACATGACACCTGTGTGAAACCATAAGGGATATGCAGCATAAGAAGTAACTGAGATTGTGTTGAGGAGCGTTCTTCAAGGGCATAGGGCAGGTTGATGAGGGAAGGCTTGTGGTAGGTAGTTAGAACTGGGTCAGGACCAGAAAGAAGAGGATTTAAATAGGCAAAAAAGAGTGGAGAGAGCATGCCAGGTCAAGTGGGAAGCATGGAAGTTGGAATGTAATGCACTGAGCTCAAGCTTTCCATCCTCCATGAAAGACAGACTGAATCTGCTCAAGAAGTAAATTTCCCTCTTCTGCTTTCCCAAAGCTCATTGCAATGACCATGATTATAGTCTATTTATAGACTATTTTTGGCTTTTCGTAACTATTTTTTTCCCGTGTTTTCTCTCTTTAGACTACAGGATCATTTTCTATTCACCTTTATAATGCCAAGACCCAGTAGACATCCTGTAGCCAATTGATTGAGTACCTGGTATAATCTTTCCATTAATGAATGGGAGAAACAATAACAATATTGGGAGTTAAGGCTGGTGTGGAGAATGTCTTGGCACATGCCTCAGGTTCCCCATGAGGGACCACGCACTCATCCTCCAACTGTTAGGAGTGTTCATGGCTGTCCACTCAATTACTTTCTGGAAGTTGCTCTCAGCTGAAGGTCAGGTCCTAGGTCTGTCTCACCCTAGGTCAGGTTCCCTCTCCACCAAGGGTCCATATCCAACGGCTGGTCAATGCAGGGACCATAAAACCCAAGTCTCTTTTCCTCAAAGCAAACAATTTTGAAGTGCTGCCACAGCCCAGGAGCTCCCTGTGGGATTGCTTGATGTCTTTGTTGAGTCTGCATTGCAGTTCAATTCTCCCATCTGTTCAGCCCTGCTTCCTTCACCTCCTCCTGGTGTTCATCCTAAGGGCACACTCCATTAAATTTCTGGCATGCAAATTTCTACCTCAGAGTCTGTTTCTTACAGAATTCAATCTAAGACAGCTGGTGTGGGAGTTTAATTTTGGATACTATAGAGGATAAGGTTGGAACAACCCTGCTCTGAGCCCAAAAGACACCTTTATGAGAATTAGGAGTTGCTCTTACTCATCTGTCAGAAATTGTTGTACTAAATAAACAAACCTACAGTGATTGTAAAGATAGAAGGCACTCCCACAGTTAATCAGTGCTTTATAATTGAGCAACAACAATGGAAACTGGTAGCCTTGAAATGGAAAGGTAGGTTTGCGCCAAATTATAAAGGGCTTTCTTAATCAATCTATGGATTTTATCTTCTCAATACTACATTCTCATTTTGCTGACATTCTAGGGCCTTCCTAGCTTTTAAACCAAATTTAAGTAATGATTCTTTTCATAGATGCTATGTGTGAATTTGTTCTCAGCCTTCAACTCCATAATATCCTTGAAATATATCCTGGTGAGTTTCCCTGTTCAGTACAATGGGCAATTTACCTGTGTTTAGCATTACAGTGTCAAGAAATGATCTATGGTTTCTCGTGTAGTCATGTATTTGTCCCCTGGGGAACATCTTCACCAGAAGGGAAGGTCTCCCAAATGTGGTCCCTGAGACTTCTCAGGCCAAATATGACACAGTAAGTTGAACACTTGGCCTATGAGTGGTGAATTTAATATAATACCAGCACCGAACCTACCATCTTCTCCATGTCTGTGCAGAAAATGAGAGCTAAGAACCATTTCCCAAATTTGGTTCCAATGTAAGTCTTTCTTAAATTCACCTAAACTCATTAATTTAGGCATAAGGGTATTCTACAATACTTTCCTTATAGTGCTAAGCTGCACAGAGCTAGCATGTATGTTATGGACAAATCAAATTGTTGAAGTCAGATGCTTTAAAGATCCATTAGCATAGAATTTACCTCATATTAATGCTTTCGTTGAAAGCATTTCATTTAAACGCTTTTGTCATACTAAAAAATCTTCCAACCGCTATTTTTTGTATTTTTATCAGTAGAATTTTCCTTTTAATGCCTTTTCCTCAGAATTCTTCAAATAGTCCATCCCATTCCCGTGAAAGGAAATAAATTATGCCCTACCATCAAGAAGATAAAATCAGTAATAGAACAACCACTATGGGTCAGCTGGTACCTTTTTCTTTTGACAATATGCTTCATTTTGATAACAGAAGGATTTGGCCACCTTGCTCAACCCAATTTAAACTTCACACAGGGTCGTACACTAGTAATGAGAAACTGGCTTTTCACAGTTGTATCCTGGAGGGAATTTTTTTCCAGCCCTAATCTGAGGCTTTGGTCATCAGCCTCTGTATACTGGCTTTTCGATTGCCAGGCTACAGATGCATCAAAAGGTACAGCCATGGTGGGGTTCCTTTTCTCATGTGCAGTAAATAAGAAATTTATTATTATCCTAACTTTCCTTTTTAAATGACATGAACACAAAGACCTGGCATCCTGGATTACTCCAGAATCTCCCACCCACTGTGTCCTCCAAATAAGATGAATATGAAACCTCAGGAAGGATATTTTTAGTAAGTGTATATATTATTTATAATCTTGACTAATATTTAAATTTACATGATGAAGATGTGGATTAGAACATACAGGTAGATGTCCTTTAATATATGATTTAGAAATTCATGACAACTTCAAAAATAATGACATGTTTCAAAATGTGAAAGGAAGCAATCTTATCTCCTTCAATTCTGTTTCTGGCTCATAAAGTCCTCTCTATTCTTACAATTATGGAAAACACCAGCCAGTCAGTCACCAACTCCTCTTCCTCCTTCTAAGATTGTAATCTTTTTAGACAGAGACTTTTTCTAGTGATGAGGAAGACGTTTAAGTGTTTGAGCAGTAAAGCTGAAATTGGGTAGAGTGACAAGACTTCAATCTAGTGAAAGAGGAAATAAAAAAATAAACAAAAGAGAAAATGAAATCCACTACTGCCCTGTCTCTCTTGTGTGAAGTGTAAAAATTTAGCAGGTAATAATTTGAGAATTGACTCTGGAAGTAAAAAAATAAAAGGAAACATTTACTATCAATAAAGAGAGGAAAGACATTCTACTGGGCAATAATTGGTATAATTCTTAGCTCAACTGTCATTTTCTAGAAGCCAAAAGCTCAGATTCTGTAGCTCATTATTACAAAAGATAATTTAGGCCTTGAATTTTGCAGGTGTTTCAGGGTAAAATGCAATCAGCATTAATTAAAATACTCCTGCTTAAAATTATGCCTTTGCTAGGTTCAGAAGAACAAAAACTACCATAAAACAAGTACTGCAAAAATAACTAAAAATAAAGGTTGTGTAGACTTGGATTGCTTCAAATCATTTAGCTAAATATGCACATTCAAATTCATGTTTGCTTACTCAGCATTTCTTCATGGATTGTGCTCCCTTTACATGGTATTCTTCCATAATGAAGCCTTTCCTCAAATCTCACCAATCCCATGAAGCCTTACTGAAATTGGTAACATTTTCCTACTGTTCTCCTCTTCACCTCTGCCCATTCCTTTTCAACCTGCAGCTCCTTCATTTCCACGTTTTCCTTGTGGGTTCACCAGGGTTCTGCCTTTGATCTTGTCTTGTTCTACCTTTCCCCCCCTGGGCATATCTTTTACCACAACAAAGGAGAACTAACATCTAGTCCTAAGCTGTCATCCTCAGCTTTGCCTGGATGTCCTGTAGACGTTTCAGGTGAACATGTCTAACACAGTATTCATGTCTTCCTTCCCCAAAACTGCTCTAAGATCCATATTCCAACTTCAGCTAGTGATGTTATTACTGAGCCATTCTTCCTCCTGTCTCTTCTTCTGCTAAACTTCCAAATTTTAATTAAATCTGTCTCAGACAAAGCATTTGTTTCCGTTCCTAATGCCATATAGTTTAGGTATAGTTCTGGCTTTCATCATCTCTTATCTGGACCATTTCGGAAGCTTCCTTCTTGATGTTTCTGTTGCCAGATCATTCCCCCATTATTGCACACTCCACATTACTATCTGAGATACTTACAAAACAAATACAACTCTGTTATTCCCCTATTTCAAACCTGCGTTCGCTCTCTTTTGTTTATACGATTAAATACAAATTTGTAAGTTTGGAAAAATTTGCTTGTTAGCAAATGCCCAATATTATTTTCCTTACCTAGAATGACTTTCCCTTTCTTTTTTCCTTCACAAACCATATTTGTTGTTTTTTGTTTTTTGCTTTGTTTTGTTTGTTTTTTTAAGCAGGGGCAAAGAAGGGATAAGGGAGCGGGAGAGAGAAAATTTAAAGCAGGCTAACATCCAGGGTGGAGCCCAGTGTAGGACTTGATCCCACAACACTGAGATCATGACCTGAGCCGAAATCAAGAGTCAGACACTTCACTGACTGAAGTACCCAGGTGTTCCATCATCTAGCAGCTTTTTTTTTTTTTTTAAGACTCTTTTATTTATTTGACAGAGAGAAACACAGTGAGAGAGGGAATACAAGCAGAGGGAATGGTAGCGGGTGAAGCAGGCTTCCTGCTGAGCAAGGAGCCCAATGAGGGGCTTGATCCCAGGACCCTGGGATCATGACCTGGGCCGAAGGCAGACGCTTAAGGACTGAGCCACCCAGGTGCCCCCATCTAGCAGCTTTTAAAAATAAAATTTGTTTACTGAGACTATTTGAAGTTAATTTTTAAAATTATTTTTATTTTTTTGCAAACCTTTGGGTAAGAAGTTTTAAAATCCTATCAGCTTATTCTCAGAGTCAAAAGTATGGGCTTACAATTTCAGAGGTGATAAAAAAAATCATAAGTCCAAGAGCAATGAAGACAAAGAGATCTTTCCCCAAGTATTTTTCTCTGAAAAAAAAAAAGTCACCTTCATCCAATCCATAGAGAAAACACAAATAGGTCCAATAAATTATTATTCTGCCTGATGCCATGGCTAATACCTATTTGGAATACAAAAGACCATGACCCAGAAAAAAGTATTACCACCATGAATGAAAAATTAATCAATGCTGTCTATGATTCAGAATAAATTAAAGTGAAGATCAGGTGTTAAATGTTCTGAAGCTGTTATGCAGAATGTTGATGATTAAGGAATATATTTTAATATTTATTATGGAAATTCCTAAACATATAATTAGCATAAGGAGAATAGTATAAATGAATTTCCACTCACGATCAAGCAGCTTCAACAGTTGGCAACTTTGTCAATTTTGTGTCATCTATTATCTACAATTTTATTTTCTTGAGTACTTTAAGGTAAATTGCAGTCATTATTACTTTTTATTCATGAAAGCTTCAGTTTATAACTCTGAAATAAAGGATTATTATAAACTTAATAGCAAATCATTAGATTACCAAAGAAAATGAGCAATAATTCCTTAACTACTATTATTATTAAGATATTATATTTTATCCATATCAATTTATTATTAAACATTTAACAATTCCTTACTATCCCATCTAATCTGTTTTCATATTTCATATTTAGTTGGCATGTTTCTTCTTCTTCTTCTTCTTCTTCTTTCTTTTAACTAGGCTCCACGCCCAGTGTAGAGTCCATCATGAAGTTTGAACTCATAATCCTGAGATGGAGACCTGAGCTGACATCAAAAGTCAGCTACTTAACTGACTGAGCCACCTAGGTGCCCCTCCCCCCCCCCGCCCCCAGCTCCCGTTGGTATGTTTCTTCAGCATCTTTTAATCTATAACAATTCACCCAATTCCCTTTTTGTTTATATCACCTATTTGTTGATATAGTATAGGCTACTTATCCCATAAAATTTGTCATATTCTGAAAAATCTCTACTTATTCTTTAAGATTGAACTCATGTTCACTCTAGGATGCTGTCAATGACTCCCAAAGACAGATTTTCCAACCTCTGAGCTCCTGCAGCACTAAGTGAATGGAATCATCAGGCTGTTGGACAGATGTTTACATGGCTGTCCTTCCCAATAGACTAGAAGGCTCTTGAACACAGAAGCATTATTTTATTCATCTTTGTATTTCCAGGGCTTAAAGTCAAACATGACACATAAATGGTGCTTCATAACTTTTTGCTGAGTGAATGAAGAAATTAATAAGGAAGAGAGAAGACAGGTGGTACTTGGAGAAAGAAGTTGGCATAGGAATATGAACTTAGAAAAGGAGATAAAGGTAAAATTTAGTTAATACTGTCCATTCCTTTTAGGGCGTATCATTTGTTTTTACACCAGACTGCCTAATTCTTGCATGAAAATGTTGAAAAAAAAATCTACCATTTGTAAGATTTTATAATTCTGCAAAGCTCTTTTACTTTTTATTTTGAAATAGTTCTATTCATATAAGAAAATACAAAAATAGTATATTGAGTCCGAGGAACTCTACATCCAGTTCCTCCCCTGTGACAGCATAGGTAATAGCTGTAAATATCAAAATAAGAAACACTGTTAATTATTATAGACCATATTCAGTTTTCTCCAGTTTTTACATGAACTTATTATGTTGGTCTGTGTGTGTGTGTGTGTGTGTGTGTATCTAAGTAATTTGGCAGAACCCTAGTTTTGATGAAAGATTCACCTCCAAGTTTAAAATTATTTAAATCATAAAATCATGCAGAAAAAATAGTATTAGTTCTAGTTCAGATTTTGGTGCAATTGATACAGTTCAGCTTCCGCTATATCTTCTCTGTTTCAAATATTTAACAATAAAATATAAAAAGAGAGAATTTAAAAAAAGATAGCTATGGGCTCTAAGGATGAGTTAAGTATATGCAAAATCAGCAATAAGAAAGAAACAACAATGAGGAATGAAGATGAACCCTGAGGCCTGCTAGTTTCTGGTGTGGGAGCAAGCAGTGGCTGGGAGGGTTTTGCTTTCCAGAGATAAATTGTGGATAAGGACTTTCCACAAACTACCAAGGACAGGCTCACTAAAGTTTCCCCCTTTTACATGTGAAACTGGGGTATGGTTGAGGGCTTCCCTCCTGAAGATGTAGCTTCACAGGAAGCCCCCAGATGCTCTGGGGAGGTGAGAGAAAAAAACACTCATCATTCTAATAGGAACTAACCAAGATGCTTGTTGCTCTGTGTCTTGATCTGTGATATCTTCAGCCTCATAAAGAGAGAGTGCTGAAATTCACTCTATGACCTGATCTTCAACTGAAAGCCTAAGGTCAGTGATGGAGGTAGGTTGCTGACCAAAGGCTGGACCTGGAGAGGGTGAATCTAGGAGAAGAAAGAGAAAAACAAAAACTTCCCACTCAAAATGAATTCACCAGTGAAAATTCTAGAATATATGGATATCTAAGAAAGATGGACAACAGTAAATAGAAACATGATTTATTTCAGATTTGTAAAAAACTGTGAGACTAAGAAAAGCTTTAAACCACGTACATTTAAAATACTCAAAAAGGTAACTAAAAAAACATCCATTGAGGGGCACCTGAGTGGCTTAGTCAGTTAAGCATCTGCCTTTGGCTCAGATCATGATCCTGGGGTACTGGGATTGAGCCCTGTGTTGGGTTTCCTACTCAGCTGGGAATCTGCTTCTCCTTCTCCCTTTGCCCCCTGCCACCCTGCTCGTGCTCTCTCTTACAAATAAATAAATATTTAAAAAAAAAAGAAAAGAAAAAAGATCCATTGAAAAAGAAAAATTTATAAAAAATAATCATGCAGAAATAAAAGGAAAACTAGATTAGGGAAAAAACAAAGATTTTAAAAATTAAAAAAAAAACCTAGCCACTGAAATAACTATCAATAAATAAGATCATTTCTATGTTGGAAGAAGGGAAAAAGGGAAGGAAGGAAGGACAAAGAAGAGAGAGAGAGAGTTAAGACACATATAGGATAGAGCAAAGGCTCCAAAAAACATCTGGTTGTGGTTTTAGAAAAAGAGATTAGAGTGCATAAAAAATAAATAATTTTTGAGAGATGATAAGAGTATTTACAGAACTGAAAAAAATGAGTTATCACATCAAAATTCTACTCTAAGTATTGATCAAAGTAAATAAAAGTAAAGACCCACACACACTGAAGATAAATAATCTTAACAGCTATCAGAGGGAAAATGAAAAATTATCTACAAAGTAATTAGAGTTACAGCAGATCTCTTATTACCAAATATTGATACCAGAGCCAGTGAAAAATAGCTTAACACTGTTTAGAAAAAAATTTTTCAGACCAGGATCTTTAAAACTTTATATTTAAGTATCTTGAGCATATCCAAAAGTGGAATCAATCTAAAATTGTGTAGTCAGCTTAACAAGCATATAAGAATGAGCACAAAGAAAAATATTTTTGAACATCAAAGGACTAAGGAAACTTACTATCTAAGACCCTCACCTCATATACAGAACAACTATTAAAGGCAGAGCTTCAACAAGAAGAAAAATGAACTTGGAGAGAAGAGGTAAGTTTTGAGGAAAGGTGATGAACACAGAAACTGATATGTCAATAATTTTAAACAACTATTAATAATGTAAAAGAGACCAACCAAGGGGCACCTAGATAGCTCAGTCAGTTAAGCATCAGGCTCCTGATTTCAGCTCAGGTCAGGATCTCAGGGTTGTGAGATTGAGCCCTGTATGTCACTCCACATTGGGCATGGAGACTGCTTAAAATTCTCTCACTCCCTCTCTCTCTGCCCCTCCCCCTGCATTGTGCACACATGCACAAGCTCTCACTTGCTCCATCACTCGCTCTCTCTTGAAAAAAAAAAAAAGGCCAACCAAAACTTGTATGTATAATTGAAACAAGTAAAACAAAAACTCTAGGGAATAGCAAGATGGAGGATATTCATTGTGTGGTTTAAGTTGTGGCATGGTCTTATTCAAGGAGGAGAATGAACATAATAAATAAATTTAGACTGTTAAAAAATACATATTCGATATAGATGTTAAAAATTGAGGGTAACAAAAGGCATGTAGGTTGGAAAGGAAAAAAACAAGACTGTTCTCTTTTGTATATTACACAATTGCATGTACTAATAATGAACATGTGGAAATCAAAATTTGAAAGCATAATGCATTTACTCCAAAAGAAAATTAAATACTTAAATATAAACTTAAAACATGCATTGGGATTTGTATGCTGCAAATTACAAAATGCTGAGGAAAGAAATCAAAGCAGCTCTAAATAAGTGACAAGACAAATTATGTTCACACAGACATGCCATTGGAAGACTCAACAAAGAAAGATATAACTTCTCCCCAAATTGATCTATAGATTAAATAGATTAAAACTATTCCTACTGGGGTGCCTGGGTGGCTCAGTGGGTTAAAGTCTCTGCCTTTGGCTCAGGTCATGATCTCAGGGTCCTAGGATCGGGATCTCTGCTCAGCAGGGAGCCTGCTTCCCTCTCTCTCTCTCTCTGCCTGCCTCTCTGCCTACTTGTGATCTCTCTCTCTGAGTCAAGTAAATAAATAAAATAAAAATAAAATAAAATAAATAAAATCTTAAAAAAAAGAAATAAATTTAAAAAATAAATAAATAAATAAGTAAAGCTATTCCTACCAAGATCCTACCAATGATTCTACAGACATAGACAAACGTATTCTAAAAATTATACAGAAATGCACAGGCCTCAGAATAGGTAAAGTAATCTTGGAAAAGAATAAGGTGGGAGGAATCACTCTACCTATATTAAGTTCTTCTATGTAGCTATAATAGTCAAGACAGTGTGGTTTTGATGATGAGATTGTGGAACAGCATGGAAAATCCAGAAAGAGAGTCATACAAATATGCCCAATTGATTTTTCACAACGATGCTAAAGCAGTTCAATAGAGGGAGAGAGCCTTTGTTCAGATGATGTTGGAGCTATTGGACGTAGGCAAAGAATCAATCTACCTTATCAAAAATTAACTCAACATGGATTATGGACTCTAATATAAAATACAAAACTATAAGCCTTTTAGAAATATAGCACGGGAAAAAGCCTTTGGAGTTTATGGGTAGCTAAAAACTTCTTAGACTTGACACTAAATGTATGATCTATGAAAGGAAAGATTGATAAATTGGACCTCACGAACATTAAGAGCTCTGCTCCCCTGTTAAGAGGATGAAATGATAATGTTCCAGACAGGGCAAAAATATCTGCAAGCCATATATTCAACAAAGAAGCAGTATTAGAATATATAAAGAACTGTCCAACTTCAACAGTAAAAAAAGCAAACAATCCAATTAAAAAGGAGCGAAAGACATCAACAGATATTTTACTCAAGATATATGGATGGCAATGGGGCGCCTGGGAGGCTCACTGGGTTAAAGCCTCTGCCTTTGGCTCGGGTCATGACCTCAGGGTCCTGGGATTGAGCCCTGCATTGGGCTCTCTGCTCAGCGGGAAGCCTGTTTCCCCTCTTTCTCTGCCTGCCTCTCTGCCTACTTGTGATCTCTCTCTGTCAAATGAACTAATAAAATCTTAAAAAGAAAAGATATATGGATGGCAAATATGCACATACAAAATTAGTCAATATCATTAGTTATTATAAAAGGAATGAAAAATAAAATTACAGTGAGATCTCATTACATATCTCTAAGAATGGCTAGAACAAAAACAGTGACAACTCTAAACGCTAGTGAGGATATAGAGAAACTAGATCACATAGACATTGTTGATAGGAGTGTACAATGATATAGCCAATCTGAAAAAGTTTGGTAGTTCCATTTAAAACTCTATATGTAACCTAGCAATTATACTCTTAAGCATTGATCCCAGAGAAATGAAAATTTATGTTTATACAGATACTTGTGCACAAATGTTCATAACTACTTTATTTGTAGTAGCCTCAAACTGCAAACAATTCAGACATCTTTTCACAGGCAAGTGGTTAAACAAACTGTGGTATACCCTTATCATAGAATACTATCAGTACTATAGTAAGAAGGAATAATTGTTATATGCAACCACTTGGATGAATCTAGAGGGAATTATGCCCTGTGAAAAAGAGCCAATCCCAAATTTTTAGGTACTGGATGAGTTCATTTACATAACATTTTTGGAATAACAATGGAGAATATAGAGTAGTGATTGCCAGAGATTAGGGATAAGGTGGAGGAGATAGGTAGGAGAAGAGGAACGGCGTGTGGGTTGTAATAGAAAGAATCCTTGTGCTGTATCTTGACTTTAACAATGTCAATACCCTGGTTGTGATGTACTGTATTATAGTTTTGCAAGATACAGACACCATTGGGGGAAACTAGGTAAAGATATACAGGTTCTTTCTTAACAATTTCTTACAACTGTGCATAACTCTATATTTAAAATAAAAAGTCTAACTTAAAAAAAAGTTAAAAAAACCCTAAAAGTAATCTTTAATAGAAGAAAATATTTGTGCAGTTTCCAAGTTAGCAGCAAATACATACCTACATATATACATACGCGTGTGCTCACATACGTAAGACCAAGAATATTTGAAACTATCAACTGAACAGAAGTCAAGAAAGGAGAAAAAAATAAAGCAAAAATAAGTATTGACCTATCTACTTACATACATATATACCTACGTGCATACACACATACTGTGGTGAATAAAAACATAAAAAAAAAGATCAAAGTTTGTCCAATAAATAAGAATGTATTGAGCTCATATATTAAAAAGACAGACATCTCCTTCAGGTTTAACATTTTATAAATGAGAAAACTGAAGCCCACGGAGCCTAAATGACTTGTGGGTATTCTCAGAGCAAATTGGATACTGAGGCCAGAGTGAAAGCCAGTACCCCTAATTCCCATGCTTGCATGCTATAAATAAAAAAAAAAAAATTTACCCCAGAAATGACCTACTCCACCAAATATATCCCATTAGACCTGCTGGCATGCCTTGCGATATCCTCAAATCATAAAAGAAGTGGAATGTGCCTGAAAACTGAATTACATTTTCCTCCAGAGTGAAGACTCTTCTGTATTTCAAAGGTCATTTATTTTTCAATTTTGCCACTTTTCAATTTCTCAACATGTGGCCCAGGGAACCCACCCTGAATCTAAAACTTGTGAGCATGATTACTCAAGCAAGCAGCTGAGTTCCTACCTTTTACTTCTCAAAAACAGATTTGCTTCCCCATCCCTTAGGGCCAGGTTGGGGGCTTTTGATCTTTGAGCTTAGGGGGCTGACTTTCACCTTGGACCCCGTGAAAAGACAAAATCATAAATTATGTGATCGTTAAATGAGAATGACCAAGGGCTAAATATCTTAATTCATATTATTCTATTTCCCTTCGCCATCATAAAAATAAATGCAGGGATACAAAGTAATATTATTAATCCTAGAGGCAACTATACTAGTTTTGAATGAGAAGGTGTTTGCATTCACCAATGCCATTTCTTAGCTGTATAAATCAAGAGTAAATTATTTGGCCACACAGATTTTGGTTTCTTTTATGAACCTCAGTGAGATGAGAAATCTCTGCCCTTCAAAGGGGATTTAAATTTGCATTAAAAAGAATTTGAATTATTTTGAAAAGACTTAAATGTAGCAGGGGTGGAACTATTTAATTACTCTGAAATAGTTTTTCCATGAAAATCTCAAGTCAAGTATTTTCTTCACATATCCATGTTTCTGGGAATGCTTCCTCAACTAATGTGATTAATAACATCAGACAGTTACAGTAGAGGCCAAAAGACAAAGTACTGAGGGTTATTGCTGCAGAGCCAGAGTAAGTGTCCAGCCAAACCACTAAATAGAATGAAGCTGCAAAGAAGACATGAACAGACACTTCTCCAAAGAAGACATACAAATGGCTAGCAGACACATGAAAAAAATGTTCATCATTAGCCATCAGGGAAGTTCAAATCAAAACCACATTGAGATACCACCTTACACCAGTCAGAATGGCCAAAATCAACAGGACAGGAAACAAAGAGTGCTGGAGAGGATGTGGGGAAAGGGGAACCCTCTTATACTGTTGGTGGGAATGCAAGCTGGTGCAGCCACTTTGGAAAACAGTGTGGAGATTCCTCAAGAAATTAAAAATAGAGCTACCCTATCACCCTGCAATTGCACTACTAGGTATTTACTCCAAAGAAGCAGATGCAGTACAAAGAAGGGCCACATGTACCCCAATGTTCATAGCAGCAATGGCCACAATTGCCAAACTGTGGAAAGAGCCAAGATGCTATTCAACAGCATAAAGAAGATGTGGTCCATATATACAATGGAATGTTATGCCTCCATCAGAAAGGATGAATACCCAACTTTTGTATCAACTTGGATGGGACTGGAAGAGATTATGCAGAGTGAAATAAGTTGAGCAGAGAAAGTCATTTATCATATGGTTTCACTTACTTGTGGAGCATAAGGAATAATATGGAGGACATTGGGAGAAGGAAAGGAAAAGTGAATTGGGGGAAATTGGAGGGGGAGATGAAGCATGAGAGTCTGGACTCTGAAAAACAAACTGAGGGTTTTGGAGGGGAGGGGGCTGGGAGGATTGGGTGAGCCTAGTGGTGGGTATTAAGGAGGGCACGTATTACATGGAGTACTGGGTGTGGTGCATAAATGATGAATCTTGGAACACTGAAAAAATAAAATAAAATAAAAAAAAAGAAGATACGGAACCAATGAAATAATATTAAAAAAAAAAAGAATGAAGCTGTCATAAAGACATTCAGACCAACTAAGCCAGACGTTACTGTTCACCACACTTCTGGAATAGGGTGAATGAAGCCAGCAAAGGGAGTGGTATGTGAGGGGCAACAGTGAACAAAGAAATGGATAAGTATATGAAAACATCAAACAGTAGCTATAAGAATATAAGATACTAAGTTGTGGTCCTCAGAAATAAGGTGGACCTAAAAATATGAGACCAAATGAGAGAGGGATGATGGGAATCAAAATGTACAAGACTTTATGTCCTTAGTGTGTTCAAAAGGAAGATGAAAATATATGTTGCTTAGACTTCTATATGAAGTAGGCTGTGTGATACTTTAAGGGTAACCATGGAAAGACCAGAAATCGATATACAGCTTTAACTAGCAGAAGAGAAATGAAGAGAATAAAGGATATTGATGAATCTCATGGAAAACAGAAAAGAATATAAGAAGCAAGGAAAAAGTATGGTAAACAGAAGAAAAATAATGAGAAATTAAAAAAAATCTATAATCTATATGTTAAGTAATTTCATATCCATTAGTTAGATAACATGAGGGGTAGGATACTCATCAACTTTAGGGTAATGGCTACCTCTGAGGAAGGATGGAGAAAGCTGATGCTTTAGTCATATCCATAAAGTGTTACTTAGACTTCCTGAGGTGAAGACTTTGTAATGTATACAAATACTGAATCACTATGTTGTGTACCTGAAACTAAAACAATATTGTATGTCCATTATTCTCCAATAAAAAATATGTGAAAGAAAAATTGCAAAACGTTAATATTTGTTCAATCTGGGTACAAAAGTCCTTGTTATGTTATTTTCTATTAATTTGAAATATGGGGCAATAAAAAGTCCGTAAATTATATCTGTTGACAAGGGCATATGTGTACAGGTCAACCAAATAAAATCTGTCCTTTGTTATAAAAAAAGTTTAATAAACAAAATACTTGTTTATAATACAGTGAAAGCATAATATGTAATCTATGTAAATTCTAGAGATGGTTTTGGATAAGGTAATCAGTGTGCCATTTGCTTGTCAACTATCCTCCATTCTGACCATTCCCTCCATCCTTCAGAGGCCAGGCCTTAGCTCCTCAGTGCAACTTCTGCTTGGTCCAATGAAGACAACTGGAAATAAGCAAGACATGGGGCTGGTGATTTTTGAAAGGTAGGACAGCTTTCCTGAAATTCTCCGGAGTGAAATGATGGCAGAGAAAATCCCCAGAAGGCCTTGCAATGCATGTTTTTTGATCTATGTTACCGTTTTCAGGTCAGTATACTGGGAATCCTTTTAGGAACAGACCTGAGATTTTATAACAAAAGTTGATACTAAAATAAAATTCCATCACAGTAGGTAGGTGGTGGAGCTTGGTGTTTGCTGAGTGAAGTTTGGTCTTATTCCACAGCCCTAGAGATTTCAACCATAAGCATAGCCTCGCACAGGGCCCCACACAAATTCCATCACACATGAAGATTATACAATTATACATTACGCATTACAGATGTGTAATTGCCAAAATCAATCACTGGCATATAGCAAATAATAATAATCTAGGTATGTGTACCGAGGAGCCAATTTAACATTAAGTGGGAAGAATGCCCCAGACGGATATTCTTTTGGGTCCACTGGTTCCCAGTTTTTGCAGTCTTCCTTCTTACCACATCCTCTTCCCTAGATCCCCACATGTAGTTCTGCTCCATTCCCGGCCCCCACATCCATTTAAACTTGAGGAAAGGAACATTTAAGCAGCCTTAATTCACCCTTGAAGTGATTCTGCCAACCAATCATTTCTGTATGACTTGATCTCCAGCCTCCTCTGGTAGCTGCCTTGTTCTTCTTCCTGAGTCCCCATCTGGTCACTTGCCTAGTACCTCAGGCCAGGGGTCTCCTCACCTCTTCCAATGCATTGGGCTCTTGTTCCTGCATCCCAGTTAGTGGTTGGGCCACTCCATCTGATAGATACATTTTCTTAATGTCTCCTTTCAACAGTTTTGGGACTCTTCCTACTTCTAAATTCTCAATTGCTAAGTGTATTAGCTTTCTGGGGATGCTAAAACAGCTTAAACAACAGAAATTCATTGTTCCATAGTTCTGGAGGCTATGAGTCTGAGATCAAGGCATCTGTAGGGGGGCACCTGGGTGGCTCAGTCAGGTAAGCGGCTGCCTTTGGCTCAGGTCTTGATCCCAGCGTCCTAGAATCAAGCCCCATGTTGGGCTCCCTGTTCAGCAGAGAGCCTGCTTCTCCCTCTCCCTCTGCCTGCCCCTCTACCTGCTTGTGCACGCTATCTCTCTCATTCTCTGTGTCTCTGTCAAATACATAAACAAACAAACAAACGAACAAACAAATAAATAAAATCTTGGAAAAAAAAAAAAGAAAAGGCATCTGTAGGGCCATATTCTCTTTGAAGTCACTAGGGAAGGTTCTGTTCCAGGCCTTTCTCCTCCTGCCTTCTGGTGTTTCTTTGCTTTGAGGACATTTAACTCCATTTTTCCATGATATTTTCCTGTGTATGGCTCTGTCTCCAAGTTCTCCCCTTTTATAATAGCACCAGTGATGTGGGCCTAGAGGCTCGAGGCTCACACCATTCCAGTTTGATCTCATCTTAACTAATTACATCTGCATGACCCTATTTCCCAAATAAGGCCATTTTCTGAGGTACTGCTGGTTAAGACTTCAATGCATGAAGTTTTAGAGGACACAATTTAACCCATAACATTATGGTTTCTAGAACTTATTGAGACACCGGTGGTCATTTAAAAATTTTTTTTGTTCATTCCTCTGTTCATTTTTTTCATTTAACAGGTATTTGTTGAAAGCTCAACATTCGTGAGACAGACATTCTGTCAGGCATTAGAAGAAACAAGGAATGAGAGCAAAGGAGCTCACAGTCAGGAGACACAGGTATATAGTGGAAGAGATCATTTTAAGTTTAAAAAGGATGACCTGTTTTCCCCAAGATTGTTTTTTTCCTTGTTAAACTGGTCATCATGTGCCAGATTTTGATAGAACCATCGGTCTAATTAACATGTCTCCAAATTTCTTTATAGTGCCTGTTACTAAATTTACCTATGACCAAGATGTCTATTACATTGATTTTTACCATTTGTTATTTGCAAACTGCATGTTCTTGAACTTTGGGTAAACAAAAGATTTCACGCATTTAAGTTTCAGGGTCTGGCAAATCAGGAGACTGTGCTATTACTTAGCTATGAAAGTGATTATTTTTTCCTTTTCTTTTTTTTTTTGAAAGTGATTTCTGATAAAGAAAAAAAGCATGTGGGGTGTCTGGGTGGCTCAGTCATTAAGCGTCTGCCTTCAGCTCAGGTCCTGATCCCATCGGGCTCCCTGCTCAGTGGGAAACCTGCTTCTCCTTCTCCCTCAGTCCCTACCTAGCTTGTATTCCCTCTCTCTCTATGTGTCTAAAACCATGAGAAAAGAACATTCAGCTTCTTGAAGAGGGATCCTTGTCTAAAACAAACGTTCTGCTTTTTCTAAAGAATCAATTAAAGAGTGAGTCAATCAAAATATAGAAGAAACAACAGGCAGAAGATATTATCCTCCAAGTACTGCTACATCACAGTGGCACTTTTAGTCTCTAAAAAATTGCTCTGGAGAGCATTCCACGCTCTCCTTAAACAACCCCAGGTGACCTTAGAAACTCTTCCTTTGCTGGGAGACCAGTGTGTGACAGTTAAGTACCATGGAAGTGCTAAGGGCCTGCTTCTAGAATGTCAGCCTCTCCCACACAAGGGTTTCCAATTCTTGCTGGGTTCAGTGTGTGTGTGTGTGTGTGTGTGTGTGTAAAATAAAAACCAGTTTTCTCTTATCATAAAAACTATGCTTCCTTTCTACTAAATTCAATGACACAGTGGTCAGTAACTTGGATATGCTTGTTCCTCTGCCCAGTACAAGATGGGCTGGGCTAATCCCTTGAGATTTAAGTAGTAAGAGAAAATACTCTGTCAGTCCAGACCTCTGGACACATTTAGACATCAGTGGCCTATGCGTGTGGAATTCAGGTAGCTGCCTGCACTTAGGTAAGTGCTGAGCATCACGTGTGTATTTGCACAGCATCTAGTCAACCTGAGCAGCTTTGTCCACTTTGCAGAGATGAAGGACAGTATCTGTTGTCCACCATGAACTTGAAAATCACCAGTCACATCTAATGTGCTGAGCCCCAAACTAAAGGTGGAGAATTAAAGATGGTCATGCTATTGCCCAAATCAATACACGTTTTGAAATGGTCTCTGATCTGGGTAGTTGATGAACTTACAAGGAATCCTGAGGGTCAGGGTTAGGTCATTTTTAAACATACACACACACACATGCACATAGGTGTATATTATATATGTTTACATAAATATGTATATAAATTTATACATATATACATTTTAAAATGCAACTAATAAAAGGTATTTCAACCAGAAGCAGCATTTGCTGATGTAGTTAAAGGGAATTCATACAATATCGATTGTCTGGGTCTAAGGATATTTTAGGTGACTAATATTAACATGAGGTGGAATGACTAACAGGCTGAACCTATCTTTTTGGAACACATTTACAGTGTTCCAAGCTACTATCTACATTATCTAATTAAATATTTGAAAATGAGGCATTGGTAAGTTATTAGTTTCCTTTTAATTGTACTTTAAAGTTGAAGAAACCTAAAACTTAGAGAAGTGAAGGACTTTTAGCTGAAGGTTCTATAGCTAGTAAATTCTGGCAGAGATCCAAACTTAAGGCCACCTAATTCTAAAATGGGCAGGTGTCTTTTCTACTACATAACACTGCTTTAAAATCTCTGCTTAAGGGGCGCCTGGGTGGCTCAGAGGATTAAAGCCTCTGCCTTTGGCTTGGGTCATGATCTCAGGGTCCTGGGATCGAGCCCCGCATCGGGCTCTCTGCTCGGCGGGGAGCCTGCTTCCTCCTCTCTCTCCGCCTGCCTCTCTGCCTACTTGTAATCTCCCTCTCTCTGTCAAATAAATAAATAAAATCTTTAAAAAAAAAAATCTCTGCTTAAGCGTGCTTGGGTGACTCAGTTGGTTGACCGTCTGCCTTCGCCTGGGATCATGGTCCTAGGTTCCTGGTACCAAGCCCCACATCAAGTCCCATGTTGCGATCCCTGCTCATTGGGAGCCTGCTTCTCCCTCTCCCTCTGCTTGTGCTCTCTCTCTCTCTTTCTCAAATAAATAAATAAAATCTTTTAAAAATGAAATAAAATCTCTGTTTATAAGATTTTCAACACAAGGTTCACAAATACCCAGGAGGCGTGTGGATGGAGTTCAGGGGTCCATGAGCTGGGAGGGAAAAACTACATCTTCTTTTTCACTAAACTCAAACTGAATTTTAGCATTTATTTTAATTATAAATGTCAACAAAAAACTTTAGAAGTCTTATTTTTGCTTAGTTGTACTCTTATGAGGCAGGGAAAGATTTGAATATTGGACAGGGAACAGCAAGAGACGGTGACCTCCATGGTGATAGGAATCCAGGTTAGACATATGTGTAGCCTCTAAATAAGTGGGGCTTACCCAGTTTTGGAAATCGGAATTAACTTTAGAATCTGCTAAATATACAAATTCCCAGGGGGTGCCTGGGTGGTTCAGTTAGTTAAGCTTCTGATTCTTGATTTCAGCTCAGGTCAGGATCTCTGGATTTTCGGCATGAGCCCTGTGTGGGGCTCCACACTGGGCATGGAGCCTGCTTAAGATTCTCTCTCTCTCTTTCCCTCTGACCCTACACCTCCCACTTGTGTGTGTGCTCTCTCTCAAAAAAAAAAAAAAAGTTCAAAAAATAAATGACATTTCTAAATATACAAATTCCTGGACCTTGCTCTCCAAGAATTTTGAGATCGCTGGTCTTAAGGTAAGTTCTGGTCGTCTGCACTGTGATACACACACAGAAAGTACACAATTAGTGTCCTGTAGGGGGTGGATAGGTGGATGGATGAATGGGTGCATAATTAATGCACAAGAAAGAAAAATAGTGAAAGAAGCAGCAGGACCAAGAGACAGTGAGACTACTGGCCCCAGCTAAGTGTCCACAAGGTCACACTGGCTTTTTCCCTCTCTCCCTCTGCAGTTCCTATGCTGGGGACCTGCTCTATGTTTTCATGCAGCTGCTTTTTAATGCTGGCAGGCAAATTATATATAGTACCTTAGAGATGTAGGCATTATCAATAAGTGTCCTATCTCTGGTCACCCACTTCCAAATTAAAAAAAAAAAAGTAGGACATAAAGGGGAAAGAAGCCGAGGCTAATAATAAAAAAAAAAAAAAAACAAAAACAAAAAACGTCCAGGGTGCCTGGGTGGCTCAGTGGGTAAAGCCTCTGTCTTTGGCTCAGGTCATGATCTCAGGGTCCTGGGATCGAGCCCTGCATCAGGCTCTTTCCTCAGCAGGGAGCCTGTTTTCCTCTATCTCTCTGTCTACTTGTGATCTCTCTCTCTGTCAAATAAATAAATAAAATCTTAAAAAAAAAAAAAACCCACCTGTCCAGTTCCCCTGCTCACCACCTTTCAATTTCCCTTCCCAATGCTTCACCTGAACAAATACCTTAACAGGTAAAAGAGCAGTATTTTAGGTAGATTTGGTGGGGGAGGAGAGCTATGGATTTTCTCCGAGAGTAGCTTCAGGGTTGAGGACTCTGTTGTAAGTACCGTTCCTGAGCTCTGTTTTGCCTGATGGCATTTTATTTAGTAAGAGCATTTTTTAGTGACAGTTGAATGGATTTTTCTTGTACTTATATACCACATAGGAAGTGAAAAAGGAATATTCTGTGACATTTGTCTCATGCTCTATTTGATATTTATTGGAGCCAGACTAGAATCTACACATGTTAAAAATAATCACCTCATTATGAGGCTGTTTATTGCTAGTCAAGCCACCTTACTTCCTGTGGAGAAATACCGCGCTATGTGTGTGAAGGTTACTGATGGCAGAAAAAAAAAAAAAAAAAGACATAAGGGATGATGAGAAGGGACTAAAGTGGTTGCCAGCACTGCAGCTCACTTGTTTTGTAGCTAGCGACTACTGGCATTGTCAAAAAGGCTTTTTATCCTAAAAACCAGAAAGCAGATATTCAAGTATGTCTAATACGGGGAGATAGAAAAGGGATGGCTGTCAGCCATCGCTTATACACTTAAAAGGATTTAGTTAATATAACAGGGCATCGTGTTGTTGCTTCTTAAATAGTGATTTTTTTTCTCCCTCCATTGGGCAAACTCCAGTAATGACAGGAATTATTTAACCCCCAAATCTCAAGAACGATGAGGATGATGGATATTCTGGGTAATCATACTCTTTTAAGAGGGTGTGCTCTTAGATATTCTTGAGGTTGAAAGCAAACTGTGAGAGAATAGGTCTTCTTAGACCTCAGGAACCAAGTCAGGGGCTCTCACACTGACCTCACTGGGTGAGCCCCATACCCTCCTCTGGGGAAGTATCCCCACCCACACCTCCTTCCACTGAGCAGCCATGTACTTCCTGTGGCCACAGATAATTGACTTGGAGAGGGTAGTGGATTCACGAAGTGACAGCTGTCTAATAATGCCTGTGACCTACAGCCTAGCACCAGATGAGATAGGCCAATGAAATTCATCCTCTCAGAATTTCAAAACATGTGCGCATCGTCAGTTGGTGGAGAAAGCTGAGGCCAAAGGGTTATGATTTGAAGGAGGGCTGGGGTGCACTGTCCATAGGACATTGAAGGCATGAAGGAGCAGAAACTACAAGCACACCAAGGAAATCAATCCATAGAGAGAAGGAAAAGGGGAATAGATCAACAGAAAGAACAGCGATGTTATGATGAGGGCAGAGTGGAGGTTATTTCTGTTTATTTTCCATGATGCTCAGCTGAGTCTAAGTCTTGTTCTTGGACTCCTGGGAGAGCTGTTCTTGCTTCCCCTCAGTAAACCATCTTTTACCTAAAAACATTAAGTGGGCCTCCTTTACTCATGAGCAGACGTGTTGGGTTAGACAAACTGACTTCAAAATGTCAAGTTCAAGGCACCACAGTTGAATATTAGAAGCTTGAATCTCTGAAATTCTAATAATTGACTCTTCTGAGCTATAAAATGTCAATTTCCTGTTGTTCAGTTTGACATGGTGTTTTATGCAGACCACCCTGGGCCTGTGTGGAGAAGGCGGCCCAGCACTTTGATTCCCTCACCTTCCACTCATTTTCCTATTGAATCTTGGGCTTAGCTAAGTCATTACACTTCTCTGAATTATGCTTTTCTTGCCTCCATAAAATTGTTTATGCTATTCCCTCTGACTGGAACGCTATTCCCCAGCTTCTCTACCTGTAAATTCCTACTCATCTTTTTTTCTTCTAAATTCCAGTATAATTAACATCCAGTGTTATATTAGTTTCAAGTGTACAATATAGTGATTCAACAATTCTATACATTAGTCAGAGCTCATCAAGGTAAAAGTACTCTTCATTCCCTTCACCTCTTTCGTCTACCTTCCACCCGCCTCCCTTCTGGTGGCAACCACCAGTCTGTTCTCTTTATTTAAGAGTCTGGTTTTTTGTTTGTCTCTTTTTTCTTTGTTTTGTTCCTTAAATTCCACATATGAATGAAACCGTATGGTATTTGTCTTTCTCTAACTTATTTCACTTAGCATTATACCCTCTAGCTCCATCATGTTGTTTGCAAATGGCAAGATTTAATTCTTTTTATGGCTGAGTAATATTCCATTGTGTGTGTATGCACATGTACATACACACCACTTCTTCTTTATCTGTTCATCTTTCGATGGACAGTTGGGTTGCTTCCATATTTTGGCTATTATAAATAATGCTGCAAGAAACATAGGGGTGCAGACATCTATTCATCTTTTAGACATTTTAAATACTAGCTCATCTGTGAAAATTTCCTTGATTTCACCAGATTGAATAGATCCCTTCTTCATTCCACTCTTCCTTCATACCTGGTACTTTAACTCTACATTGGCAAGTACCACACTATACTCCTCTTACCTGCTAAAAGTTGGTCTAAAAGGCTACCTCAGAGGCCATGAAGTCCTTTGGAGCAAGGACCACCTTTTATTCTTTCCATCTCTGACACAATTCAATACTTGGTAAATGTGATTTTAATTTTTTAATCTAAGACAACTGGAATTTTGGAAGATGATTCCAAACAACTCAAAAATCCAAAAATCAAAAGGAACTCATCATGTCTAACCTCACATGTATCATACTCTACCACTTATATGCAGAATGAAATAAGCTTGGAAAAAAGAACTAACTACAAGTATTTTAGGCTCTAGATACACTTACACCCAATATTTCCACTCAAATAATTGTTAAACATGCTACCTCATTATAAGCAAGAAAATAAATAATCTGGCTTTTGGAATAACAACTCAACTTCCTTGTAAGTGTATCCTACTTTCATTGAGAGTTTGAAAATAATTTAAATTGACCTGTTAATTTATTCTGAAGTCCATTGAAAATATTGGTTTGGAATGAACTCTTTGGGTAAAGTAGAGACATGAATTTTTTTTTAATTAAGTAGAAAGCTAATAATCAGACTTGCATTTGGAAACATATGGAGAATAGCCCAAAGAAGAAGAAACTATATGCAGGAAGACAAATTAAGGAATGATTCAAAGTCAAAATTAAAGCAGTGACTGTGGAGATGAAGAAGGAAAAAGAGGGAGAGATATTTTGGAGTATTCGTAGTAAAGCCACCAAATTTTCATATACATAGCTCAATACAGTCATGATATTTTTTCTTTTTTAAATTTTTTTAAATTTTATTTATTTACTTGACAGAGAGAGAGAGAGAGAGATCACAAGTAGGCAGAGAGGCAGGCAGAGGGAGAAGGAGGCAGGCTCTCACTGAGCAGAGCCCGATGTGGGGCTTGATCCCAGGACACTGGGATCATGACCCGAGCTGAAGGCAGAGGCCTTCATACCACTTCATACCACTGAGCCACTCAGGTGCCCCAATATAGCATGACTATATTTATTTGCAAAGCCTTTCAGTAGAATAATGCTGTTAATTTTTCTGGGATCTGCGTTCTGAATACAGACATTTTGGCTATCATCCTATGAATGAAAGGTGAAACACTTAATTAGAATGAGCTAATTCTCACATATGAAGAATGGCCATTTACACTGTTGGGAGTACTCCATTAAGGGAAGATATCATAGTTTCCACTGAAATTGCTAGGGAACTGGGGATATATGGAGAGTACAAGGAATTATTCCTTTGGATAAAGCTTTCTCTATATCTCTATATCTATAACGTAGAAAGTTGGACATTCATGTTTGGCTCATAAACAGCATAACTGGAATAAATCAGGGTGTATGTAGAATTCATTCTAAGGGACCCAGTACATGTAATATGTCAATCCACACACTTAAGAATTTCTTTTCTAGCCCTTGAGGTATAGGGTCAAAGTAAGTTCAACAATATTTAAGTAACATGGAGGATTATGATTCTCAAAAAAACCCAAGTTGTTGGTTAGTAATTTTGAAAAACCCTCATAATGACACAATTTTAAATTTTAGTTCAAATTGTGGACTGATTCTCAATTCAGTACCGAGTGATTTGCAAAATTACCCACCTACTTGTTCAGGACAGAAAATTTGCTATCATGATTGATTTCTTTCTTTTTTCTTCCCAAATCCAAACAAACATTAAGATCTATTCATCCTACACTCTATGTGGTCTTTCCATCCCCACTGCAATGTGGAAGAATGTAAAAATAGCTACCATTCTTCATGGCTCCTTTCCTTAAGAAGTGGAGTCTATTTCCCCATCCCTTGGATCTAAATGGATTTTGTGACTTACTTTGACCAATAGAATGCTGAAGAAGTGAGATTTGAGGAACTCTAAGGCTGGGGCTCAAGAGACCATTCGGGCTTTGCTAGCATGGTCTTGGAACCATGTGATTCCAGGAAAAGATGTCCCATTTAAAACTCACAATAACATAATTATATAATTATAACTATGTAACAGTAGGTAATACTGTTATCCTCACTGTAAAGATGAGGAACTGGGAGCATACAGAGGCTAAGTAATTTGGCTGAGATTGTAGAACTAAGTATTGGTAATATAAGCTAATCATCACATAGGATTCAAACCCAGGCACTCTAACTCCAGAACATGCACTCTTAGCCACCATACACTTAGGCAGAGAAAATTGCTCTGGTTAACCAGTGACAGGTAGAATCTCTTGCTATTGGTGAAAAAAGGAGTAGGCACCCATCATTTTGGGTAACATTATCAGACTTGCAATTACTTGTTCAGAAGTTTTTTTTTCTTTTCTTTTCTTTTCTTTTTTCTCTTTCTTTCTTTCTTTCTTTCTTTCTTTCTTTCTTTCTTTCTTTCTTTCTTTCTTATTTCTTTACTTAATTCTTTCTTTATTATTATTTATTTATTTATTTATTTATTAGACAGAAAGAGAGATCGCAAGTAGGCAGAGAGGCAGGCAGAGAGAGAGGAGGAAGCAAGCTCCCTGCTGAGCCGAGAGCCTGATGTGGGGCTCGATCCCAGGACCGAGATCATGACCTGAGCCGAAGGCAGAGGCTTTAACCCACTGAGCCACCCAAGAGCCCCCAAGTATTTCTTTCTTAATAGCTTTTAAGCATAATGAGAGCAAGACCATGTCTGTCTTGTTCTCTGTATATCTCCAGAAAGGTATCAGAAACATAGCAGATGTTTAAGAGGAAAAAATATTATTTTCCTTCTAGAATTCCTACATTAGAAATCTGAATCTTCCAATTCATAAGTAGCCCTTGAGTTTCCCCTTCAACTGTCAATAGAAATGTACATGTACTACACACACACACACACACACACACACACACACACACACACACACACCCCAGAGGCAATGAACCCATCACTCAGTGCCTACTGGTAATCTTATTTTTCTTTTTTAAGTTTATTTATTTATTTATTTATCTGAGAGAGAGAGAGAGAGAGAGAGAGAGAGAGAGAGAGAGAGAATGAGCTTTCATGATGAACAGAAGGAGAAGCAGACTCCCAGTTAAGCAGGGAGCAGAGTGCAGGGCTGGAGGTGGGCTTTAGGTGGAGCTCAATCCCAGGACCCTGAGACCATGATTTGAACCAAAGTCAGAGGCTTAAGCTTAACCAGCTGAACCACCCAGATGCCCCTTCTGGTGCTCATTATTACACCAACACAGCAAGAGAAGCAAGTGGTGTAATGATGTGCAGTTTTGAGAAGGTATTGTCACTTTTTCGAAAAAGAAGATAGTAGTATTTATTCATCAATTCCTTCTCTGTTCTAGCTGCAAAGTTCCTAATTAAGTATCATGCTTGGTTATTATAGATTTATAACTCTTTTTAGAAGAAGAGGATGGTAGTATTTATTCATTGAGGTTTCCTTTTTGTTCTAGTTACAAAGAAAGTTCACAATTAAGCATCCTACTTAGTTACTGTAGACTTCCTCAGCCAGCAGATTTTGAGCTCTTTCTCTTCTTTCTTCTCTTATTTTTGATTATTTTCTTTGTTATATCAATAGCTGTTTTTGGTCTTTTTATTTTGGGGCTTTTATTATTTGCTGTCTAAATCTTTCAGGGAATAGACAGGATATGAAAAGATCTGCAAAACGATAAGTGATATATTTTTATTTTTGGTTATGGACACACACAGCATACACAACTGGAAATAGATTTATTACTTAAATGATGCCATACCTTTTGAAGAAAGAATCAGTTTCTTCCAAGCCACAGTGGAAGAATAACAGTACATAACACACACAGATACAGAATCATCTCAAAGAAAGCGTGTTTTGTCCCCCCTGTTCTTTCTTCTTTTGTTCTTGTGTTGAGTCTATTCAGAAAGAATTGAGCCTTATTCCCAACCGTTCAAGGTTAAATCTGTTAATCCATGAGTTCCGTTATTGTCCTGCTTCAGGTCAGAGTAGAGAGCAGCTGTGGGTTTGATCACTCCCCCCTGAAGCATATGCTCACAATTGCCCCCCAGGAGCACGCCTCCAACAACTGCAACCACAGTGTTCCCATGTGTCACCCTCAGCCTAGCCTCTAACAGATTAAGGAGTAACCAAATCATCAGGGTTTCATACTTCACTGGCACTGTGCAGGTTACGGACCCTTTTCAAAGGGTAAAAGCTTATGCTGCTTTCTTTTAGTTCAGCAATAAATATTTATAGGATTACCAGCCCATTGTAAATGGGATAACCAAATGCATTCTAATGCAAAGCTCCTGGCTGCTTATCTAGCTGTTTGACAGAATGCAATTACACAACGAATTCTCTTTTTTTGTGCCCTTCTGTTACTGCTCCCTGGATCACCAATGGTAGACGCTTGGTAGCTGTTTTTTGTAACTTTCCCAAGCATTCTCTGTTAACAAGGCTAGATATGTCAGCTATCCCTGTAAGTACTGTGATAAACGTTATTCTGTTAATGTCCTGATATAAAAATGAATTTTTTTTGCTAACAGAAAATCTCACTTAAAATCATCTACAGCTAATTATGTCTTCGTTTCCAGTACCTTTGATGATCTATGTACAATGATATTATATGTAATGCTTACTACTGATGACACTTTGCTCATAGGAGTTCCATACATCTTGTGAATCTTGAGTGAATTTATTTTTATGAGCATGCTGTTCTTGTGACATCATTAGTAGCTAAAATTTATTGAATTTTAAATTCAATATTGAATGCATATTATGTGCCAAACACTGTGCTTAGCTCCTCATATGTATAATCTCCAAGCCTTGCAATAACCCAATAAAAAAAAAAGAAAAAGACACCATTACTACCTTTACTTTACAGATGGAGGAGTAGAATTTCTATGTTTATCCAGACTATGGTAGTATTAGACTTTCAATCCAGGTAGATGTCTCTCTACCACAGATGAAAAACTGATATGATGAGGACTGAATTGATTCTCATAGGATCCAGAAGCCAAGACTATGTATCTTGAAATAAGTAATTCAACATTCATTCTTCTCTATGAGTACGTGAGTAGTAAAGGAGGACTCGGCCACTCTCTGTGATTGTATTTGACACCACCTGTCCTGGGAAGCAGGTGGCTATCTCCTGGGAGTATCCAGATGGGCCAGGATTTTACTGAAAAATTCTAATCACATCCTAGCTGATACTCCCCCAAGGTACAAAACTGGACGGTACTTAAAATAATTATTCCGGGTGAGATAAAAACAATTCAGTACTACACTATTAAATGTGATTGTTCTTCATTTATTTATTCCAAAAACATTTATTTATAATAACAGGAAGTTTTAATTATGATTTTCATGTCTAGTGTAAGCAGCTCTGCAAAAGACTTTATAGCATATGTCTCTATTCCCTGTGTATACATTTGGAGAGACTAAAGTTTCTCTAGTGAGTTTGGAAGCCTTTGAATTCAGCCATTTTGTCTTTATGGGGGGAGGGTGGGGTTGAGAGAAATTGCCTGCCTGCAGGAAGAATACACTGTCTCCTCTCTGCCACTTAATTCAGTACTGGGCCCCTGGTTGTCCAGCTGTGAGGGTGCCTAACTTGGGGGGCAGGGATTAGAAAGCCCATTTGGGTGCCTATCTAAAAAAGCCATGCTCTTCAATTGAATTTATGAAGAATAAAGCTCATATCCTGATTTCCATTTGTCTGTTTCCTAAACCTTTTTCCTGCTTAATTTTATTTTTATTATGTTTTGTTTGTTTTTGTTTTTTTCCTGCTTGATTTTAAATTCAAAAAGGAGTGATGTATTATCTCTTAAAAGTTCTCTAAAAAGATAGTATCTCTATTTACTGCATTATTATTTTTTCACTGCATTATTTTTTTAATAAAGATTTTATTTATTTATTTGAGAAAGAATGAGAGAGAGAGAGAGAGCACAAGTGGGGAAGGGCAGAGGGAGAAGGAGAAGCAGACTCCCCACTGAGCAGGGAGCCCAACGCAGGGGCTCGATCATAGGACCCTGAGATGATGACTGGAGCCAAAGGCAGATGTTTAACTGACTGAGCCACCCAGAAGCCCCTATTCACTGCATTATTAATTATAGCAGAAAAAAAAGTAAGTAAAGACTGGAATTTTAGATGTTAACTAATTTTGCATCTCAGGGATAACACTCCCTTGGAGTATACGATACCTTTGTGAAAAAAAAATGCCCTTATTGAGATAGAATTCACATAGAATAGAATTCACCCATTTAAAGTGTACAATCCAGTGAATTTTATTATATTCACATAGCTGTGCAACTATCACCATGATCTAATTTTAGAACATTCACATCATTCCAAAAAGAAACTCATACCTATTAGCAGTCACCTCCCATTGCTCCCCATCCTCCCACTCTGCCAGTCTCAGGTCACCACTAATCAACTTTATGTCTCTATAGATTTGCCTATTATGGACATTTCTTGTAAATGGAATCATAATAAGGTGGTCTTTTGTGACCGGCTTCCTTCACTTAGCATAATGTTTTTGAGGTTAATCCGTGTTGTATCAGTACTTCATATCCTGGATGGATACTATGGTTGCTTCTGGTTTTTGTGTGGATGAATATTTTCATTTTTCTTGGGTATGGACCTAGGAGGGAAATTGTTGGCCTATATGGAAAGTCTCTATTTAATCTTATGAGGAACTATTAGACTATTTTCCAAAGCGGCTGGACATTTTGCACCCCTCCAGGCACTGTATAAGGGTTCCAATATCTCTAAATCTTTACCAATGTTTGTTACTGCCCATCTTTTTTTATTATAACCATATCAGTAGGTGCAAAGTGATGATCTCATTGTGGCTTTCATTTAAAATGAATGCTTTTTATATTTTGCTAGATTCAGCATGACAGTCTCTGATGAAAGATATATGTATCTATGTAAGATATTGGTTTGTAGTTTTCTTGTGAGGTTTTTGTGTGGTTTTGGTGTCTTAAGAGTAGACTAATAGAAGGAGTTGAGAAGTTTTCCTTCGTGTTCTAGTTTCTGAAAATTTTGTGAAAGATTGTATTATATATTTTTGAAATATTTGACAGAATTTGCCAATGAAGCTATCTGGGTTTCAACCTTTTTTTGGGAGGCAAAATTTTATTTTTTTTTCTTTTTTTTTTTTTAAGAGGGAGGGAGAGAGGGGGTGGGCGGGCAGAGGGAGAGGGAGAGAGAGAATCTTAAGCAAGCCCCATGCCCACTGTGGGGCCTGATGCGGGGCTCAGTCTCACAACCCTGAGATCATGACCTGAAATCAAGAGTGGAATGTCTAACCAACTGAGTCACCCAGATGCCCCTGGCAATTTTTAATGACTAATTAATTTTCTTTATTTCCTCATGGTTGGCCTATTCAGGTTTTATAAACTCTTCTTTTTTTTTTTTTTTAAAGAAAGGCAGACTGCCACGTGCAGCACCTCATTTGGATGTGTCTGGAGTCTTGGAAGCTCGACTACCCTACATTTTCCTACAAATGGACCTTGAGAGCTTGTTAGGAGGTTCTAGCAGGGGAGCGCAGCTACTCGTATACCCTTGACCCAAGAACGGTCCTCTCCTCTACCGGGGAAGGTCGTCCTCTTCGACCGAGCGCGCAGCTTCGGGAGGGACACACATGGAGCGGTGAGGGAGGAAGGGGACACCCGCCTAGCCAGCCAGATCAGCCGAATCAACCCTGGTGATCAATGGGGTGACAGATGTCGCAGCCAGATAGCCCTCACATCCTTTATAAACTCTTCTTGAGTCAGTTTTGGTACTTTGTCTATTTTATGTAAGTTATCTAAATTGTTTCCATAAAGTTGTTCATGGTATGCTCTTACAATTCTTCACCTTCAGGATCAATAGAGAAGTCCCTTCTTTCATTTTTCATTATGGTCACTGATGCCTTCTTTCATTTTTTTCCTGGTCAATCTAGCTAAATGTTCATCAGTTTTGTAGCTCTTTTCAAAGTGCCAAGGTTTGGTTATTTTGATTTGCTCTATTATTTTTCTATTTTTATTTTCTTATTTATGCTTTGCTTTTTGTTATTGCCTTATTTTTGTTTGCTTTAGGGTACTTGTTCTTCCTTTTCTAGTCTAAGTTGATCACTAAGATTATTTATTTGAAAATATTCATCATTTCTGATGTGCTCAGTTATAGGTATAAATTTCCCTCTAATAATTGTTGGCTGTGTTCCATAAATTTTATTATGTTGCTTTTGTTTCCATTCAGTTCAATTTTCTTATGGTCAGAGAACATACTTTGAATAACTTCAATTCTTTTAAATTTATTGAGTCTTGTTTTATGGCCTAACATATGGTCTACCTTGAAGAATTTTCCATATGCTCTTAAAAAGAATGTGTATTCTGTTGTTAGGCAAAGTGTTCTATAAATGTCAGTTAGGTCAAATTGGTTGCTAGCATTGTGCAGGTCTTCCAGATCCTTGCTGATTCTCCATTTATTTAATAATGATTTCTGAGTAGGATATTGAAATATCCAATTATATTTGTAAATTTCTTATGTATCCTTTCAATTCCTTTGGTTTTTACACGTCTTTTCGGTTCTGTTGTTAAGTGTGTACATATTATCTTGATGTATGATCTTTTTATCATTATAAATATGTCCTTCTGTAATTATATCTTTCTCAAAGTCTATTTTTTCTGATATTTATTTATTTAAAGATTTTATTTATTTATTTGATAGAGAGGAGAGAGATCACAAGTAGGCAGAGAGGAAGGCAGAGAGAGAGAGGGGGAAGCAGACTCCCCGCTGAGCAGAGACCCTGACACGGAGGTTCAATTCCAGGACCCTGAGATCATGACCTGAGCCAAAGGCAGAGGCTTTAACTCACTGAGCCACCCAGGCGCCCCTGTTTTTTCTGATATTTATTATGTTCTATTACTATATATTTCTATCTTATTACTTTCAACAAATTTTTGTCTTAATCTAAAGTGTGTCCTTTGTAGATCGCATACAGTTGGATGTTGCTTTTTAAAAAAAAAAATCTAGGGGCGCCTGGGTGGCTCAGTCGTTAAGCATCTGCCTTCCGCTCAGGTCATGATCCCAGGGTCCTGGGATCGAGCCCCACATCGGGCTCTCTGCTCAGCAGGAAGCCTGCTTCTCCCGCTACCATTCCCTCTGCTTGTGTTCCCTCTCTCGCTGTGTTTCTCTCTGTCAAATAAATAAAATCTTTAAAAAAAAAAATCTATTCTGACAATCTCTGCTTTTTCTCTGACATTCACATTTATTATAATTATCCACATACTTGGATTTACATCTGGAAATTTTCCATTGCTTTTATATATGTTTCATAGGTTTTTTTGTTTGTTTTTGTTTCTTTTTTCCTCCTTAACACCTTCTTTTGTATTAAAGGTATGTTTTATTTGTTTATTGTTCTTATTGTATCATCTAAATTTCTCTATTGACTCTTTACTACATTTTAAAGGTAATTTTGTTTTTCATAAGGCATGACAATGTGCATCTTTGTTTATCATAGTCTAATTATTCTTCAGGGTAATATTGGCTGAATTCTGGTAAACTATAGAAACTTTGCTCCAATATAGTTTTATTTCCTTTTCTTGTTTTCTGCTATTGTTATGTATTACATGTATGTACATTAGAAACCTAACAATACAGTGCTACTATTGTTTTGCAGAACGTTTTGTCTTTTAAATATGTTGTGGGAAGAAAAGACTGGAACTATATTCTGGCCACTCTTTATACTTATCCACATATTTACCATTTCTGGTGCTCTTCATTTCTTTCTTTTAATTCAATTTACACTCCGGTGTTTTTTTCTTTTCAGCTTGAAAAATTTTCTTCAGTATTTCTTGTAAGACAAGTCTATTAGCCACAAATTTTGTCAGTCTTTGTTTATCCACGAGTATATTTTTTCACTTTTCACTTTCATTTTGATGAAAATAGAATTTTTGGTTGACCGTTTTTTACTTTTAGCACTTTAAATGCATCATTTTATTGTCTTCTGGACTTCACTGCTTCTGATGAGAAGTCAGCTGTCGATTTTTATTGTGATTTCTCTGTATGTAATGAGTTATTTTTCTTTTACTGCTTTCCAGACTTTGATTTTCAACAGTTTGGCTATGATGCATGTAGGTGTGGATTTCCTCATATTGTTTGTCCTAATTCAGGATTCATTCAGCCTCTTGTATTTGTAAATTCATTTTTTCCTTTAAATTTGAAAAGCTGTGCATTATTATTTCATCAAAAAAAATTTTGGCCACTATTTCTGTCATATCCTTCTAGGATCCCAATTACATTTACACTGTTTTCTTGTCTTCAGATCTCACAGGTCCATTCTTTTTTTCAATTTTTCCCCTCTGTTCATCAGATTGGATAATTTCTATTTCTTCAAGTTTAATGGTTCTTTCTTCTACTTGCAAATTCGTGATTGAACCCATTTAGTGAATTTCTCATTTCAGCTACTGTAACTTCCAATTACTGAATATCCATTTGTTTCTTTTCATAATTTCTGTTTTCTTATTGAGACTTCCTATTGTTGATTCATTGTCATCATATTTTCGTTCAATAATTTAAACATGATTTGCTTTAATTTTGAGCATTTTTATAATACTGCTTTGAAATATTTGTCTGCTAATATAATATCTAAGCCCACTTACATACAATTTCTCTTGACTATTTTTTTCCCCATAAGGTATGGGTCACACTTTCCTGCTTCTTTGCATGTCTCATTTTTTTGTTGTTGTTAAGACTAGACATTTTAGATAATACACTATAGCAACTCTGGATTCTGCTTGTTATCCCCTTTGGGTTGTTAGTTAATTTTGTTTTATTTTAAAATAACTTGTCTGGGTTTAATCTTGTTCGTATATGACTTGGTATGTAACTGCTAAGTTTTTCTTTGCTTAGTTTAAAAAAAGAGTCCTATTATATTTTTTTATCCTGGGATCCTAGAGGTCACTGCTATGTCTGCAATAGCCTAGTAGTTGATCAATGATTGATGAGAGGTTTGCTTCAACACCTAATACTAGTAAATCTTCTACCCTTTACTCATGCATTTATGTGTGGGTTACAGAGTACACTAAAAATTTAGGCAATTTTCAAACCTTCTCTGGCTTTTATTTACTTCCATACCCTTTAGGTCTTTCTTTTATTTGTGTTCGATCACCCAGTCAGCCAGTCATGCTTGGAGAGCTTTGTGCTTGCTTGATTCTATCCTGCACATGTATGGCCCCCGGTTTTATATAACAAAATAAAGGGGTGACATCTCATCATTCTTGCCATATCATGTAATGTATCATGGGATGGACAGTTCATCATCTTGCCATATTCTGTTGGTTAGAAACAAGTCCTAGGCCCTGCCAATACTCAATGAGAGGCAATTATGCAAGGGCATAAATACTAAAAGGAAAAAGTTATTGAGGGTCACCTTAGGATCCATCTATCACACAGAGGAAAGTTATTGGGGACCTCAGAGATTACCTATTCTGTGGTGGGAGGCTGGAAAGGTACAAATTAAGAGGATTTTCAGAGGATGACTGAATCTCTAAACTGTTTTTTTTTTTTAAAGATTTTATTTATTTGACAGAGAGAAACGCAGTGAGAGAGGGAACACAAGCAGAGGGAATGGTAGCCGGAGAAGCAGGCTTCCCGCAGAGCAGGGAGCCTGATGCGGGGCTCAATCCCAGGACCCCGGGATCATGACCTGAGCCGAAGGCAGACGCCCAACGACTGAGCCACCCAGGCGCCCCTCTAAACTGTTTAAAAGAACCATTTTAACTCTTTCAATACAGTAGGCTATTGACAACGAGATTTTAGAAATTTTGGATTTGATGGCATAAAGAAGGCTCATTGCACTAGAGGAAAAGAGAAACTATAGAATGTTGAAGGGATTTTCTTTTAAGTGAGAGGAAGCAGTACAATGACTTATGGAAGAAAAAAAAATGAGATAAGATCAAAGCTCTAGCTTTTAAGATTATCTCTCTGAAACCTTAGGCTGAGTCTGTTTTGATCAACTCTTTTAGAAAAATTCGGTTGTCAATTTGTTGGTGGATATGTTTTTTTCATATTGAATTAACTGAACTGAATCAATTGAATTAACTGAATGTTTTGGACATTATATAGACAGAATTTTTATCTGCATGTTGATATAAACTGAAACAGAGCAAATATGGATGTTGAAAAGGCACTGAAATGCTTTAGCCCTAATGCTTTGAATTAGACTCATTACCCCACAATTTATTACTTCTTAAGATACTTGTCTTGATAATGAGGGCATATTATTGTGTTTACAAAACCTGGATGCTTTAATTAGTGCCTGGCATGAACTTGTCTTATTTTACCTCTCCTTTAGGAAACTTATTTGCAATTAAAAGCTTTCCCTAGACAAGAAAAAAATTTATCTGATCACTAGACTAAAATGTGGATTTTAGAGGTCAGTGATGAAATATACATTGCAATAATATGAAATGAAAAAAGAGTCAGTTTGGGGCAGATACATATGTTTTGCTTTCAAAAATGTCTATATCCTGAAATGTAAGGAATTCCAATTTAAAAAACTTATCATTGATCTTCACAACTTTTGCAATGAATATGTTAGAATCACAGACGATAATAGTGTTTTAAACTATGACTCTGTCTGGAAAGATGTGAACTCTATTTGATCATAAAAGCAAGCATCAAGAACTTGAAACTTTACATCTTCAGGACATACGTATGTAGCAATTTGCAGCATTTTACTTATTTCATTTTTGAATTTGAAGGGGACATTAAATTTTTTGGTACTTCTTTAAGGATACTAATAACAAAGAAGCTATTTTACCTACTGTTAAACAACCAGTCTACCTTCATGAAGCCTAGGTTGCAGCAGGTAATATTGGAATAGACTGTGTTGTTTGCCAAAAATGGACTTGGAACAGCTGTTCCCTTTTGACAACTGTGTGCTTCTCAGCCCGAAGTCCATGTCCATGTTCCCAAGACTGAACTCAGGGCAAAAGAAAACATCCCTGCTGGATGACCTTAATTTCTTCTCTCCAGGTCACACTTATAGGGATGGAGAGCGCTTTCTAGGTCCCAAAAAGAAATCTATCCCTTGCCTGTCTGTAGTTTCACAAAAGGGCACAGAGCCAGGTTTTGCATTAAATATAAAAAGATCATGGCTAATTATCTGCAACAGTTGCTAATGCAAATATAAGATCCTGTCAGCAAAGCACCATCAAAATGTGATGTCCTATGAGATAAGATGATGAAAAATACACTGGATAGTAATCTTCCAGTAACAAACCAGAAGAGCTGGATATGAATAAGGAGTAGATACACTGTCATATTCAGAACTAGTGCCGATAGATGGAAGTTTCAAGGCAATGGATCTTGGATCTACAAGGCAATCATTTTTAACACTAAGAACAGCCCAATAATGGATGGGGCAGCCTAGAGGGGTAATGAGCTGCACGTTCAAGAAAAGGCTGAATCACCATTTGTCAGGGAAGCCACAGACCAGCACTGTCCAGTAGAAATATAATGTGAGCTGCATATATGATTTTAAATTGTCTAGTGGCCACATAAAAAAAAAGAAGTTAAATTAATTTTAATTATATATCCTATTTAGCCCAATATGTCCCCAATACTTTTATTTCAATGCATAATCAATGTAGAAAAATGATCAATGGGATATTTCACATTTTTTATGTACAAAGTCTTCAAAATCCAGTGTGTATATTAATTACACTTACAGCACATCTCAGTTTGGACCGGCCACATTTCTTCTGCCTCATGACAATTGCGTACCACATTGCATAGCACAGCACACGAGGAAGACTGGCTTATATGGCTTCAAAGACCCCTTTCAATGAAAAATTCCGAGGTTTTAAGTAATAAGGCAGTAAACCTTAACTCAGAAGTTAAGATACTGTTCAGGCATTCAAAAATGTTTTGGAAAAGTGGTATAGGCAGAAGAAACTCTTGTGAAAATAACTTAAGCAAAATAAAGAATTTATTGACTTATGTATTTGAAAAGTCTATTGCTAGGCCTGGTTTGGGTTAGGACTTAATTCAGAACTAGGTGTCTGCCCATGCTCTTCTGTGTCTGAATTTCTTGCCCTTTTTTACAGATCTCTTTTTCTCTCAGATAGGCCCTATCCACACAAAGGTGACTTGCATCTAAGCCCTCCCAATTCAGCAGCCTCGGAAGGAAAAATTTATATTTCCTAAAAGTTGAGAATTACATAGTTCAGTGTCAGAAACAAGCTTACATGGCTATCTGTGAACCAGTTACTGGGTCCAAGGGAAGGAATACGCTGATTGAAAATTATTGGGATGCCTACTTTACTCTGGAGTTGGAGCGAAGTGGAGTTAGCCCTGTCCTCACCAGAGTTCACCTTCACCATGCAGAGGGAAAGAATGGATGTACAGCTAACTACAAGGCAATTGAGGTGCTGTCATCCAAAGTTAGGGACCTGGAGGTTGGCAGACAAAGACAATAGATGTCTGCTCTCCTTTACTATAGCTGGTGCTGTTATCCTACTCCCTACTCCCTTGGCCCACCTATGAGTTACCCTGAAACTTCAGTAGGCAGTTCCTCTGAACACTGACTTCCATGATTCTTGACTTGAGAGGCCTCAAGATAGCCTGCTTACACCCTGGGATGGACATCCCAGCATGCCACAGATTTCACATTCCTAGGGAGGCACTCAACTTGGGAATGGTGACAGACACACAGAACAAACGAGGTGGATCCCCAGGACCCTGAGCCCTGAGCTCATAATACTAACTTGTTCAACAACCCAATACTAACCCAACAAGTTAGTATTGTTCAATAATAACTTGAATACAATACTATTGTTCAATAGTATTGAACAATACTAATTTGTGAACAACTTGTTCACCAGCTTTTTGCATTCCTTTTTCCTTGGGCTTCCTTGGGATCACCTCCTGAATCAACTATTTGCATAGAAGGTCTTATTTCAATTCAGGGAAACTATCATCTCCTAGGTCTGAATTTCAAAGAAGATTTGAAATGTCTGTTATATCTAATTGGAAAATAAAAACTAGAAGCTGTCAGCCATGTGTTTTTTTGGAGTCAGAGTACCTGGTTTCCAATCTCAGTTCTACTGTGTTTTATCTTGGTGACCCTGGGCAAGGTGTACAGCATTTTCTTCCCTTACTTTCCTTATTTGAAAAATGGGGATAATAACAACATTGTTAAGAAGATTAAATGACTTCATATTTATAAAGTGTGTAGAACAAAGTTTATACATAATAGTTATCACATAATTACTCGTTCACTCTTTTCCTCTATGTTATTCTTTCTAATTACCAACAATCATCAGTGTAAGATTGTGTCAACATGTCTTATACCTGTTATGCTGAGATAGAGAATCCACCTAGTTTAGTGTTAGGCCAAAAGTAAATCATCAATTAATATTTGCTGCTGATAATTACTATGGCAATAAAACAAACAATGAAGATTCAAGTCACTTGCAAAGTAGTACTGAAGAGTTTAGAAATAAATATTTTGGCCTGACTCAGTTATCTTAGTCCATTCAAGCTGCTATAATAAAATACCACAGATGGGGTAGCCAATGACAAAAGTTTGATTTCTTACAGTTCTAGAGACTGGAAAGTCCAAGATCAAGGTGCCAGTGTGGTTGGGTGAGGGTTCCTCTTCTTGGTTCATTGCCAACACCTCACAATGTCCTCACATAGTGGAAGGAGCTAAGGGTCTTTCTGGAGCCTCTTTTATAACACACTAATCCTATTTATGAGGGCTCCATTCATATGGTTTAAGTATCTCCCAAAGGCCCCACCTCCTGACTTTGCAGGTTAGAATTTCAACATAAAAATTTGAGGGGTTCACAAACATTCAGACTATAACATTAGTGAAATTTTAACTGCATTTCCAAATGTATTCTAAAAGTAAGATGTATTATTAGTTGAATATAAGCACTAATCTTATAAACATAAATCCTGTGCTGAAATGAAATATAAAATGCTGACTTTAGGGGATCCTGGACGGCTCAGTGGATTAAAACCTCTGCCTTCGGCTCAGGTCATGATATCAGGGTCCTGGGATCGAGCCCCACATTGGGCTCTATGCTCAGCAAGGAGCCTGCTTCCCCCTCTCTGCCTGCCTCTCTGCCTACTTGTGATCTCTCTCCTCTCTGTCAAATAAATAAATAAAATCTTTTAAAAAAATACTGACTTTAATATGAAATTAAAAAGTTTCACTTAATGACAAATATATACATTGACAATTTAATTATCTTCTGGTCATATAAATTTTTATTAACTCCTTTCTTACAGTGTAGTTCTTATACAAATATAAATTGACTCAATGGTCAGGAAAGACAATCAAAATTGAATATACTGTGTCTATTCCAGGAAAGAAAGAGTTAAAGGAGAACATGCTTCTAGATTAGAAACAGGTGAGTTTTGCTTAAGCATGGTTATTCCATCAGTCTGAAAGCTGTAGAGGCTGAAGAAAGTGTTAACAGGTCAAGAAGGTGTTCTAGGTTAAGAAACTGAAATCTCTTTATAAATTGATTCTCCACTGATTTTGCTCTTTGTTTTTCATGCAGTCCCAGAACCTAGCATGGTTTCATATTCACATGCAGGCATAGAAAGGTCTTCCAGAGGTCCACCTGAAAGAATTACCTCATAGTTTTCGTTTTGTTCTGATGATTTACTCCATTAACAAGAATAACTGATATTAATAATAATTGGAATAGACTTTCTCTGTCCAGTACATGTAGGACACAAAAACCTCAGAATTTGAAGATTTAGACTTACATAATAATGTAAATAATTGTGAAATAAATGAACAGGATTTGCAAGTTGATACTCTAGAACTTTAATATCTTTCCAAAGCATACATGAAAAGATGTTTTTAGATCTATACTACCTTTCATTTTATGTTTTAAAGAAGTATCCTCAATAAGCATAGAAGTTTTGGGATATATAAGACCCAAGTTTGATGTCCCCTGCCCAGTCACTGACCACAGAACCTTGGACAAGATATTTATTTTATGTCACAGTTTCTTCATATATAACTAGAGATAATAAAGCCTACACTCATTATTCTTGAGACGATTATGCAAGATAACACTTTAAAAGGAGATGCCAAGACACACAGTGTACACCCAGTCATGATACCTGCGATTCTTTTTATTACTAGTATTGGCTTTAAAATCCTTTATAGCCAAACATTATAACACAGTTTTCTGTTTATTTGGATTAGTTTATCTTATTATTGAATGCTCTGTGTATCCTAAAGATTTTAATTTTTAATTGTTCATGTTTCATGCTTTAATGAAACATGTATCATGTTTTAATTGTTCATGTTTATGTTTCATGTTTCATGATAATTGCTGATTATCTTTGCTATTGAATAATAATTATGAAAATAAATAAATAATTATGTGTTGCAAATATTTGCTTAAATTTTACATAAATCAATTTTATTTTTTTTATTTTTTAAAGATTTTATTTATTTATTTGACAGAGAGGAGAGAGATCACAAGCAGGTAGAGAGGCAGGCAGAGAGAGAGGGGGAAACAGGCTCCCCGCTGAGCAGAGAGCCGGATGTGGGGCTCCATCCCAGGACCCTGAGATCAGGGCCTGAGCCAAAGGCAGAGGCTTAATCCACTGCGCTACCCAGGTGTCCCTATATAAATCAATTTTAAATGAAAGAGTTATTTACACTGATCAATTTAAATAAAGAGCACCACCTTCCTCATAGATTTTTTGCTATCAGTTTTACTTTTAGTTAAATGTGAAAGGCCAGGACTGCACTAATTGCTTTAAACCATTATGAAATGATAATTTTAAACCATTAGAATGGCACAATTTTTCAGTCTGAGAAGGTATACCTTCTACTTCTAGATGGTGCTTTTTTTAGACTGACTGTATTTAAGTTTCACAGTATATCTGGAAATATTCCTTTAATTATTAAAACTATTTTAAAAAATAATGTGTCTGATTGCTATAGTTTTACACGTCAAGCAGAGATAAAAGCTACCAACGGAGCAAGATTCCTAGACTCAGCTCAGAACTAGCAGCATTATCTACTCTAATGTTCAAATTCAAACCCTGAGCTCCATCCTTATTTCTTCCCTTTCCTCACATGCCACTTGTGCTCATCCTGCAAGAACTCCTTCTAAGCATTTCTACTTCCAAGACCACTATGTAAGTTCAAGTCACCATTTTCTTTCAGGTGGTCTATTGGAATAGCTGACAAATTGGCTTGTTTCTTTCCATTCTTATTCTCCAATCTGTTCTTCAAACGGCTCCAGAGTTGCTTTTCTAAACATAAATTATACCACACTCCTGGTTGAAACACAATAGTATCTTGCCAGTGTCTTATAATCCAACTCAAATTCTGTACCATGTCTTCTCTAACTCCTACCTTCTTTTCTCATTTCATCTCTCACTACTCAACTCACTTGCTCTCTAGGCTCCGGCCATGTGTACCTTTCTGTTTCCTCTGGAATATTCTTAGCCTGACGCTAATTGACTTCATTTGTATCTCAGTTCAAATGCTTCTTCCTAAGAGACATCTTCTCTGGCTACTCTGATAAGTATTGACTAAAGCAATTTGATCATTTATAACCATTAAGTCCTTTTGGGGTAGATATTTAGAAGAAGTCAAGGGCCAGAGTTTTTCTCTGCCACAATCTTGCTACCAGAAAGCAAGCAAGTCTCAGTATAAACTTTGCCAGCATATAACACAAAGCCAGTTATAAAACTTGTCCTGCAAGTTCAAAGTCCTGGCTCTCTATCCCTTTGGGCACCTGAAAGCTGACATTTTGCTTGCCTACCAATCTTCCCTAGTAGGCTGAATGATACCACGGGGAGGACCATGTCAAATTCTGCTTGTTTGGTTTATCTCCATCGTTTCCTCCCCAAGGCTCCTAGCACAGTGCTTTGTATAGAAGCTTACTGAGTATGTTTTGCTGAGTGAATGACATACTGCTTGTTTTCATTTAGAAAGAACACGAAAAGTGACAAAAGATGTTCTTTATGGAATTTGTACAAAATTTGATCTTTCTGAAAGGTGAATGTAAGCCTTTTTTAATTAATTCTTATTATTATGAAAGCTACTTTTTCTTTTTACCTAATAATTAGTCCTACCTAGGGCTAACGATGAAATGTCTGCCAACAGTTGAATGACATTAAATTACCCTAAGTAAAGCATCAATAAAATTAGCTTTCTTGCTTCTAATATTTCCATAAGCCCAAGTCACAATGTTTGCTTTGATTAATTATTAAACATATCTCAGATTTTCTATATAATGGTTTTTGTGCTAGATATGATTTCTAATTAAGCTTTGCATTTCTCTGATGAAATTGTATTTAAGTCTATGAAATGTCATAATTCACTTCTGCATTTAATAATCAATGTTTAGCAGATTATTTGAAATCAGTAGGGCAGTAATAATTTATGAAAACTTGCAAACATGTCTGGGATAATCATGAGTATCCGGGCCTTGTGAGACTTAATTCTGTTGTTTGGAAATGGTATGGAATTTGTGGTTTGATATACAAACGTCTGTGATAACTGATTAGCATACAGAATAAAATCCAATCATATCCATACTATTAAGGAAAAGGCTATGGTATAAGAAGAATATGAATTTTATTTTTTAAAAAGATTTTATTTATGTATTTGACAAAGAGAGATACAGTGAGAGAGGGAACAAAAGCAGGGGGAGTGCAAGAGCGGGGCTTGATCCTAGGACCTTGGGATCATGACCTGAGCCGAAGGCAGATGCTTAATGACTGAGCCGCCCAGACTTCCCGAATATGAACTTCAAATGCATACATGTTTTAGGTTGTTAAAACCCCAGATGCTGTGTACAAGTCACAGATATTAGTATTAGATTTATGTAAGACCAAATGTGTATAAGCGCTGAGAATTGCTATCTGTAATCTGGATGTTTCCAAAACATAGATATATTTGTAGACAAAATATATGGGAGATCACACCAAATTCCATCAGTGAGTAGGTGAGGGGTTTACACATTTAAGTTGTGTTTCTGAAAATTTTGCTTAATACTGTACATGTTTTATAACAGACAAAAATATTAGAAGTGAATATATGATAGAGTATTATTCAACCATAAAAAGGAACACAGTTCTTCAAATACTACATGAGTGAACCTTGAAAACATTCAGAGTCAAAGAAGCCAGACACAAAAAAACCCACATATTAAATGATTTCATTTATATGGAATGATCAGAATAGGCAAATCCATAAAGACAGAAAGTAGAGTAGTTGCTGCTTAAGATTGGGGAGAAAGAAAGGATAGGTGGTAATAGCTAAAAGGTCAAAGTTTCTTTTGAAGGTGAGGAATAGGTTCTGAAATTGACTTTGGTGTTGGTTGCGTATCTGTGAATATCCTGAAAATGACTGAACTGTGTGCTTTAAATGGGTGGTTTGTATGACATGTGAATTATATTTCAATAAAGCCTTTAAAAAACGTATGCATATTTCAAAGACAGAGAGAGTACACTGCCAAGACATGAATAACAAGAAAGATGTTACTTAAAATTATAGTTCAGACAAACACTTTCAAATCCAAGCAGTTTGACTGATCAGGAATATCCCTGGTTCCTGAACACAAATGTCTCTGCCAAAACGTTTTTAGTATTGTCAACATGGCAATTCTTGCCCCACAACCATAAACCCTTCCCAATATTTTGATGATCCAGTAATTGATTCCTTTATGGAACTCTGAATGAACTGCTGACTCAGTTTTCTGAGGCTGGAACTGAATATAGAGACCAAAGATGCTGGACAGGGAATAACTAATCTAAATACTCATACTTCTAGGTAGCACTTAGAAATTGCTCACATTTTGGCACAGACAGAAACCATCTATTTCATGTAAAAATAGATTTTCTGGGAAAGAGTGATGCTCGGAAGAGTTTAGGGCAGGAAAGATTGAGTATGATTTCTTTCCTCTTAGTAGCACCCAGAAAGCCCCAACAAGCAGCAACAAAAAAAGGAATCTGATATACTTAGCATTTGGTGTTGAAATCTTCCTTTTTTTTCTTTCTTTTTTCTTTTTTTTTAATAACAAAAAGGTGATTAAAAGATGTTTGGGGCACTTGGGTGGCTCAATTGGTTAGGCATCCTACTTCTGGGTTTCAGCTTAAGTCACAATCTCAGGATCCTGAGATGGAGCCTCTGGTGCTCCCAGAGTCTGCTTGAGATTCTCTCCCTTTCTCCCTCTCTGCTCCTCCCCTCACGTTCGCACTCAATCTCTCTCTCTCAAATAAACAAATAAAATCTTTAAGGACATTTTTTAAGGTAAAGGAAACATTTTGAACTATTTATTTTATGTCTTATAACTATTGGATAATTATTAATTGCTCTCTCTCTTTTTTTTAAGATTTTATTTATTTGACAGAGAGAAAAAGATGACAAGCAGGCAGAGAGGCAGGCAGAGAGAGAGGGGGAAGCAGGCTCCCTGTTGAGCAGAGAGCCCCATGCGGGGCTGGATCCCAGGACCCTGAGACCATGACCTGAGCCAAAGGCAGAGGCTTTAACCCACTGAGCCACCCAGGTGCCCCTTGCTCTCTTTTACTTTAAAATACTGGAGCTGTTAGTAAACCCATCAGCACAGAAGAGAGTCAGGCCCCTAACAGCCCTGAAAGGGTTTACCACTGACCTCAGCAAAGGCTATAAGGAAATGGGGAGGCTCTCTTTCCAATGTCATAAGGAAGCACGACAAATTAGTTAAGACCATGCACTCTGGATTCCATCTGCCTGGGTTGGAGGTCAGCTTCGTTCATTACAAGCTGTGTGACCTTGGGAAAATCACTTAATTTCTCTGTACTTCTGGGTTTTCACACTTGAAAAATGAATAAAATAATACTTTCTTCTTGGGTCGTTTTAAAGATTAAATGAGTTCGTATTTGCAAAGCACTCAGAGGAGTTCAAAACATATTGGGAGCTTGTTAAATAAATGTAAATGTTAACAGAAATAAAACAACAAAAAACTCACCAATTTCACTCTATTTACATTTTTGGAGGCATATAATTGATAGCAATTGGAATTTATTTCAAAGCTTATCTTACGACTTGCATTCTTAACACTGTGTAAGCATATGTTACCAAATTAGCAAGAGTATTATCTGCTCCTGTTACCAAATTAGCAAGAGTATTATCTGCTCCTGTCACTGGGGCATTTACTTTAAGCAGATGGAAGAGATATCTATACAGCTTTTTGAGGATAAAAATTCTGCAGGATACCTTGTGGTCTCATGTTACTTTTCACCCTATTGAGTTTCAATTTATCTTTAAGCTGAATGTGTCTGATACAAAGGGCAGAAAACAGTGATGAACACTGACAATACTGGATAGATGGAAACACAAACAGAATGGGGATGATGGAAAAGCCATTCTTGGAGTGTTCTGGGCTCCAGGTCTGACCACGGGGACAGACTCCAAAGACATCAAAGAATGAGACTTGTCACCTATCAGATATGAAGGAGAATGTGTTGACAGTGAGGACTCGAGACAATATGTGTGTGGTGCTTGGGTGGCTTAGTCAGTTAAGTGGCTGCCTTTGGCCCTGGTCATGATCCCAGCATCCTGGGATCGAGCCCCACATGGTGCTCCTTGCTCAGTGAGAGCCTGCTTCTCTCTCTCCCTCTGCCTGCCACTCCCTGTTTTCTCTCTCTCTCTCTCTCTGTGTGTATCAAAAATAAATAAATAAAATCTTAAAAAAAAAAAAAGAGTATGTGTGTAAAATTATCTCCAAGGAGAGATAGGTAAGGTGAGTTTTAAAGATCTCTTCAGGTTTAGAGATTAGAATTTGTCTACTAGTTTTAAAAAAGAAGCTCCTTAAAAAAATCTATCTCACTGTATGTATGTATCTATATCTATCTATCATCTATCTATCTATCTATCTATCTATCTATCTATCTATCTATCTATCTATCTAATACTTAACATGAGTATATGGATCTATTCGCCAGCAAATTACTAAAGCCAAAAACTGAAAAAGAACCTTAAGTCGCATATATATTATTATTAACCTCAGAACTGAGGAGTCCACTAAAATGAAATAACTTGTAATAACTCTAAATTTAAAAGTGCCTCCAAATGATCGTGTAAATATTACAAGATTTAGGAATGTTTAATGATCTAAGAAAAACAACCATAAAATCCCTTCTAGTCTTCTATACAAATCACATGATGATTAAACAGTATGTTAAAAACATGATACAATACCTAAAAACATTTTAGGAGAAAACACATAATTCCGCATCTGTTTTTTGCATCTTATCTCTTTTCCTTGATGGCTTATTAAACCATAAGTTCCTTCCCATGTTTTAATATAAAACATCATATAAAATTGTCATAGTTATTGCTATCTATGAATCGTGTTGATGTACTGTAAATTGGTATACTGTCTTGAACAGGATATGTGTAGACATACCTAGGCTTGCTATCTTACATAACAGCGAAAAGAACCTCATGCAGACAGCTCTTTGTTTCTGTGGAGAAATTTCTTAGGAGAAATTCCGCTGTGTGAGCTTACAGGGCCAAAATGTACAGACATTTTAATGGGTTTTGCAATAAAGAATGCCTTTACCAGTAAGTTGGTAAAAATTTACTTCAATGTTATGTGTTATTGTTTTTAAAGTTGTTAAACTAGTATAAGTTTAATTTGCACATATCAAGTTACTTTGAAAATAATCACATTTTACATCTCTGTTTAGGATTTGGATTTCCTCATATGTGATTACATTTGTTTATATTCTTCATTGACTTAATGATTCAATTTCATTGTTTTTTATTATTTATTTAAATGACTTAATCATATGTCATTGATAATGAGCCTTTGCTTGTCATATGTGATACAAATATGATTTCTAGTTATTGGTTTCATTTCAGCTTCAGAAGATTTCATGTTCAGATGTTTGGTAATTAAATGGATAAAATAGAACACTGTAGAATGAGATTAATTGGTTATAGAGATTTTTTTTTTTAAAGATTTAATTTATTTTTTTGACAGAAAGAGACACAACAAGAGAGGGAACACAAGCAAGGGGAGTGGGAGAGGGAGAAGCAGGCTTCCCATGGAGTAGTTAGCCTGATGTCAGACCCGATCCCAGCACCCTGCGATTAGGACCTGAGCTGAAGGCAGACGCTTAATGACTGAGCCACCCAGGCTCCCTAGAGATTATTTCAATCAGAAACATTTTATCTATATTCTCTAGTGGGAAAGGAAATGCTGTGTTTTGGATTGTAGCATTTGATTTCATATATATGTTTCTTCTTTAAATCTGTAGTGTTAAATTTCCAGAATGGAAATCTGGTTTAAAAATATGTACAGGATAGGGCTTGAAATTTAACTGGACATAATTTTACATTTTCACAGAAACTGTTTTGCTGTTCTCCTTAATGGGAGTAAAGTAAATAAGCTAGTGACGGCCCTCTCAAATAACACATAGATGTGGAAGAACGAATTCACAGAGAGAGTTATGGTCTTGGAGCCGACTGACTTTCCTTTTCCTTGCACCTGGGTACTCTCCCCAATCCAAACAAATAACATCTGCATCAGGCGTAACTTGGAAACATGTTGCTTGGATAGGTTTTCTTTACCAAATGGTATGAAATAAAATTAAGACGTAGCCTCAGTAAATTATATTCAAGGTTTAAAATTTATGCACTTTGTGTTTTGTAAAACAAAAATCCAGAAAATGTGTACAGTTTACTCAACAACTCTGAATGAATAGCTTCTCCGAGTTACATACAGCCGTAGGCATTAGGGATATGAGGTAAATAAGGAGTCAGAGCCACAGCGTTCAGGAGCTTGCTACTAGCCTTTCATTTGCTACTTCAATCATTGTTTCACTAGGATAATTCTGAAATTTTTCATGAAAATATGAAATTTGTTCAGTCAGCCAAATACCCTCAAGAGGCATGGGTAGGGGGGAGCCTGGGTGGCTCAGTTGTTAAGCGTCTGCCTTCGGCTCAGGTCATGATCCCAGGGTCCTGGGATCAAGTCCCGCATTGGGCTCCTTGCTCTGCAAGAAGCCTGCTTCTCCCGCTATCATTTCCCTCTGCTTGTGTTCCCTCTCTCCCTGTGTTTCTCGCTGTCAAATAAATAAAATCTTTAAAAAAAAAAAGAGGCATGGGTAGGAATTCTAGGAAATCAGAATGAGGAAAATAAATACATATTAAATAGTCAGTCCTCAGAATAAAAAGTTCATGATTGAGTGTCTTATGAAGATCGTGGAAATGACATTTTTCATGTAGGAAATGGATGTCAGACGTGGGATTAAAGACCTAAGAGTTTAGCAGCCCACCAGGATAGAGACCTTGGCCTCTGAAGGACCAACCGGGATAGGAGAGGGACAGACATGGAACAATTATAGCAGGAACATCAGTAATAGCAAAACAAAGCTAACCCTTGTTGAGTACCTCTGTGTCACACACTGGGCAGAACATTCTGTGTATGTTCCCTTCAGTTCCCGGATGAAGTTCTACTTTTATCTACTTTTATCTATTTTCTACATTTATCTATTTCTGACTTTGATATCTCTTGTTTGTTGGCCATTTATTCAGTCACCAAATATTTGTGTGCCATCACCCAGCTAATCACTGCGACTTACAGAAATGAGCAAGTGAAAAAGGGCCCAACACTAGCCTTGGAGGGGCTTTCATTCTGGTAGCTAGACAGACCAGAGACTCAGTGATCATGAAACTGCCCTCATGGCTGGCTACCTGGTACAGCTTGGGGGTGAATGAGCGGAGTAGGTCTAGGAAATGTTCTCAGTGACACGTGCACACAGTTATTTTAGTGTAAGACTGTGTATGAGAGTTACATAACATATAACTGTGATACATAATTGATATTCTATTATACTATATATCATATATTATGTTAGCTATATTATATCCATGTTCTAGACATCCAACATCACTATATTTGGATGAGGTTGATAGTTCAAATGTCCGTCAAGGGGCATTAAATAAACAATGAACCACTGATGTGCTGATATGGAAAAAGCTCCAAAATATATAATAAGTAGAAAAAAGGAAAGACTCAGAAGAATGCATGTCATATGCTGTCTTTTGTGGGGGGACAAAGAAGATAAGCATTTTCTTGAATTTCATACAGACTCTTCAGACTCATGTGCGTAGTATTATTATGTTTTTTTTTCATGTGCATAGTATTAAAAACAAAAAACAAAATGGTTGCCCATTGGGGAGCAGAGATGGGGAAACAAGGCAAAGGGGTAAAGAGGGTAAGGGGGAGTATTTTCACTGTACACATCTTTATGTTTTTGGACTAATGTATTATCTATTTAAAAAATAAACATGTCCTGAAAATTTTAGGGAAAAGGTATCTACTCGTGGACTATGGCCAGGTGGCTGGCAAACTGAGGGTGGGGTGAAAGGGCGGAGGGTGGGGTAGAGAGCCATTCCAAGCACAGTGCTGCAGGTCGCGAGATCTGCCGTGCTTGTGAACCTGTCATGTTCTGGGAAGATAGCAAGTAGGCTCCTTCCGGGGAGTGTTGGGTAATGAAGGTGGGAATCAGACAGGGGCAGGTCCTGAGGTCCTCATGTGACAAGATAGAAATTCAACTTTCACCTTGAAGGTAATGGGAATCTTGGGCTGGTGATCAGAAAGCAAGTGAGTGATCAGACTGGCACTTTGTAATCTTCCCCCGGGGAAAGTACACATGTGACAGTGGGTGAGGCAGAACAGGGGCCAAGACTATCAACTCTCTAGAAAATCACTGGCCATCCTTACGGTAGAAATGATGAGCATATGAACCAACAGGGGCAGTGCTCACTGAGAGGAGGGACTAACACCCCATAACTTGATCCTGGCTACCAATCTTGACTTGTCATCTCCACAGATTTGATTTTGTTCCTGTCCTCATACTGTCTACACTTTTTCTTTGGGTTCTGTCCTGAAGTTGGTGTTCTGACAATTTGCAGGAGCCTTGCTTTAGGCTTTGGTGAGATTAGGGCCACAGGAAGCCCTCTCTGCCTTCCACACTCCCTCTCCCGCTCATGCAGGGTGCAGATGAGGGAAGCTCAAGACAAGAAGCTGCTGTGCAGAGACAGCAGCACTGACCCAGGGCAGAAGCCGGAGCTCGAGTGCTGTGGACAGTGGCTGGGTGTGATCCCTACAGGGGGTCCCAGGCCATTGCCTTCTTGCCAAATTCTGCCTTTTTTTTTTTTTTTTTTTTTTTTTACTGGTTTCTTTCTGTCAAGCTTGTATGTAGTCCCCATAGATGTTTATGACTGGGATTTCATGTTTTCCAGTACCAAGCTCTACTCTCAGATGGGACAATACAGGCAGGATTCATCAGCAGAGCAGAGCTGTATCCATGGGTAAATCCTTCAAATACTTTGCTCTCACTTTGCCAGAGAGCTGCTGCCTTCGAAGCCTAGGACCTACCTCTATAATCCTGACCACCTCCATTGTCCTCTCCCTGCTTCCTTCCAGATCTTTTTGTGCCTGTAGAGATGACAAGGATCCTCCCCTTATCCCCCCTCCCTCCCCTCCCATTGCCCACCACCCCCTCTAGTGCAGCAGGCCTCCAGGGCATTGCCCCATCTCAAAGCCCTTTATCCCTTTGCCAAGTTGTTGCCCATACAACACAGGCTGTTGAATATTGCAACCATCACTTCCCTTTTCAGGAATAAGACAGACGGCTCAGCACATACTAGATGACTGCTACAGCAATTGCTCCATGTCACCACATTAAAAGTTGCAATTCTAATAATTGTAAACGCATTTATATGAAATAAGTGGAAAATGTAGAAAGCCCATATAACCACACAATACTAAATAATTTCACAGCTGTGAAACAATTTCAGGGTATATTCTATTTTAACATAAAAAGATAAAATATTGGAAATCTTACCTCACAGGTGTAATACCCAAGAAAAGTCAGAGATGAGCAACTAATCCTTTTATTGCTGGAAGGCTGAATACTATAATCAGGACCATGCATGCTGGTGGACAGTTCTGAACTTCACCAAACAAATAAGTCAAGGAATTAATTTGTAGCAGACAAGTACTTTTAAGTGGCAATATATATTTTATTTAGTATTTCTCCGTAGTGTATGTTTTTAGGTGCCAATTCAGCCCCTTGTTGAATAAATATACTGTAACCTTGCCACTCATTTGATAGGGAGAAATGACTTTTTGATTCCATACTATTCGCTGCATTATAAAAAATTTGAACATTATGCTATCAATCCACAAAATGGTTTAGCAATTTACTATGAATAGTTTTTAAAAGGAGGGAGACCTGTCCAGATATGAAAGATTCTAGAAAAATGCTTCAGAATTAAAAAAAAAACACACAAAAATCTTTCAAATCTAGTATATAATGATAGAGTACTCATGTACCTTAAAATAGACTAAAAATTTTTAAGAGAAAGTTTGCCTCCATATTTTTTAAAACAATGATTTAAACATATATATTTGCCACAGTTTCATATGTGACCTCTAGGAGATTAAAGAATGACGAGAAAATAAGAAAAGACTGATAAGCATCTGTTGACAATCGGCAATATATAGAAACCAAGAATAATCAGATTCCTTGTTACATCCCAGAAAAAAAAATTCCTAAGTATTGAAGCCCAACCTCTTTCTATTTTTTTAACCTTTCTATTTTTTATCCAATACAGAATTTGCCTTTAATTGAATTAGAACCCTAATGAGCTTTGATTTTTTATTCTTATCTTTCACCTTCTTAGAAAATTATATTTTAAATGTGCTCTAAAACACTTTTTTAGACCTTGAATATGCAGATTAAAGAACAATAATTTAGACATTATACAAGTGAGGTAAGACCACTACACTAGTGGCCCCAAATGAGCCATGGCTCCTGGTATTGTCACTTTTTTATAGCTACCCCCCTTCATTCAGCTTGGGCTTGGTCCTATGACTTGCTATAGTCTGCATTACTCAAGTAGATGCCAATAAATGCTTACATATTGGGCTTCTCTTGGAACCTAGGTGCCTTGCTATAAGAAAGCCTGTCAAGTTTCTGCAAAAAGATAAGATGGAGGAGGAGAAGGAGACTGGTCCAACAGCCAGCACCAGGCATATGAGGGAGGGTCTCTTGGATATTCTAGCCCCAGCAGAGCTCCCGGTTGGAAGGTTCCTAAGAGTGAACCTGCAGGATATCATGTGAAACAGAAGAACTACTCAGCTGAACCCTGCCCAAGCTCCTGACCCACAGAAATCTTCGCAATACATTCATATTGCTCAAAGTCATTCCATTTTGGGGTGGTCTCTTATGCAGCAATAGATAACAGATATAGTAAGGGATAGTGAATATTTTTCAACCTTCTTTCTAGAAATAATTCCAAGGTACATTCTTCACTGACATATACCTCTTACATTTCTGTTGTATATTTATTCACTATTGAGCCTGTATCTTTTTTTCTCACTCTACCTCTAACTAGTTGGACAGAAGGACTGAGATGGATAGTTGGTTTATATAAAAAGTGTGATTGAAAATGGCTTTATTTTACATTGACTCAAACAATATGCCAAGTCCCTGTTGGATCTCAAAGGAACACCATTCTTGATAATGGTATAAATCTTAAGTTTTTTTTTTTTTAATACATCTTAAGTTAATGCCACTCCACAATGGAATCAAATTGTAGGTAGGACAGTCTGTTAGAAAAAATTAACAGATTCCCAGCACATAAACCTTGTGTGGTCCATTCATGCCATTCGTTCTTTCTGCTCCTTTATATGGAATTATACCTTTTTATTTTTATTTTTTATTTTTTTATATGGAATTATATCTTGACACCAAATTCTAGGCACTACAATGTGGAAAACTCTTTGGAGGGATTTGTTTCCTTAAGGATTTATTATTTGAAATATGAGGCTTATTAGATTGAGTAAGCCATTGAATGTGTTTGCATCCTTCTTCCTCTGGAACTAATGCATATTAGTTAAAGAATGCTTTCTAAGTAGAGGTAGTAGCAGAAGTGTAAGTAGTGAATGTACAAACCTACTTCTGGGGGACAACCATGCTTCAATGGTGTGTATTGTTAGAACTCTAGCAACTAACTAGTTCTGAAACAAAGTGTCTGGATACCAAGAGGAAAAGAGGTAGCCTCATTAAGTAGAGCCGGTGTTAGCATACTTGCTGCTATTTCCATTGTTTACAGGATGTTCTCCATGTGCTTATTTAAGGCTTTAACTACCAGATGGATGTGGACAGAGGTTTACTTACAAAATGCCAACAAAAGAGAGTCTAGATCAGATGCTATAAATGTGCTACTTACAGAGAGGAGTATCTGGACAGCACTGTGGATGACCTCTAGGTACTGGAAGTCAACAATGCAGCCTGTGACGGAGACGTACGTGTAGTCGTCCATCATGCCGTGGGCTGATGGAGGCAGCACTCTTCGGACACAGCCAGGCCCATGTTCCCGCCACCATGACCGGTGTACAGAAATGTTAAATGTCATCAGATCTGTATCCTGGGTGGGCAGAAGACAAGAGAGCAAAAGGAGACAATCCTATTATACCATGTCTTTGATTTTCAACCTTAGGAAGAAATCAGGAATGACTAGGTGATGGGCATGAAAGAGGGCACGTGAACACTGGGTGTTGTATGCAACTGATGAATCATTGAACACCACATCTGAAACTAATGATGTACTGTATGTCAGCTAACTGAATTTAAATGAAAGAAGAAAACAGTAAAAAAAAGGAGGAAGAATTCCTGATGAACAAAATTGTTGAAATGATTTAAATTTCAAGTGAAAAATAACAAAAGACAGAACCACAAATGGTTGTGTATGCCATATGCCCAAACTACTGGATTATAATTGTTTAATATAGAGATATAATCCTTTGAAGAGTAACATTTTAAGATTAGCACACATCAAAAATCCAGAGACGAGACCCAATACATATGTTCATTCTAAAAATTATTTTGTTCAGTTCGAAACTTTTTGTCTGCACTTTCTTGTTCATCATCATTAGCATCACGACCACGGGCTAACATTTAATGACTGTTTTTTTGCATGTTAAACATTGTTCTAAGCATTTTTCATATTTATATTTCCTTTAATATTAATGCAGGTACTATTACTAACCCAATTTATAGTAATCTGAATAATAGTTCTCCCAAAGACATTCACGTCCTACTCCCTGGAACCTGTGAATTTTACCTTCTTTGGATTATCTGAGTGGGCCCTAAATGCAATCACATGTATCCTTATGAGAGGGAGTCCGAGCGAGATCAGACACAGGGAAGAAGAGAAGGCAATGGGACCACGCAGGCAGAAGGTGGAGTGATGTGGTCACAAGCCCAGGAAAGGTGGAAGAGACAAGGAAGGATTCTCTTCTAGAGCTCCAGAAGGAACACGGCCCTGGCAACACCTTGAATTCAGACCAGTGAAACTGATTTCAGACTTCTGGCCTCCAGAACTGAGCAAATAAGTTTCTATTGTTTAAGACCTCAGGTTTGTAGTATCTTATTATAGAGCAAGCATAAGAAACTAAGACAGGTAAGGAAAGTAAGTCACAGAGGGGTAAAATAGATTGCCCCATATAATGCATAAATTAAATAACTTGCTTATTTGATGAGAGACCCCAAACCTGATCCTATGCGGTCTGTACTTTCAGCTACGAAGTTTGTTGCTATCCCTTTACCTACTCTGTTCTCTCTTCCAAAACCTTACAATTCCTCACACCCTAAAGGGTGCTGGGTCCTCAATTGTTTCCAGAAAATACCACTGACAGCCAGAGTGAAAAAGCAAAGAAGGCAATCTTTGACATTTACATATCAAAATAAGCTTTTGGAGCTCTTAGCAGAGACAACAGCCCAGGTGTTTAATCCTCAAATGATGCCTTTTAGTATTTTAGGGGAATGTCAGCCTTGAACTACTAAGATCATACCGTTTTGCCATAACAATAGATTGGAAAGAATAGACAAGAAGCCAGGATCTCAACTCCCAAATAAGCTAAAAATTGCAGCTGCACAGTCGAGCCAGAAGGAGTAAGGGTGATGATGGAGAGGCCTCGCCTCTACACACCCTTCCCCCCAGGACACTGCACCTGCAGGGAAGCCCCAGGAACAGGAGGGAGTCAACTTTTGCTCATTTCTCAGCCACCACCATGAGCAAGCTCTGGAGCCCCCCTAGTGCTGCAGGGACATGAAGGTCTTTGCTCAGAAGCCCAGAGGCTGCCCAATGATTGCACAACACAAACGATGCTCATCCCGACCTCAGTGGGACAAAGATAGTTCCGATCTCAATGGCACAGGACAATTCTAAGGGCCAGAAATTGATTCTGGAACTCTGAAAACACAGGGGCAGCTTGTGTGAAATGGAAAGCCCTTGAACTTATATGTGGTGGAGGCTGGAAACAACCAATGTGAGACCTCCCTGAGCAAGGACTCCCTGTTATTCTCTGCTGTATATGAACTTGAATCACGAGATAAGAAATACGTTCAGTTCTTGTGAGTAGGCAAAGTTGCTCTGCAGTTTTAGGTTTCCCTCAATTCAAATGGAGACACGGCAGGGACCAAACTCAGGTCCCCTCAACCCTGACCGCAAACTCCAGCATTCCTCGATAGCGGAAACTATACCTTTTTATTATTATTATTGTTTAATTTATATATTTGACAGAGAGAGACAGCGAGAGAGGGAATACAAGCAGGGAAAGCAGGAGAGGGAGAAGCAGGCTTCCTGCTGAGCAGGGAGCACAATGCGGGGCTCCATACCAGAGCACTTGGATCATGACCTGAGCCAAAGGCAGATGCTTAATGACTGAGCCACCCAGGCACCCCTCTATACCTCTTGAGTAGTTTATCTTGCACGAATGAGAAAGTAGGAGCCTCACCAAAGGAGGGACTCCACTGAGAGGAGTGGTGAAGACCAAACCAAACCAGTCTGTGTCAAGGCGAACCCTAGTGTTAACCTTTCACCTTCTTTCCCCTCCCTCCCTTATAATGGTTAAAACATGCTAATTAGACACCTGATGCGTGCAGAAGCCTGACCTGCAAGTGCGCAGGTGCCAAGAAATTCTCATCTCTACACACTTGACTGTCAGTCCTTTCCTGTCTCAGCTCCTTTAAAAAGTTTGTGGGCCTTTGTCATGAAAGCCAGTCTGAAGGACCCTTTCTTTTCTGCTGTCTCCCTTGTGCTGGGGCATAAGCCCCAATAAAAAGCCTTTTCTGGAACTTCTCTGTGGCTTCTGGTCAATTTCTATTGCTTGGAGAGCCCCAGGACCCTGGTGGGTAAAAAAACCCACTATTGTAAGTATGCCTCCGATTATATCGCTATTAAAACATTTTACATCTTTTTATTTTTCTTTTTTGGGTTGTTGGTTTGTTACACATATCATTCAGTTACCTTCACAGTTACAGCACTTTATTGATAATAAAACATTTTACATCTTTTTTTTTTTTTTTTTGGTTCTTGGTTTGCTACATGTATCATTTGCAGTGCCCTCCGAAGGCAGAATATTATAGAAAAATAATTGCTTTAGCTAGTGAATTCAGTTTAACACAAGGCAATTTACCTGAAGCAAAACTGCACACTGACTGCTCCCTTTCCTGACCATCGGATTTAATCTCTTACAGTTAGTCCTGATCACAACCAAAAAATTATTATTTCTGTTTTAATAGAATTCATTAGGTTCAGGATGAACTGGCATGATCTCAAAAATCATAGCAATTTCTACTCTTTAAGCATTCTTACCCAGTGGCCTTTTCCATTGTTGGACTCTAAATGCCTTTCAATGTGACTTGGACTAAAATTTATATTACACAAATAAAACAAAAGTGAATTTATGAACTCATGATACATATTTGTTACACTCATAAAATCCCTCTGTGTAGTTCTCACTTAATTTGTTGGTACTATAAATATTTATAAACTGTACTGTTTTTTGTAATGGCCGTATTAAAATTTGAATGAGAACATCAGTAGTATCAAATTATACTTAAAGTTCAAACTTCTAACTTCTATTTGGTATAAAATTGTGTTGCAAGTTTGTGTCTGATTTCAATCCCCTTCAGTAGCTAGATTTCAAACATTTCGAAAAAACTCTTAACACATGATAACTCAATTTCTTATATGAGGCACCACAGAAAACTATAATAGTGTTCTTTATAAAGAAAAATAAATAAATACAGAAGATCACTCAGCTTGTTGAAGCTTTTTGTTACCACACCAAAACCTGTAGTTTTGAAATACATGGGTTAATGCTAAACTGCAATTCAACAGAGGGATCTTTAAAATAATTTCAAGTAGCTCAAATGTCATTTCTCTTTCAGTTCTTGGAGTTAGAATATTATGTGATGACTTAAGCACATCATGGTTAAGAAAATTGGCTACTGGTATCTCTGTCATTTACTTTAGAATTTAAAAGATATAAACAATGATATTTGTTTTTATGCAAGTGTAAGTGATTACCAAAGGAGTGCTTCGGGGAACAAAGAAGAAAGGAAGGAAGGAGAAGAAAAACATGAAATTAAAGCAGAAGGGCTTGCGAAGCATAAGGACAGCCTGGAAAGAGAGAGCAATTCAAGGCCAACAGAAGAGAGGAATCAGGGAAAGTGGTAATGCCATAGATTCAAAACCTGCTAAAAAAAGGATCATTGAATTTGATGACTGGTTGGGTAAGGGGGGTGGGAGGGGAGCTTTTAATAAAATGCAATACCATGAGAGTATTGGGAGTGAAAAACTGGATTATAAGGAATAGAGGGGACTGAGAAGAGAGAATCTGGTGTATTTTTTTCATGAAGTGTGCGAGTCAAGGTAGTGAGAACATAGGACGGTGACTTCAGGGGTGAGCAAGGAGAACATGAGTCAGTGCAATGGAGAACCACTTGTTAGCTCTATCTGCTCACACTCACAAAGTTATGACTTAGAAGAAAATTATTCCAGAATACCGGCTTTCCCCTAATATCTATTTAAGCAAATATTAAATGTTTAAAATTTCTTCCTTTCTCTAGTATGAGGTCTGAACTTGTTCCCATTTTCTTCAAATACTTGAATTAAACCAAAAAAAAAAAAAAAAAGGAATTTCCTGAATTCTTTGAAATGTTGTTCATTAACTGTGTAGGTGGACGTGCCTCTTGCATCCCATTCATGGGAAGGGTACCCAATCAGCTCAATAGTCCCTTCTTGTATAGTATACCGCTATATAATTTCTTCCTAATCAAGGAGCTAGTCTATGTCTTTTCTTCTATGTACTTTTAATCATCTGCTTTTTTTTTTTTTTTTGGTATCTAATTCAATGTTAGCTAATCCTCTCTACTTCTAGAGATGGATTCTCGACTGCTAATCATATTCTTTTTTTTTTTTTTCCTGTTTCCTTAGTTGTAGCTCAAAGAGTCATCGAATCAACATTTATATGGTTATCTACTTTCTTTGTCTTTTTACTCTCTTTTCTCATAAGCCAGCCCATCTGGAGGTGAACACATACTTAACAAAACAGATCTTGCTCAATTTTAAAGAGTCAGCATTGGGTTTATATTTATATAACAGAATTCATGTCAGTTGAAACTTCTTTTGAAATACTTGTTCATTTCAGAACATGAATTAGACAAGTTAAAATAACTTTTTCACATTTCTAATTTTTTTTTTCACCAAAGCACTAAACATTTCAGAGGGTACTGTAGATTCACAGAGTAAACACAGGGCTTGGTAGTGAGCTGTAAGTGTTTAGAGCACATCATACAAAGATTTGGAACCAGTTCAAATATACCAACAATTATATGTTATTTTCCTTAGAGAAAGGTTTGAAAGATATTGGGAAGCATTTGTCATTTGCTGTTGCTTTCTTAGAGAATCCTTGTGCAATCCATGAACAAGTCATAATCACTTAGATTTATGCCACTGGTTCTGGAGATAAAGAGCAGTCTGCACCTATAAATACAGAGAACAAAGTGGTGGTTGCCAGGCCGTGGGGATGGGGGCAAAATGGGTGAAGGGAGTGGGAGGTACAGGCTTCTGGTTATGAAATGAATTAAGTCACGGGAATAAAAGACACAACATAAGGAATACAGTCAATGATATTGTAATAGTGTTGTATGGTGGCAACTGGTAGGTACACTTTGGATGAGCACAGCTTAACATATAAATTTGTCCAATCACTATATTGTGCACCTGAAACTAAGGTAGCAATATAGCAATTATACTCAAATTTAAAAAACTAAAAGAAAAGAGCAGTCTGCTAAGTAAGTGGCCATTGATCAGTTTGCCTTCCTGTTTCCCATCTCTACAAGTAGGTATTGCTGGGATTTTTCAATTCTGTACCATTGGTCATAGGCCAAAGGCTGAGGGAAAAGGAATCAAGCCTTTTGTCTTTATTCTGGTGCTTAAGTCTCTGGATTGAACCACTATATGAAGCAATGAAGTCTCATCCATCCATTCAACAGATCTTTCTGGAGTTGCTAAGATGAGTTATGCATTAGGATGTAAGACTGAACATAGGAGATCTTATCCCTGCCTCACAGAACATATATTCTAGTGGAGAAGATAGATAATAGAGTAAACAAATAAGTAGGCAAAAATAAGTATACATTTAAAAAAACAGTATAAAGGAGATGATGTCAGTGCATGGAGTGACAGGGGAGTGTCACTCCATGCACTGACTACTACCCCTGGGGAGTGACAGGGGTATAGAATGAAGTTACTTAATACAAAGTTGCCAGAGAGAGAAGAAATGAACAGACACTTCTCCAGTGAAGACATACAAGTGGCTAGCAGACACATGAAAAAGTGTTCATCATCATTAGCCATCAGGGAAATTCAAATCAAAACCACATTGTGATGCCACCTTACATCAGTTAGAATGGCCAAAGTTAACAAGGCAGGAAACAATAAGTGTTGGAGAGGATGTGGAGAAAGAGGAACTCTCCTACACTGTTGGTGGGAATGCAAGTTGGTGCAGCCACTTTGGAAAACAGTGTGGAGATTCCTCAAAAAATTATAAATAGAGCTTCTCTATGACCCTGCAATTGCACTATGGGGTATTTACCCCAGATACAGATGTAGTGAAAAGAAGCGCCATATATATCCCAATGTTCATAGCAGCAATGTCCACAATCACCAAACGGTGGAAAAGCCAAGATGCCGTTCAACAGACGAATAGATCAAGATGTGGTCCATATATACAATGGAATGTTATGCCTTCATCAGAAAGGAGAATACCCCCAACTTTTGTATCAACATGGACAGGCCTGGAAGAGATTATGCTCAATGAAGTAAGTTGAGCAGAGAAAGTCAGTTATCATATGGTTTCACTTACTTGTGGAGCATAAAGAATAACATGGAAGACATTAGGAGAAGGAAAGGAAAAGTGAAGGGGGAAATTTGGAGGGGGAGACGAGCCATGAGACTGTGGACTCTGAGAAACAAACTGAGGGATTTAGAGGGAGGCGGGGTGGGAGGATGGGTGAGCCCAGTGATGGGTATTGAGGAGGGCATGTATTGCATGGAGCACTGGGTGTTATATGTAAACAATGAATCTTGGAATACTATATCAAAAACTAATGATGTACTATATGGTGACTAATGTAAAACAATAAAACAAAACAAAACAAAAAAACAAGATGGCCAGAGAAAGCTTCTCTGAAAGTGGATATTTGGGCTCAGACCTGTTAAATGAGTCTTAAAAAGATCATGAGATGGCAAAATGGTTTCACAACTCCAGGTACTGACTGAAGGATCCTACAGCTGGGGGGAAGCTGAGGTGAGGATAAAAGTGGTATGTAGTGTGTGTGTGTGTGTGTGTGTGTGTGTGTGTGATCTCTGTCCACTGAAATGGCCTAGATACAATGTCACTCCAGTAGCAACAGACTCCTCTGATTCACACTCCCCAGTAATAGGAACCAAGCTTATTCCCTGGAGAAATGCTAAATCCAGTGTTGGCACAAAGAAGGAACAAGGAGAGTATGAAATATATTTTGTGCTAGAAAGCAAGACAATTTTCAAAAATTGATAAGTCATATTAAAAAGAAGTAGGAACCAATATGAAGAGTCTGTCTGGCTGAAGTTGTAATAATTTGAGCATTAGAAAGAATCATGATGGAGGTCAACCAAACACATTGAATCAATGAAAATCTCTGACTCTGTAATGACCAAAAGGAAAGGCAGAAAAACTCATTAATAATATTTAAAGTGGCTACTTAAACAAGACCTCTGTGCTTTCTCCTCACTTTTGCTGTTAACTACTCTAAAAAAATGTTTAGTTAATTATAAAAAAATAATTGCACTTAAAAGATGAGTAATTAAAGAGAAAGAATTAAGCATTTATTATGCCTTTTTCAAGTAGAAATTCCATATCAAGTTAATCAAGTTGGTGAAATAAAGCTCTACATCATTGATAAGTGCAAGGCAATAAACATAGGAGATATAAAAAGGCAGGACTGAACTGTGGTGCTGGAGGTTGGAATAGTGAACATGGGTATGATGACAGGGGAGGAGGCTTGTCTCTAAAGCTGGAAATTACATGGTGTTGGAAAACCCTACAGTTTCTTCTAAAGCTTCACAACCTTTGTTTTCTATATAAGAATGTTGAAGTTGCAGGGGTTTTCAAATTTATACTTCCCTGTTTCATTCATTTTGGAATTGATGTCTTTGCAAATGCATTTCTTTCTTTTTTAAAGATTTATATATGAGAGAGAGAGAGAGAGAGAGCACAAAAGTGGAGGGAAAAGTAGAGGGAAAGAATCTCAAGGGGACTCCCTGCTGAGCACGGAGCACAGTGTGGGGCTTGATCAAAAGACCCTGTGATCATGACCTGAGCCTAAATCAAGAGTGGGATACCCAGGCATCCCTCAGATGCATTTCTGAAGAAAGGTAAGTGTGCAGAGGATCAGCAATCTTTCTCGTGTGTTATTAAAATAACTGAGATACTGTAAAAGTAGGAGGAAAAGAACCATGGCCTGGGTGCCTGGGTGGCTCAGTCAGTTAAGCATCTGCCATCAGTTCAAGTCATGATCTTGGAGTCCTGGGATCGATCCCTGAATTGGGCTCCTTCCTCAGAGGGGAGTCTGCTTCTCCCTCTCCTTCTGCCCCTCAAACCCCCTCTGCGCTTGTGCTCTCTTCTCTCTCTTGGGCTCTCTCAAATAAATAAATAAAATCTTAAAAAAAAAAAAGAACCATGGCCAAAGACTTAATTTCCTTCCTTAAATTAGTCTCTGTGTGCCATTTGATGCTATTAGAAGTAATCAAACAAAAACTTGCAGTTTCCTAATAATGACTGAAGAACTCATTAGTCCCATTAGAAGAAATTATGTAAATGAAGCCACTTTTCCTACAGGGTCACCTTGAATGGGAGTGGGGAAAATACAGTGAGAAGTTAACAATCTGCAATTTGCAAGAAAACTTTCATTTTTATTTTGAATGTCAAGCTCCCCTAATTTTATTTGTATTTGATTTTTAGTTGTCCGTTTATTAGCTGTATATTCCTGTATATTGGTTTGTCTGCTTTTGATGTGCATCAGGTCCATAGGGCAGAACCAGGGATGTCCCTGTAAAAACAGGCCCCCAAAAGCTTAAAGGACTTCAACACTGAAAACATTTCAAATGTTAATCATTTGTGAAGGTATAATGTACATTCACAGATATTGACTTTTGTGGTATGTAATTGCTGCACCTGACTACACACTAAAATTTGTTAACGGATGATTTTTAAAAAATCAGTATACCTTGCATTTGTAATCTATGAATTTTAAACACCTGTAGTTTACTTAGTTAATTACTAAGCTCATTCAACACATCTGGCTTCTCTGTCTTTGTGTTAATCAATAATTATTTGATCACAATGTTATGCCTTTTATGCTAATCAGGATTTTGAGACCATAAAAATGTGGTACCTTTGTGTTCCATGTTGGCACTAATGTGTTATATTTATAGTGTGGTGTATTCATAATTCATGCACACATAAGCGCGTATGCAAACATTTTACTTCATTTGCACAATAGAATACTTGCCTTTCAATCTGTGTTTTCTTTCTTTGTCTCTCACTTTCTTTCTTTTTTTCTGCAAAGTTTACCACCTGAAAAGAATACTCTTACTCATATTTCAAGGAAAAATTCCTCATTTGAAGAAAAAAAATAGGTACTTGTTTTAATGCGATAGAATTCTTTTTGAAAAATAGAAGGAAAAGTCATGTGGTCTTTTTAGTTGTTCCCTTTCTGAAAGGTATCTGGATAAATAGAACAATATTGGTATTTCTGACCCATGAATGTGGCTGCTGGTGTGGTTTAAACCTCTCTACAAAAGAAGACTGTTTTTCTTAATTGCTTCCTTTGCTGAAATAATTGTGAAGGCTGGAAAGAGGTCTGATTAATTGGCAAACTTGGATGTGGTAAAAACCTCGCTGGCAGGTTCTTATCTATCACCATCAATCTCAAGTTTCTCAGTAACCTTCTTGGATGCTTTGTAGGAGACTGCCTCTTGGGATATAGAAGTTTCAGAGACAGTGACTTAAATACAACTCTGGGTGGATAGTCACTGTCGCAGAGGGATGTTTGTTAACACATTCTTATTGCTTGACTCCTCATTAGGGTCTTTAGAGTTCTGCACAGATTCTGGTGTGTCTGAGTGTGTGGGAGTGTTAGGCACCATACTATGGGGGAAGGGCTGAACTGAGAACAAAAGCCCACCTCTGCCCACTTGTAGCTGTTTTTGTTTGGAAATATTGATTCCCTTCATGCCTCCCTAGATCCTTTGATAGGACTGCATGTCACACCGAGTTTGGACATGCCTCTTGTCAACAATAGCTCTACACCCTTCTCTTAAAGGGATTCAGTTACCACCAGTCAGATATTCCAAAACTGTATAAAGTCCAGTGGCCACAAAGGAGCTACCTAAATAGTGGACATTGTTGCATTTTATTACTATTTAATTCTCTGGGGAATAATGCTGCTAAAGATCATTTTCTTTCCTTTTTTTTTTTCTTTTTACCCCATGGCTGAATCATCGAAGTTTCTATCCTAAGGTTCTAAGGAGCTCAGGGTGCTTCCAGAACATTAATTCATATTAGAAAGTGAATTCTTACTAGCAATGATTAAGCCCAATAATTTTAATTACCCTAAATGAAGTAAAGATCACTTTTAGGTCTCCTGAGTTAAAGTTGAATTTGAAGTTTTCCCAAGAATATTTCATTTTTTTCAATTTGCTAATCATGGGGAGAAATGTACATTTTTGTTTTTCTTTACAGATAGCAGCTACTTTTAAATTAAAACGTCTAACTTCTCCGAAAGTATACTTAACTACATTTTCTCTATGCACCTAGTTGAATATACATACTATTATCCAAAGGAGGAAACTTCCTCACCTTCACAATTCTGCCTGCTCCCACCAAACAATCCTCCTACCATGAGCTGGGATTACTTCGGAAGGGGAGGGGGTGGTGGGAAGGGCCCTTGCCAGTTAGAATCTTCAGGAATGCTGGGTAGTTGCCGTGGTTCCATCTTTTGCAGTGACTGAAGGAGTAACAGTATGAGGCCACAAGTATCTGTCTATGCTTGCCCTATTTCCTTTCTGTCTAAGCACAAAGAGCTGTCAAACAGTGTAGGTTTTCTCCTACGAACACAGCAATTTCACTATACTTAGGGATCATTATAAATTTAAAGATCTTATTAGGTCACAGGATTTTCTCTGAGAATGAATGCATAAATTTCTCCTTGCTCAGCTCTTCAACAGAAAGCCTGTTGACAATCATTGTTCTCTGCACATCATATGGCAAAAAACTTCATACTTTCTTTGTTAACATTTTAAAATCTAAAATTTCTCATCTCTATTAATTGTATTATATTGCACCACAAAGTTATTTAGAACTATTTTAATTCAGAGCCTTTTATGCAACCATTATGTGACTCACACGGTCTATATTTTTCCTATAAGAACGGTGCCTTGAGTATCTTGTCAACCAATAGTAAGACCTGATGGCATCTTCTTTGTTATTTGAGGTTAAGGATTGTGCATCAGGAGCTCTGTGCACACGGAAAGGCCAAGGTTTGGAGAAAGGGAGGCTGATTCAATCAGTTATCTGATGCCTCACCATCCCCGAGGCTGGAAAAAACAACAACAAAAAACAATCATCCACCAAGGGTCCAACCCTTTTACTCAGAGACTGGGAATTAGATATATGGTTTTTGAGGAAGTCTAGCCCCTTAAAAGTTAGTTTGGAGGCTTTCCGGAAACAGATCAAACAGATCTTTCTACTGTCACAGCTGTCATTCCTTTAAAAATCTGTTTCCTCAGTGAAGGGCATTGTTTCTAAGGGCCCTGTTTGGGAGAGGAAGAAAAAGGTGTACTATTGAAAGCAGCATTTGCACCGTGGACCCGGTCAGAAATGCTGGAAAGGTACAGTTTGCCTGGCGTTCTAATCAGTCTCACCCGCAAGTAAAAGAAAATAAAATCTCCATTTGGGTAGCAGGCTATCGGTTGACATTTTTTTTAAACCTTTAATCAGAGAATTGATAATAGAAAGGACACTTACATTCTCTCTGTCCTTCAGGAGTTTAATTTTCATTGATGTGTTTAACATTCTCTAATTTCAGGCCACGTGCCGGGAAGCCTGTAATACTTTAGGCAAGTTACATAGAATTTCAATTTCAACTAAAAGCCCAGGTAGTTCCCTTCTATTTTAAAATCGAGACAGTCTCCAGCAAAGCATTATGCTAGCTGGTCCATCTGCCTCTGTTTGGGGGAATGTTTTACATTTAAATTGCCGGCTTCTAGATGTGACTCTGATAAGGTATCTATTAACCCAGGACAGGACGGCCCCTGAAGAAGGGCATTGGAATTGGTGAGCAAGTGTGACATAAATGTTGAAAGGACAGGAATCTTCCCAACAGTCCTCTTTCCACGATGTCACGTATCAGAGACCAGTATGAGCTATTATGTGGCCCTCTGTAAAGATCCATAAAGAAGGGAAAGGGCAGATACATAATATATACCAGAGGCATTTTAGGTCAGGATGGACCAATATTACATAACTCGGGGGAAGTACAGTTAAATAAAAGCTTGCTGAAAAGATGGCAGCCATCTTTCCTCCCTCCCACCCTTCCTTCCTTCCTTCCTTCCTTCCTTCCTTCCTTCCTTCCTTCCTTCCAAGATTTATTTATTTATTTGAGAAAGAGAGAGGGGTAGGAGGGGCAGGAGGAGACAGAGAGAATCCTGAAGAAGACCTCCCCCTTGGAGCCTGATGTGGGGCTCAGTCTCACGATCCTGAGGTTATGACCTGAGCTGAATCAAGACCCAGATGCTTAGCCAACTGAGCTACCCAGGCACCCCAGCAGCCACCTTTCTTAATGGGCACGGTAACATGGGGAAGAACAACTTCTTTCCTCTTCTTCACTTTATCCAGAATCTAAACAGTAGCTTCTCTTCTAGCCATTCACCTGATGGGACCGATTTGCTGTAGGAAGCCAGGTGACTTGATGGTGTGGGCCATTTTGGCTTTGGGGAATAGTGTGTGGAAAAAGGACTAGCATGAAAAGGGGAGAGAGAGGAAATGCCGTCATTGTCAGAGAAAGATCAACTGGTTGGGACCAGGAGAAAAGAGAATTTTAAGGGGATCTTCAATAAACCTGGAATCAACAGGTCAGAGCCATGCATTATATAAAATTAGCAAGAGACAGAATTTAAATTACAAGATAATAAACAATTCCATTGAGAATTTGTGTAGCTATTTAATGATTCATAGTATTCTATGGTTATTTGTTTTACTCATGACCACGAATACTACTCTCAAATTCAGATAGCTTATAATAGAATACACTATACAATGCATATTTACTTACTAACATTTAGAAATAACAACATTCCTATCATTTAATGTGAATGTATAAAAGTATTAGAGCCATCAGCTCATCATAAAATACCAGGAATTGTTATTGAAAACATTCTGGGCCATTTATATAATGATTCTCAGTATTGAATAAAGAAAGTTCTACTTTGGGGATATATAAATTACGGTTTCTTAGTCTGATAAATAATTTGGTCATAACTACACATAACATGAAGGTTTTGGCTTAGTGTTTGTGTGTGAATTATAATAAGTCTTTGCTGGGTCATTTGTGGCATTTAATAGAAACATATGCAGGGGATTAAAGAGAGAGTCAACAACACACAGGGTTAGTGCTGGTGAGGGTAAAAACTTACCCGTCAGGTAAAGCATAAGATAAATGGATTGTCTGTGAATACTTTGGTAAGATTGAGAACAAAGTCAGATGCACAGATAAACAAGATCACAGCTGACTAGGACAATGATTCATTAGACTAGCTCATCCCAGAACTCTTCAGGGCTTCATGTTGTAGACTATAGTCTCAAAGGCTCATTCCCAAGAAAATATAACCAGGCTCCTCATCAACACAGAGATGCTGGTGAACAGAATCGGAGAACATTTTTTTATGCTAGTTGGTTCTGATAGTTCCTAGATTTTTAATGAAGTGATGGTAGATGCTCCCTGGCTTTCTTCCTCACCCATGCCCCTGCTCCTTACCCGTCCACACATACCTCTTCCCTCACAAGTAGGAAAAGCAGAAAGACATGGAGAAGACTCTAGGGAGCTCAAGTTAAACAGGAGAGAAGAAGGAAAGAGAGATTCCAAACAAGTCTTCTATAATCTCTTTCCATATCACACACAGGTTAACCATCACATTGCAGAAATTCTGAGGACATTTACTTGAAAAGTAATCATAATGTTGTGGTCTTTCTGGTCTTCTTAGATTGAGAGTGGCAGCAGCAGTGACTACCCAGTGACATTTGTCTATTGTTTTTGTCCAGTCTTGGACATAGCCAGTCCACAGCCAAGGGTACACTTACTCTTTTCTGTTAAAGTGAGTCTGCTCATATGTATTTTTTATTTTATTTTATATTTTATTTTATTTTATTTTATTTATTTCTGCTAAATGAGAGTACCCTATGAACTCAGCATCCTAGCTGCATGGAGAAGCAGATCCCTGGTCAATGGAAAAACTGCCCCAAGTGGCGTATCTATGTGTCTCCATCTTGCTGTTTGGTCATTTCCACACTGTAGTATGTTTATCTTTTTATGGTTGTCTTACCCACTGGCTTTATGTTTCTCAAGAGCTGGCAGATTCATTTTTATATATGCAGTACTTCACACAGGGTAAACATACAATGGGCATATAATAAATGTTCATTGATGACTTATTGGTTCTTAAATAAAATAGAGACACACTTTAAAAACAAGTGGTCAATTTCTTATGTATTAAAGAGTTAAATATAAAATATAAACTATAAAAGCCTTAGAGAAAACAAACATGAATATTTATCTTAGGGTGAGGAAGGACTATACAAACAAAAATAGCAAAGAAAGAAAATGATGAAGAAGAGATAGAAAAAATTTGCCTTCGATGACAGCTAATGGGAAGGAAGAATTGTGCCTGGAATTGAGAGCTGAGTACTCCAACTTGTGTTTTGCTAAGCTTCTTTGAAAAATATTTTTGCTACAATTGAGTCTTTTCAACCGCATTGTTAAAAGGAACAATGTTCCTATAAACAACACTATGTTTATACAGATAAATTGGTTTAACGCATTAAGGAAAAATGCTACATGAATTAAAAAAGGTGCATTAAAATGTCTTTTAAAAACTTACCAACAAATAATTGGTTTGACTGTATTTTTTCAGAGTTTAGTCCATTAACCTGGAGTCCCTTAGGTGTGGTCCCAGGTTTAAAGTACTAAGGAATTACTTAGTTAGAAGATATGTACAGTTTTACAGCTCCACAAGGATGTAACAAGAAATGATCTATTTACCAGTGCCTTTTTTGCTCAGACTGTTTTACAAGTGGTGCACCATACTATCCAAGAAAATCCACAATTATATGTTAAGGATCCTAAGCAATAATTGAGAAAAAGTCATGCTCTGAAAAAGTTACACACTTCATTGTTATACCTTTAATTTTTTGCCATCTGATTCACCATCACAAAGATTTTGAGGGATAAATTATTGTTCGTCTAGTAAAATCAAAAGTTCTGAAATTTTATTTACAAAGCCTATTTTCTTTTTTTTTAAAGATTTTATTTTATTTTTTTATTTGACAGAGAGAAAGAGATCACAAGTAGGCAGAGAGGCAGGCAGAGAGAGAGGGTGAAGTAGGCTCCCTGCTGAGTAGAGAGCCTAATGCGGGGCTCGATTGCAGGACCCTGAGATCATGACCTGAAGGCAGAGGCTTTAACTCACTGAGCCACCCAGGCACCCCTACATAAATTTTTTTTAGAGCCTTGTATTATGATGTCAGTCATATTAGGCAGAAATCACTAATTGATGAAGCAAAGAGTAAACCATAGGTATGCCAAAAAATCACTTCTCAAATATGAGAAGTTAATGTGTTATAGGAAATATTCTAATGTTTCCAGGAAAATCACTCAGTGAGATAGGTTAAAAATATAATAAAATACCTTAGCTAGAAAATGAATATTCTTTCTATAGATAAGTATGATTACTTGGCAATGGTCATAATCCTATGACCTACTGAATTATAGTCTCTTTAGCATTCATATTCTGTGTGTGGAATTATTTTTAGCCAAAGTCAAACCTCCATGTGTAGTAAGATTCAGTACTACCTCCTGAAATGTTATTTTGCTATAGCAATTTTTCAAGTAGAAATGAAGCTCTGATTATTTAAATGTGTATATAGCCTCCTTGCTAATTTTGGGTATCAGATACACCATCAGCAGCAGGTTAATTTCTAGGTAAGTTTGGATGGGCTTCTGGAGATGGTTCCTAATAGTTCCTATTCTCTGAGTTGTTATTTCTTTTTCTTCCAGAGAATTCCAGTCTCCAGGCCAAAAGGAGCAGCTCCCCATGTATCTATTAGCGTCTGATGCTAACTCTTTAGAATGATATTAATCTCTATGCCACAGATTCATGTATTTTTTAATCTGCTTCAAGAATGAAAAGGATATAATGGCCCATTAGGAAACATTAAATCCTGATCATTTTGTTAATGTTCTCACTAATACGTGTTCTATAAAGTTGCTCACTTTTATAACTAAGATTCTAGTGTCATGGGTTAATGAGCCACATAGCTTCTAATGTTGTACATCTGCCATGAATCCATTATCAGAAAAGGACTGATCTATCGTCCTTGCTCAGCAGGGAGCCTGCTTCTCCCCCTGCCTGCTGGTCTCACTGCTTTTATTCCCTCTCTCTGACAAATAAATAAATAAAACCTTAAATATAAATAAATAAATAAATAAATAAATAAAATCAATTTTTAAAAAAAGAAATGATAATACTACTTCATCTGTGTGGTAAGGCTCACAAGATATAATATATATAAAGCACTTTAAACAGTGCCCCAAGTGGAGTTTGTACTCACTAAGATGTAGTGAATATTAGTGATTTTAAATATTATTATATTATTATTATATTTTTATTACATTTTATTATTAAGTCTTGACTTTTTTTAATCCATAAACCATGAATAACAATAAATGTATACGGCTGTTAAGAGATACAATGAAAAGCTCACATAAGGTGTTCAGCAGAATATCTGACATATGGAAGATGTCCAACAGATTTTTGGTATTTTTCTCTCCAATTAATTTTTTATTTTAATCAAAATAGTGTACATATGATGTAAAAGATAACACAAATGCTAACGTCTTGTAATGAAAGAAAGTGGTCCTTTGTATTTTATGAGTTAAATCTATCAAAACATGTTATTTTTTCTAACAAAATCATGTACAAAAAAATAATACTGTCATCTTTTGTGCAAAGATTTACTCCTTCAATAAACCAGTGTGAATATACAAACTTCATACTTTTTATTTTATAAATGAAAACCAATTACAGCCTGTGCAAGCTGTTACATAAGAAATGCCGTGCTATTATATAAGCAATTGGTCTCTTTTTAAAATGAAAAATGGAGACAAGTCTGGAAAATTATATTGCTTGCTGATCCATAAAGTTGTATAGATCAAATAACCAAGTACAAAAATTAAATATCTAACACTGTACCCCTAAGGAAATATTATACGATTTGGATAACCAAAACCCCGATCTATCAAAATCTAGTGGCTTAATTCGATTTGCAAGGCATATTAATAATAGCAACCTGATTCTAAAAAGATTCCAAATACATTAAAATTAACTTTCTAGCCCTCTCAGAAACTGATGAAGCTTTATACAGAGGCAATAAACTAAAACTCCATTTGCATTATTAAATTTAGTAATAGAATGAAGGATTCTATATATCAAAGTCATGTTTAGTGACACATACAAATCATAGAACTGTTCACTTCAATCTGTTCTTGATTTGGGAGCTAACAAATCTTAACCTATAAAATTCATTTGGGGGACACTCCTAGTAATTGAATGATATCCAATTTATAATAGACATGCTGTGTAACAAAATGCAAACATTAATCTCAGTGATTATTAGTGACATTGTGCTTCCCAATAAATACTTGTTGAACGGATAAGAACACAGGAGTAGATAAAGTGTCCATTCACAATGTTACTAACTTTTTCCAACACAGATTTTTAAAAAACTTATGAGCTGTCTATATGTTGCATTATTGAAGGGGAACGGAGATATTTAGTGTTATTAATTTGTCAAATATATCGATCTCTAGTATGTGAAAGTGCTGTACTATTATGTTTTGGATATGTTTGAAGTATACAAATACCAGTTTAGCGCCTACTATGTGCAAGACATTGGTATATGCTACAAGAAATTAAAAAATAAAAATCATACTATCTTCATCTCTTTTTAAGATAGGGGACTAAAAGCACATTTACAAAAACAATAGTAAAGTGGTGCTTGGGTGGCTCAGTTGGTTAAGGGGCTAACTTCAGTTCAGGTCATGATCTCAGGGTCCTGGGATTGAATCTCGCATTGGGCTTCACACTCAGCAGAGAGTCTGCTTGAGGATTCTTTCTCTCCCTTTTCCCCTTCTCTACCTCAAATAAATAAAATAAAATCATGGAAAAAAACAATAGTAAAGAGATATATTTTAAAGACACAATCCACAAGGATGGGGAAACATGAGAGGAGGCAAAGGCACACAATTTTGAAAGGTGGAAATGAATGGATGAGCAGGAACTGAAGGCTGAAGGAAAGAGGGACAGACTCAAGTTATGCTTGCAGAACTATAAAAAGCATCCATTATTTCAAGAAAGGAGGCAAAGGTGGATAGTTCTGAAGTCAGGTAGCCTGGGTGCAATCTGTCTGAGAACTAGTTAGACCTCTGATGTCTTCTGCTCCCCACTGCTATGTGCCCCTCCTTCCCCCAAAGTCGGCAGATGTATTCCCTAGAGAGGGAACACAGAGCAAGAAAATGCTACACACAGTTGAGGGCACATATGCCATGCCATGCCATGCTGACATGATTGAGGCATACCAAATGAATGCAAAGACCCCTGGCCTCTGTCCCTAATTGGTTCTCAGGATTCTGGCTCCCAGATCCCTCCCCTCTAGATACAAATTGGAAGGTTCTTCCCTGAATAATGTATCTATTCCAAGCAGAAAAGACAGACACTGATACCTGGAATTCCCCAACAAATGGTCCACACAAGTCAATTTACAGGCTCAGAATTGAGGAGCCCCATGATGGGCTTAGTGTGGCCAGTTAGGCATTAAAGCCCTCCTTCAATCATGCCCAGAAAGCCAAGAATGAGATAAACCTGAGGAAAGACTTTCAAAGATAAAGACTCAAATTAACAAACGGTGGTGGAGGCGGACGGGGAACCAATCTGAAAAAGTAAAACAACTTCGAGGAAACAGATTATATGTAGGAAAAAAATACTTGAGAAAAACAAAAAACAAAAAAACCTCAAACTATTAGGGACATGTACAAACCCAAATTAGGATGGTGTTAATGCAGAACATTCAAATTTAAGAAAAGCATTTGACACAAGAAACATAATGACGCCATGACAATTCAATGGAAGGACTGGAAGATAACATCTGAAGGATTCTCCCTGAAAGTAGAGTGAAAGGACAAAGAGATGGAAAACAGAGAAAATCAAGAAAGTTGGCAGGCTAGCCCAGAAGAGCCAATGTCTAAGTGATACAAACTCCTATGAGAAATTCAGGCCACAGAACATGGAGGGGAGAAAATTATCAACAAATGATTTGAGAATATTTCCGTAAACTATAGATCATATGTTTCCAGAAAGAGAAGGTCTGCTAAGTATTCAGCATGAGACGCCTTGCTTGTGAAGAGCTTCTCCTTTCCCAGAACTCAATCATTAGTAGGTCTGATGATGCCCTAAAGGGCTTTCAGAATCCCACAAGCCAGACCATGATTTAACTCTGTCAGTGCCTTGAAATACGAAAGACGAAATGCTGTAACTCTGAAGGATAATTTAATTAAAAATAATAAAGCACTGTAAGAAAAATCCCTGGACAGTATCATATGTTTAATAAGCATGTTAAAAATAAATGGGGGGAGGGGCGCCTGGATGGCTCAGTGGGTTAATCCTCTGCCTTCAGCTCAGGTCATGATCTCAGGGTCCTGGGATCGAGCCCCGCATCGGGCTCTCTGCTCAGCAGGGAGTCTGCCTCCCCCTCCCTCTCTACCTGCCTCTCTGCCTACTTGTGATCTCTCTCTCTCTCTGTCATATAAATAAATATTTAAAAAAAAAATAAATGGGGGGAGGAATTTCTCCATAATGTCATATTTACCCAAATTTTTAGAACATTCATTATCCGTGTAAAACTGTGATGTAACTTCTGGGCTATTAACTTCTGTAAAAAAGGTATGTCATGGCTCCCAACTGTGCCAGTTGTTGTCAATGAAAAATGGATGATTCTTCCAGTCTCTCATTCCACTTGATCAAATCATTGTTCTCAGTAACAAATGAGCCATACAATATGTTCCTTAGAACTTTCAGACCTTTTCACTTTGAATTCAAAATAAAACTTTTCCTAAACAAAGCATTAAAACAAGAGCAGCAAGGATAATCATGTTTAACTTCTTGAATCCCTTCCCTTCATCATCTATTCATTCAACGATTACTTAATTCATCCCTACTTTTGCAAGTTACGCTCTACCTGCTAACACTATACAGAAATCAATGAGAATCCTTGGTCAAGATGGTGGTTTGAACACATATATATTCTTTTTTTTTTTTTTTTTTTCACATATATATTCTTTAGTTCCCTCTTCAAACCGCATTAAAATATCAGTAAGAGTTTGAAGAAAAGTGGATAGGTGTACAAGGATGAAGTTAGGCTGTACCTTCCAGGTGGCCTAGAAGACTCTCCCCTGGGATATTTATCTGATCAGCTGGAGAGTCAAATGAAATCTATCACACTAAAATGAAGGAGACAGCCAAGAAGACTCACAGCACATGTTGAAAGTTTTGAAGCAATCCCTCTTCCAACTTTTAAAAATAAGGATCAGTAGACATTTGAATAAATCCTCTAAGATGGGGGACAGACACCATAGTAAACAAGGGAAAAGTGAAGTTGGAAGTTGGAAGAAACAAACACCCTAATGGCAAAGACAGCTCTCTTTATCTAGAAAAGACTATCATTTATACCCACAGAAAGCAGAGAGGAAATATTGAAACTATAAAGTAAAGATTTTATAGAAAAAGGAGAAATTGGGGGAAATGATCTTTTGGGTACTTAAAATACTATGGTATAAACAAAAAACTCATTTAGAAATGCTTGAAAAAAAATCAAAGAGGTTTTTCAGAAACTGGAAAGTTTAAATTAAAAGTATCTGTACTTTACGACATGTCTCTTCTCTGAATACTATTTTTAGAGTCGTAATAAAATAAACATTGAATAATAAAAACAATAAAGTAAGATAAAACAAGATGTAACAAAATTCACTTTGTGAATTTATAAGTGTAGATGTGGAAGCCTGTATTTAATCAGTGATTATCTTGCTGAAATGGTCTGTTGATCTTAACAATCCAAATTAGAGAATGATATTTTTAAAAGGAAAGTGGGAATTTGCTTCAAGAGCATAACTTGTGCACAAGATGACCAAAATGGTGGATATTAGGAAATTAAGCAACTGTAGGACTTAGTTAACTGTGGTTTTAGGTAATATATTTTTAATAAATTAAAGTAATGAATGTACGTACTGCTTGCAAGGTAGAAGCAATTAAATTTAGTAGCTCTGTCATGGAACAATACCCCTGTCCCCCAAGCTCCCAAAATAATGAGCTCCTTTGGAATATATTATCCTAATGGTACTCATTCTCATGATGTTACAGAATGAAAGAAATGAAATATTGGTGCAAATGGAGGCAATCAATGCTGACAATTTGATTCAGTGCAGCATAATTCCCTGGTGGTTTTTTTTTTTTCCTTTTTAAAGATTTTATTTATTTATTTGACAGAGAGAGAGAGAGAGAGATCATAAGTAGGCAGAGAGGCAGGCAGAGAGAGAGGGGGAAGCAGGCTCCCTGCTGAGCAGAGAGCCTGATGTGGGGCTCAATCCCAAGACCCTGAGATCATGACCTGAGCCAAAGGCAGAGGGTTTAACCCACTGAGCCACCCAGGTGCCCCTGGTTTTATTTTTAATTCTTCTGTAATTATGTGGCTCATTGAAGTTTACATTGATATGTTGTGGTGTCTTAATAGCTGTTAAATTTGACTCAGAAATAAAAAATGAAACAATTAGCCTAAATTTCCCAGAACAAAATTCCAGACACAAAACCTTAAATACTGTTAAGTGGGTTCTACGATGACAGAACCATTTACAAGACAAATAGAAAATCAAACCATCTAGAATTTTCAAAAATGGATCTGTGAATAATGATAGAACATGGGGTGACCATTTACAAGAGTCCTTAAAATAAAGTGCTAGTTCCTAACCTCTAAACTGCAAAATGTAAAAAAATTGCATGGCTTTATTTGATATTCTACATTCACTCAAGTTCTATCCTTCTTTAGCCTTCAAAGGCAAAGACTTGTATGGATTGTCCAGAGGAACAAGTTATGGCCACTGACCTAAAGGTGTTTGTAATCTAGACATGAAGACAAGCATGCAAAGAATTAAGTCCTCCAAGAAGAACAGAAAAAGCTCCGTAGGTCACGTGAGCGTACGTGGCAGCTGTCAGCCCATTGGGCGCATGAGTGGAATTTGAAAAAAAACATGCACCTGTGGATGGACGCAACTCTGGGCCTCAAATGCACGTGGGGGCACAGGGAGACCGCTGCATTCACTGCTCTGTAAGCTGGTGCTTTGGAACTGCAACAGAGGCATCAATTCCAAATGGACACACATGGACAGACTTCCAGGAAGAGGCGGCATTTGCATTTGGAAAGATGTGCAGCATCTCAATTAGCAGAGAAGCCTAGGAAGTACAGTCTGTTTCTCACTCTGGCTGATCTCCAAACGATGGGAACAAGGTACCAGAGACTCATTTTGAAGAAAGCTAATTTGAATAGCTGAAATGATTATACCCTTCACACGAGTTTCCCACTTAGGACCCTGCTGCATATCCCCTTGCAAGCGTAGTGTCTCTAGTTTGCTCAAAGCTGAAAACAGGATTGGACTTTTATTTCAATGTAGACTGAGCGTAGGAGTGGTAGTAAATCACCGATCTGATCTGGGGGGAGTCTGACTTGATTCGCGTTTAGCTGGCCGCCAGATTTTTCAGCTGTCCGTCCGTTTGAGGGACCCCCTGTGTTTCCACAACCCATAAAACATGTAATGACTAAATTTGAGGTTTTTCTAATTGAGAGTTAGAAAGCATGACTAAAGGATATGCGGCCGCAATAAACTGTTGGATACAGGCTGTGCTTTTTTGGCAAATGGTTAGTTATGTGTAGTAAAGAGGTGAACTTCAGTCACTGCACCAAACGGAGACGCCATTGGTCTGATGCCATGTTTTGAAATGCCCAGATGGCCGAATCCTAACATCTATTGCATTAGAGCAGGATTATGAATCAAAATGAGAGAAAGGATTCTGGGGCCAAAAAGTGGTTATAGCACACTTTTTATAGATAAAAAGCTTACAATCTAAGCAACACACAGGGATTAATAAAAGGTAAATCTGGCTGGATTTAATGCTGACCTTCAACAAAATAATTTACTTTTTAGCAACCACAGATGGGTTTATAGGAGAAAAGACCAGCTATGTATAATTTTACAGCTAAGATAAAGGATCAAAATGCAAACATAATATTTAGAAATAATTTGTTTCTGGCCAAGAGCTCTGTGGAACAGTTAGGGTCCATAAAGTAAACAGATGGAAGACAATTGTATAAAAATATAATAATTTTCAGTTTGGAAAATATGGTCTGATGATGATTTATTTTATTTTGCCTGGAACAGAGAAAGTCTAGCATCTTCAAACTATGTGACAGACTCGATCAACACTACCGAAAACAACAAAAGTTAATTGATTGTTGTTAAAAAAGGTGCTAAGGTAAAATTCTTTTTTAGAAAAAACTGGATAAACACAACATGTAATTCAGATCATGTATTGGAGTTTCTTCTTTTCTTTTATTCCTTCTTTCCTTCCTCCCTTACGTCCTTCCTTTTTGAGAAGGAGAGAGAGAGAATCCCAAGCAGGCTGCACACCCAGCATGGAGCCCAAAATAGGGCTTGATCCCACAACCCTGAGATCATGACCTGAGCTGGAATCAAAAATCACATGCTTAACCAACTGAACCACCCAGGTGCCCCTGTATTGGAGCTTTTTCATACAGACGTGTTATTTTTGCATCTCCATTTTCTTTGCCAAAGGTGATGATTAATAGGTGATTCAAGGTTTAAATAATACACGTCTACCAAATTGGCCATTCTGATTGAATTAGGGGATGAATGGCAAAAGAGATTATATTTCTGGGAGTCTGCACAGTATTTCATAGTTCATAAAACATTTCCACATTTGAGTGAAATTATCCTGAGGCAATTCTGGAAAATACCGTTTCTCCATTTTTTAGCTAAGGAAACTGAGATGCAGAGTTGTAACAACCAGCCCCAAAGCACAGCAGACCTGGGATCAGCTTGGTCTTCGGGTTCCTTGTCTAGTGCTCTTTCTTTTACTCTGTGCACCTTCTCTGAATTATCAAGCAAATTCAAACCAAAAAACCTGCCCCAGAGATTTCTTCTCCCCTCTCCCCCAACAAGCACTCCCTCCAGCTGACTGCGTTAGCACAGCAGAGAAGCAGCCTAAACTACTTAGCATTCTGAATCTCAAAGTTACCACCAAGCAGTTAAATAACCAAGTTAAATAAATATATTGCTCTAAAAATGTCAAGATTCTAAGTCATAATTCATAGGCTACTTGTTTTTCCACTCTGCATAGTGGATAGCTTCGAGTAGTAACATACTGTGAATTTACCTTTTTGTAGGATTCTACCACAAAAACCACAACTCCTCACTAAGTAATCACAATTTCAACAATGTTAATAAAGTCCAAACAAATGTAAAGATCTTCCTTTAACAATACCAAATGACCGGACAGGATAAATTAGCAATGGATGAGAAAGGTTAAGGCTTTTGAAGATCTTAAATTCAAAATAGAACACTTCCTCCCCCTCCCCCGCCAAAGGTAGGAAAGTGGAAGAGAAGCAGATATTTAGAAGAATTTGATATGCAGGGTTTCCCAATTAGGTACAGCAGTGATCATTTTTTCTATAGTATCAAAAGCAGCTTATTTCATTAGCATTAATTCCATTTTGAAGGGCACTGTCAATTAAAGATGTTTTTAATTGATCATCACTCATGGTTTAATATAGATTCTCAATGTAATTGATTTAGGATCAAAAGTATAATTATAGAGGAATCTGGCAAAGCGCTTTATAATAATGCAGCATATCATACTCACACTAATTTTCTTGAACTTGTTTGACCTTTTTGAACAGCTTTTGTGGGGCTATATCAAATTAATTTTCTAATTTTCAAAAAGCAAGAAATGAAATTATGCAAATTACTGATGTGTATCTTGAAAAATATTTTAGGATACATTATTAAAAAACAATGTATAAATATCATGAGCCAGGCCACAGGAATCCAGCACGCATATAATGACAATAACATATCAGGATTTCTTTCTTTGATAGGGATAGTAGAGGGCACGTGCAAAGAAACAATTGTGTAGGACTTGTTCTTAAGTTGGCAAAATCTTAAGCACCCATATTCTATTTCTTAAGGAAGAGAGAAATTTGAACAACAGTGAAGTGGCTTAGAAATCACTTACATCACCTCAGTGGTGCTTATTAATAAACTGATGTCAATCACAAGGGAGGTTTCCAGGGGACTGCTGCAGGGTTCCACCTTTTCCTCTGTTCCCTTCATTATTTTTCCAATTACTTACATTTCTTAAGTAAAAAAATAGAGGGTATATGATCCCTAACTAGTAGGTGAAGTTCATTTTATGGTTAGTAAATACACTGAGTCAGAATTGTCTTGACATGATACAGCCATGGGCTGAAATCTACCAAATTGTGACTTAATTGGAAAAATATAAGATTCTACACTCCATTGTACACAGTGGGAAATATGTAGCCTAAGAGTCTTAAGGATTAAATTTAATAGGCACTCCATAGGAGTCATTAACATAGCCTTAGAAAAAGCAAACATGATCCGAGGCTGAATTAATAACAGCAGAAACATTTAAGAGCAAGGGGATGGTTGTTCTCTGTCCTGTGTGCTCGGAGCACTTAATTTTGGGTGTCTCTCTTCAAGGGGAAATGGAAGAAGGGACTCAGATGATGGACAAACTTGCACTTAAGTCAGCTGTGGAACAGTTCAATAATTACCCTGCTTCAGAAGCACTTGAGTGGAGCATGAAAACTCTCTTCAAATATTTGAAGACCTGTTACTTAGAAACTAAGAAAAGTCCTTAAACTTTTTCCCCTCTAATGGACATGATCACACTAAAACAATACGCATTCTATTAACTCCATTTGTGAAAAATGGAAACCTTTTTTCCCCACAGTTTTAATTCATCCTTTCTACTTTCTTTCCATTTCCCAGTTTACATTGATTTAATGTATAATTTTAGATCTAACTAATTATTTTATTACATTATTTTGGGTGTTTGAGGTAAATCAATGAACAGAATAGACAAAGATCCCTGCCCTTAAGGACTATATATTCTAGCGTGGGGTAGATGCTAGAGGTTAGGGGGAAGAGAAAGACAAAGAACAAAAAATAAAATATGTAAGAAAGCACTAAGTATGTTGGAAAGTGACAAAAAGATAGTTCACCGGGGGTGGAGGAAGTTTGCAATTTTAAATAAGGAGTGATTAGGGTATCTCACTGAGAAAGTGACACCTGAGAAAGAATTCAAGGGGAGGCAGAAAGCCATGAGAACAACTCATAGAAGAGAGTACCAGGCAGAGGAAACAGCAGGGGCAAAGGCCCTGAGGCAGGCATCTTTCCAGCAGAATCACAAGGAGGTGAGTGTGGCTGGAGGACAGTGGGCAAGAAGTAGGCCAGAGGATGGGATAGAGAGGCAATGGGGAGTTTGGGGGTGGGGAGGTGTTTCTATAGATCACACAGGATGTACAGGCTTCTGTAAGGTCTTGGCTCTTATTCTAAGTAGAATAAAGAGCCATGCAGAGTACTGAGCAGTGTGCTGCCATGGTCTGCCCTATCTTTTAAAAAGATCCCTCTGCCTATAGTTTTGAAAATAGACTGTAGAGGGGCCCGCATGAAGAGATTCAGGCCAAGTCTCTTCCATTTATTTCCTAGTAGAGTAAAAAAAGGAAGCAATTTAGAAATGTCATTTTGCATTTACTATATACTTTTTTTTAGTTTTACTAGGAAAAAATGTAATAGAGCATATCACAGAAAAATCATTGAATTATATGACTGGAAGAAACCTTGAGAAATAATCTATTCCACCTTGCCTCAATCAGATAGTATTCCTATAAATGACTTCAGACATATATGAATCTGCTTTATGTTAAAACACTTCTAGTAAAAGAAATTTCACAGCTCCATATAATCCACACTCCAAAGCTTCACAGATGTCTCTTTCGAAAATTTCTTCCCTATGTCAAATAGCATTCTGTTTTATAAATTACAATTTCCTACCTCTCCCTCCCTCCCTCCCTCCCTCCCTCCCTCCCTCCCTCCCTCCCTTCCTCCCTTCCTTCCTTCCTTCCTTCCTTCCTTCCTCCCTCCCTTCCTTCCTTCTTTTCTTCCTTCCCTCCATTATTCTTTCTTTCTTCCTAAATGGAACTTAGAACAAAGAGTACTATGTCAAATAAATAAATCCAGATTTCTAATCACATAGGATTCTAATCACACTGGCATACAGTATAACCTTTGTCAGATCACTCTGTCTCTATGTATAAATTAACAGATGTAGACCTTCCTTTAGCTCCTAGGAAGAAATGAGCTCTATAAATCCAAGATATAATTAGAATCATTGTTGGTATTATTCTCTTCTCATCAGAAATGGGGAATTAATCCAGTCCCTTACTAGGATTTTAACTCAGTAAGATGGTGTATGTTGCCTATAGATATGAAATCTTCAGGGAGCCTTAAGTCATTAATTCTGAGTTGGGGGAAGGGGTTCTCTGAATTCACCAAAAGCTTTTAATCCAGATTTAGATCCATTCTTACTCTATTACAATGAGTGACCTTTAAGGAAAAAATTCTGACAGTAATTTAAAAGAAGTTTAACAGAATGGTTCAAAATAGCTAACATGGATTCCCTTGAGAAACATACTTTAGGTGTTCAAGCATCAGATTAGATATTTGACTGAGTGAAAATTCACTGGAAGGCTATCAAAAATTAAGAATCATATTATACACCTGAAACTAATATAACATTGCATTTCAACTGTACTCAAATGAAATAATTAAAAATGACAATGTCAAAACAAAGAATTAAAAAATTAATTAGATAAAAGTTAAAAATCTTTTATAATATAGCTCAGGTTTTCCATTTAAACCTTTTATATGTGCATATGTTTGTATATATTTGTACACACACTTATTTTATACAAATATATACATAAATATGTGTATATATATTCATATATATAATACTTAGTATTCCTTCCATTTGGAACCATTCTTTTAAGGTGCTAGGAAACAAAACACTTGATTTTTAAAAATTTGAGTATCATGTGGTCTCCAATGTCAGAGAAGGCCAATGGCAGAAACTGCAACATGATTACTCTGTGGTTTTTGGACAAGGTCATGCAGTCAGCAATTCTGAGCCCCCACCATCCTCTGAGTTCTGCCTTCAAATCTAAGGCAAGAACACAGAAGCAAGAGCCAACATTGCACACAGCATAGATTCCAAGCTGACCACATCTGAAATAGAGTTCTTCAGCTTCCCTCCTTCTTTCCCAAGGCTTCCTATTAAAATCGTTCCTTCTTAGCTCCAGGCTCAATTTTGGATTTATTGTCAATTATTCTTTCTGCCCCTTCGAGCTTCATTGATCACTGTGGATTCCATTTTCAGAGATGCCCGATATTCTTCTTCACTCTATGTCCATATTTGCACCTCATTATTACCAGCCTGGATTAACTCAATACCCTCCTAACTGGTCCCTTGCATATGCCTTCCTCTCTAATTCATTCTCCATGCTGTTCCCATCTGTACTTAACTTTCCTAAAGCTTTCCTCTTATTATTTGTTCATCAAGTATCACTGAACTATGGCCAGATGCCATTTACTGTAGTAAGTGCTGGTGATATGAAGGTAAATAAGACCTGGTCCTTTCACTTGTTGAACTTGCAATTAAGTTTGGCAGAGACATGTAATTAAGTAATTTGAATACAGTACAATGAATGGAACATTATGAGCATATACAAATTGCTGTGGAAATAAGAGTAAGAGAGCAAGGCTGCCTGAAGGGAGAGGGATTAAGAAGGTCTTCAGATGGGAGAAGGTGGTATGAAATCTATGTATTGAGGGATAGGTGGGCTTACACGAAGCAGACACTAGGGAAAAGCTAATTAGAGGCAGAAAGAACAATATTTGCAGGGACAGGGATGATGTGAAATACAGCAAGTTTGAAAATCTCTGTCTTTCAGTCTTGTGAGAGCATAGTATGTGTGTTAAGAATGGCAGGATAATTGACAGCAGAGTTTGGAAAGAAACCACCCTGTGGTGGGTTTTACATGGTAGGTATGCAATTTAGACTTTATTTCATAGTTTATAGATAATGGAAGTAAGGAGGTAATATTTGGTTTTAGGAAGATGGCTCTGGAAAGTATTCTACTCATTTACTGGGAGGATCAGGAACTGGCAGCAAGGACATCAGTTTGTTTTTTGCAGGAGTCCAGGGAAAAGAGGATTAGGATTCAGGTCAAGGAAGCAATGGCAGGGAGTTGAAAAGAAAAGGCCTCATTCTAGAGTCTGTGAAAGGGAAGGTTTTCCCTGGACCTATTCTGTCTCTTAATTTGTTTGGTCAAGATTCCTAATCCAATCTCTTCCAGTTAATGCAACTTTTTTCTTTTTTTTTCCTAGAATTGGTCAGATATTGCCCAGGTCATTGTGCTTTTCCATATAAATGACATTTGCTCTTTTCCTAGAGTATGTTTCCTCTTGTTTCCCCTAGGCCCATGATTTTTAAATTGGGTTCTTCAGGGCCTTAAGATGAGTTAGAGTTGCTTCCGGGGTCTTACAGGAGGTGCTTAGAAGGGTTGGGTAGGAGACCAAGGGCCACAGTTGTTATACCTCTACCCCTCGCTTCAACAAAGCCAGATATGCTTTTATTTATTTTATGTGTGAGTTTCCCCATAAGATTTTGTTTGAAGAAAGCTGTTTAAACAACTTTAGCTCAAGGTAGTGATTTTAGTATTCACTTAGTATTGACATAAGACTTGGAAGAATAGCCCAATCCATTTTGTGCCACAATATAGAGAAAGCTTGCCTTGAACTTTTGGTGAAACTATGGAGAAGTGCTATATACCACAGGTCTGTAAGTGACGTGAAGATGACATATCTGGGGCCAAGTGTACATGAAGGTCAAAAGTCACATTGGAAAGCTTGTTCTTTCCAAAATTTCTAGATAACACACTTGCTTCTTGTAATGAGGCAAATTCTTACATTGTAGGGAGCCAATTATGGAACGCTTCAGGGAGATAAGATGTTTAACTTAAATATCACTTGGTCAAGATACATGATGACATCAATGAAATCATCTTCCCACTACAACAAGGTGAGCTAAATTACCTATGTCCTTTTTAGATAACTTGGAGAATCCAAGGAACCACAGCGACTGCTAATAAGTGGAGTGTTTTAGTACTAACAACATAGTAGGAAATGTAACTGACAGGACCTAAGACTAAATGTGAGAGAAGAGAGAGAGACAGAGAGAGAGAGAGGATATTCAGATCTTTCCTGAGTTTCTGGCTCACACATATGAATGGATAATAGTGGTCGTTAGTAAAAGAATACACATGAGATTGAGAAGCATAAAAGGGAAGACTGTAAGATTCACTCTGAAACAAGCTGAATTGGAAATGCATGAGGAGTATCCAGGATGTAGTTGGATAAATGGCTCCAGAGCTCAGGAGAGAGTCTGGGAGGAGTATGGATCTAAGAATCATCAATATGATTAGCATTAGTGAAACTTAACGAAGGAATGAACTTGCTCAGGGGCAATTTTTGAGAGAGAAGACAAGGCTGAGTATGGAATGTTAGGTGGCCCAAAATTAGGAGATAATAGGGAAAGAGAGCTACAAAATAAAATGGAGGAATGAGCATTAGATGAGTCAGTAAGCTAGGAAAGAGTAACTCTCATTAAATTCACAGGAGGAGAGAGTTTCAAGAATAAGGGAATGGTGATCAGTATTAAACTGCAAACAAGCAATCCTCTGCCATAATTAATTATTTGCGCCTTCAACTGATCATAGGACAAAGCTCTACTTCTTGAGGTGGAATGGAAATCCCTCCCAAACCTCATTTCTAGTCTTCTTTGCCAAAAAAATCACCAGGGTTTTTCACTGCTTGCAAATACAAAATCTTTGTTCCAATGGCAGCTCTCTTTGCACTTTCTGTAATATGCTTTGCACTTTTCTCTTATTGTTCCTTACACTTGGAAGCATTCTCACCTGTTACCTGTGCCATTTATCCAACTTATCCTTGAAGTTTGTGGTGGTTTGAATGCAAAAATGGCCGCTGTCTCTACGCCCCTTGTAACATGACTTTGAAGATCCTTCTATTAAGAAGTGGAGCTGGGGCACCTGGGTGGCTCTGTAGGTCAAGCGCCTGACTTTTGGTTTCAAGATCTCAGGGTTGTGAGATCGAGCCCCACGTCTGGGCACACACTCAGTACGGAGTCTGCTTGAGATTCTCTCTCTCCGTCTCCCACTGCTCCCACTCCCTCTCTCAAAAATACATCACTTAAAAAGAAAAAGAGGTGGAGTTTATTTCTCCAGCTCTTAATCTGGGCTAGCTTCTAGACTTGCTCTGGCCAATAGAATGAGCAATGTAAAGCATGTCAGTGTTGAACTAGGTTTTAAGCAGCATTGAGAACTCTCATTCTCTCTCTCAGAACCCTGCTATGACTTGAGAAGTAGCCCAGGATGGTCTTCTAGACAATATCAGATCATGTGGAGAAGAGTCAAATTTATGACAGGCCGGCCACCAGTGATACAGTGCTGGAACATAGAAGGGGACTCAGCTAAGATGAGTGGAGCTGCCTACCTGACTCAGAGCTGATCACAGATGCATGAACATTCTTTTTCTTTCTTCTTCTTCTTTTAAATGTATTTATGTGTGTGTGAGAGAGAGAGTGCACACACAAGTCAGGGGAGGAGGAGAGGGAGAGGGACAAGCAGACTCTGTGATGAATGCAGAGCCTGATGCAGGGGTTCATCCTGAAATCATGACCTGAGCTGAAATCAAGAGTCAGACACTTAACTGAACCAAGGCACCCAGGTGCATGCCTAGTTCTAACTGTGCCAGAAGACCTGACCTTAAGACTCATGAGCAATTACAAATTTTAATTATTGTAAGCCACTGTGTTTTAATATAGTTTGTTATGCAGCAGTAGCTAACTGACAGAGCAGTCTAGCTTGTATCTTGTTGACTCCCTGAATCGTGCCTTGATGAAGTAGGTCAGTAAAACAATATAAAAAAACAAAAGCAGAGCAGCTTCTTTCCTTTTACAGAGGCAAGTGACCTGAGACAAGGCAACAGAGGAAGATAGAACCCAGAACATACAGGGTTGGATGGGCCTTATTAAGAATTCCAGAATTTGATGTTATCAAATATACAAAAATTTTTTCCTTCTTCCTTGGATTAAAAACCAAAAAACCACCACCAATAACAAAAATCCTAAAATTATGTTTAAAGTTAAAAAGTTTGGAAATCTGGGGACAATGGGAAATCTATGTGAAAACATGCAAGAGCCCTCCATTTCTTTTAACTTGGGCCAGTGTGCAGTGAGAGACCCCAACACAGTGCTGAGCTTCAACTCCCATCTCCTTCTGCTGCCCCTGCTTACCGCCTAAGCCATACATCTGCAATAGCACTTAGAATCAGAGACAATGGAATGAGCACATCTCAGCCCCTTTCTCAGGTTATATTTCAGAGCAGAGGCACTTAAGATCCTCCAAGGTTCATTTGAGTCAGCCTCCCTCCCATAACACCTGCTATGGTGCTGAAAGCCCTTCCACAAAGGAGATAATGGGTAATGCATGATAAAGCAGCACAGGTTGCTACTTAGCCTCAAGCACTTATAAAAACATTGAACTATGTACTCAAAACTATGGCTTTCTAAGACCTGTGAAGGTTTTTAAAGGCCTCCAAAAGCTGGACAACTTGAGCCTGTATTCTAGGTGGCAGGGACTTCTTTCTTCTTTCTCTATGTGAGCCTGATACCCTCGTGCATTACAGCAGGGGAACAAACCATTACCTTCATAATTTAGTCCATGGCTTCTAGTTAGGATCCCAAGGATCAGGGAACACCATGGACACTGGGAAAGTGGCTCACATCCATAGTGTTGCCCTTCACCTTCCCTTGTAGACCCTGTGCAGTGAAGATCATGACTTTGCCCTTTCCACAGTGCAGCTTATTCAGTCCAGCTCAAGCTGCTGCCTCGTCCATGGAACATTTTGCTTGTGTGAAACATGTGCGGCTATCAGGGAAAACCTTATAGGCTCTGCAAACTAAGACACTGGCTGGGAGTATCTCTGTCACAGTGCTTGGGCTCCTACCTACCCAGCTTCTGGACAACTGTCTACTTGTTAGCCCTGCCAGCCAGGCAGACTGACACAGAGACAGAAACTTCCACGGAGGCGCCAATGCTGCATACCTTGGGCTTTTCAGTGATGAATTTGGAAAACTTCCCAGACTGTACATCTGCCTTGGCATAATATCTTGTACTTCAGAGAATGAGGCTTTCAAGGGAGACAGTGAGAACAACCACATCTATTCACAGTGGGTGGGTGACATTCCTTCCTTCTTTCAGGGACAAGTGCCTGCCTTGTTACGCTCTGCCCCCATTGTTGTAGCTGCTGGTGAATGTGTGTAGTCAGGAAGAGTCCACTTGGCACACTAGCCCCACTGGGGTGAGCCCTGCGATTGGTGCCCAGCCCAGCCAGCTCGTCCAAAGGAAGCTACTTAGGGTGGGTGGGGTGCATCAGGAAGGATGCTAACATGTGCACGCAGCAAGGCCAGAGACCCTTCTCACCAACTTGTAGTACCTGGTTTTTCTTTTTTGTTTTTGTTTGTTTGTTCATTTGTTTGGTTTGCACCATGCTTGTCAAGTAGCCAGAGGCCAATGAGCCTCTTTTGGTAACACCCGAGGAGACCCGAGTTCAATGTTTCATGATTTTCCTTAGCGAGCACACAAGCCCAAACTGGTACTTTGTAAATTTCTTCACCAGAATAATCATCCTACTCCAAGATGAAATCTCATATTTATATGCAAACTTACATAATTTCAGGGTCCAAGAGATAAAGATACAGAAGAGGAAATTCTTATGATGGCATAGGAATTCTGGACACCTGGGTAAGGTTAGTACAAATATCTGAACACTCTTTAGAATGTATTCTGATGAAAACGTGTAGGGAACTCCAATGAGGTCCATTTTACAAAGAAAGAGAATACTTTAAGAATAACACATAATCCACTGAGGCTTTAAAAGCAGGTTTATCAGAATGACAGTGAAGGTGGAATGTACATTAATGGGCTAAAGGATCTAGATGAATTGTTTGGGAACTTCTGATGGGGTCAAATCCATGCCTGCCTCAAAAGCAAAATATACAGGCAATGTGCAAGCCTACGTTCTTAAAACCAAAAGGAAATGAACAATGTGAGATAAAGTCAAATTGGTGACCTCAATGCTGGAATGTGTAGGAGGAGGCAGGGAAGGACATGGTCTGTGGATGCTGTGATCTATGAAAGCATGTATCCAGGTAGACAAAAAAAAATGCATGAGACTGGTTTCAGGAATCTACTTAGAAGGAGTGATATACAAGCACATTTATTCAGTTTATGACAGCAGTGGGTCTGGTGATGAGGAGAAATTCAAACTCTATCTACATAGCTTATAACTTTAAAATAAGTTACCCAAAGGAAACAGATCACAGTTTCTGTTAAAACTTGTCTCTCCCCATAACATTATAAAAGCAAATATAAGAGCAAATTAAAATCGGTCTTAGAATACGCAAGCTATAAAAGGAATGCCTATGTTTGCCATCGCTGTTTTACATGTGGAAAGAGATTTTAAAACTTTATTATTCACTCAAGGTTAAGTTAAGAAAGGACCCTTCAGTGGTCCATATTTTGATGGAAGATATAAGCTATCCTGTAACCATGCTATCTGAAGAGTGGGTAAAAACATTGGAATGCTTATTCTTAAGATAAGATCTTGTAGGGTGAGATGATACATTATGCTTATTTGTGCATGTGCGTGTGTGTGTGTGTGTGTGTATGCACATATATACACATGGGTGTGTAACAGAAGATGAACTCATTCTTTATGTTTCCTTTGTCTGTGCCCTCTTAGAACCCTGGTATCTTCTTTAATAGCACTTCTTCTTTTTTTCTTGTTTTAAGAGTTTTATTTATTTATTTGACAGAGAGAGAGCAGAATCAAGGGGGAGGGCAGAGGGAGAGGGAGAAGCAGACTCTGCAGAACAGGGAACCCGATGTGGGGCTCAATCCCAGAACCCTGGGATCATGACCTGAGGCAAAGGCACATGCCTTACAGACCGAGCCCCCCAGGCTCTAATATTTGTAATTTGTAATTACTTTGGATACACTATATTTCCTTTAGACAAAGTATATATTTGTTTTATTCTCTGCTCTATTATCAGGGTCTATTCCAGGGTGGGCAACAAGGAAAATGTTAAATCAGTATTTTATGAGTGAATGAATGAGTGATTCTGGACCATTACTGGACAGGAATAATATTTAGCAAACATTTACAATGACAAAACAAACACTATACCAAGTATTTATATATATTTATATCATTTAATCTTCCCTAGGATTCCAAAGATAGGTATTATAAACTCTATTTCCAGATGAAGGAATGGAAGCTTACGGAGACTATCTGAACTCTCTCTCTCTGTTTAGGTTTAAGACCAATGTTCCTTGGACCATGATGGACATAAGGAAAACAGATGCCAAACTCAATATAAAGATGGACTCGCTAAGAAGTCTGACAATTCTGGAATGCTCTCTTATGAGGAGCTGAATTATCCATCAGTGGAATGGTGGGGTCTGTGTGACCATCTGTCAGAAACACATAATAGACAAGATGCAAAAGGAGATAGAATTAGAAACCTGTAGTGCTCTTCTCAAAGCTAAAACTTTAATTTACTGTGTGGCCATATGCTGAAGTGGCAGAATAATATGGTTCTTCCCCTCTCTCGGTATTTCCCCCTTTTGCTCTTTCTTTTGAAGCAGATGGTTGCTATTGTGCTTCTTGTCCCAGGAGGAGCATATACAGAAAAACAGTCAGAAGGTCTGCTGTCTTTTGGCTTTTCTGTTATAGAAGTCTATGCCTTCAGGGAAAGCTGGAGGGTCGGGGACACAGACAAAATTTTTAAGAGAAAGATCAAAACAGAAAGCAGGGCTTCCCCACCAGCTGGAAAAAGATAATTTGGACCGATGAATGAGAACTGGATGAATGAAGGACAGAGGAGTTAATAGTGCTTCATAGAAAAAGATGGCTTTTTTTTTTTTTAAAGATTTTTAATTTATTTGACACAAAGAGCACAAGTAGGGGGAGCTGTAGGCAGAGGGAGAGAGGGAGAAGCAGGCTCCCCGCTGAGCAGGGAACCCGATGTGGGGCTTGATCCCAGGACCCTGGAATTATGACCCTAGTGGAAGGCAGATGTTTAACCAACTGAGCAACCCAGGCACCCCGAAAGAGATACTCTTTAAGGTCCTCCCTGGGTATAGCCATGTGGTTGTAGAATTAACCCAGAAAGGGTTGGAGAGGATTGTGAATACAAGGGACCATGCCCATTTTCAGATAAAACCCTGTGGATCCAGCAAAATGTTGTCTGGAAGGAGTATCTAGGCATACAGAGCCAGAGAGAGTACCAGGTGACCACAGGATTAAAGGGGCAAGCCCTGACCCAGAGCCTGGGCTTTCAGGAGCCTCTCTGAGCTCAGACTCAAATCTGGAGAGGGTAAGAAACAAGGGCACTGGACTAGGGGACTTGAGGATTTGTTCTGAAGACTGATCAAACCAAAGATTGAAGATGTCTTTTTAATCCCTTACTTGTCGTTCCTTTGTTTTTCTGCTGTTTTTAGATAGTTGAAAACACATACACTCCTCCACTGAGAATAGTTTAATGTGTGTATTCTGAATAATCCAAACGTGATCTTGTGATGAAATTCACACTCTAATGGGGTTGACTTGTGTCTTTTGAGAAACTGTCTTTATCCATTTTGCATTAATTCTCACAGTCTCAAAAAAGAAAAATAACAAGAAAAAAAAAAAAAACTTCCTTGAGTTTGAAGCCATGTATAGCATTACACGCTTCTGTTTCCCCCAGAGGAAATGGTTCTGTGAAGTGGGAGAAGTGGTCGATAACCATCTTTCTCTTCCTTTCTCTAATAACATGCTTTTTCTGCAGGTTGTGCAGAGTTTGTCATTTCGGTCAGGGTCCTTTGTGAAACAGACACCAAAAGTTTTGAGAGATTTAATGAGGGGAAATGCCTGTGAAGGGTAAGGCGCAGAGAGAAATCGGCAGGGGAATTTCAGTCCACAATGCCAGTGTGACACCTTGGAAGGGAGAGAGCAAAAGGGGAGGGATGGAAGGGAAGGTCTTTGGACTGCAGACAGAGGTTCTGACAGAGGCTGACAAGGAGCACCCTGGTGGAGTGAATTATTGAAAGAGAGCAGAGTTTTATTTTTATACCCCAACATATCATTTCTCAGTAAGCCAGTTGCTCATGATTGTTACTTACCCTTTGTGGGGTTAATAATACCTATTCTCCTGCTGCGTGAGAATTTGACCCTTGGCAAGCAAGTCTCTACCTCTGTCCTACTGGTAACTTGGTAAGGATGGTATGGCCACCTACGTTAGGAAGCCATATTTAATGTGATAAAAAGTGACACGTGATTGACAAATTACATCTGGACTGGGATTATCTATTATGAATGCTGGTAAAAAGCCATAATTTTTGGCTTTCCCAAGTAAGGGCCATGTCCCTAATGGAGACTCTTGAAGCTATAAGTATGGGGGTCTACAAAAGATGTGGGCTCTCCTGGTGTATGAGGCTTTGAAGCTAGTGTGGCTCCTGGACCTGTCTGATGTTTCAAGATGATTCAAGGGAGAGGAATATCTGACATTGCCCTGATGGCAAGCTGTGGTTCCTGCCTGTATCCTTCTGAGCGTTGGTGCCCAGTGTGGTCTATGATGGCCTGGAATCTCAATGTTTAGCTGAGCCTAAGAAGACTCTCCATAGATGTTGCTTACATATAAAAGTGCTTGGAAAAGAAAATTGCAACCATGAAAAAATGACTGGGAGAGTATCTGTAAGCACCACTATGTCTTTAGAGTATCCTTGAAGAATCAAATGACTGCTTACTGGTCCGCCATCATTCCAATGGGGCAGAAATTCTCCCTTCTTCTCCCCCACCTCCTCTCTACACATCCACATTTTCTTATGTGGCTTCCTAACCTTTATTTTCTTTTTTCCCCCTCCATGTTAATTGCCATTTTTAATAAAAATTGCTAATATTTTGGGGGAGCTGACTACATTCCAGATATTCTTCTTAAGCACTTTACCAACATCATTTCATTTCACTTAATCCTCACAACAAACTTGAGGTGGTTTGATAATCCCATATGAAGACTAAGATAGGTTTAAGTAACTTCTCAAGATCATGCAATTATTAAACTGGATAGCTTAAATTTATAATCTAGGCATGTCATCTGGGAGGTGATTTAAAGTCATATTCCAATGATACAGAAGAATCTTTAATTTCCTTTAAGTAGCTTTTATGAGTAAACTTATTTATAGAACAAATACATAAAGATACATGTTCTCATATTATTTTTTTGAGAGTCCAGCCCCCAACTACAAGTCCCCTTAGCACTTGCAGTGGAAAAGGAAATAAATGTCCATATGATGTGTTTTTCTTACTGTATTACAAAATAGTTTTAATGACAAGCTACAATGGGAAAAGTAAAAGAAATTAAAATAGAAAGTCTATGGTTGTGACAAATTAACTGTGTATCAACTCTGCACCTAAAATGCTCTAGAAGAGACTGTAAACCCTGACAGAAGAACAATTACATGACACTGAGACCTTTCCCTTAGGAAGGGAAGGGAAATGTGGAAGTTTTATGGGCTGGAATCTCTCATTCAAATAATTTCAAAGTTCTTCCTAAGACAAAGCTGATCATTAGATCGAGGTATCATTTAGTAATCCTGCAATTACATATGCAATTTTGAAAGTAGCATCATTTTATCACTTTTAAAGTGGGCATTCAGACTATGGCGCATTGGGAAAGGGTCTACTTTGAGTATTTTAACTGGTTGTTCTTACCAAGTATGATGATTCAGGTATGGTATGCCATGTTTCAAGATCAAGGGGCTAAGTAGTCACCAAAAAAGGTTTTCTCCTTTGCTGAAATCATTCTAACTTCATATTTGATAAGTTTGTATTCAGTTGCTACTGTCTCAAAACAGTTTGGGAGATCTCTACAATATACATGATGTTATTTAACTTATTAAAAATATTTACTTGTATTTCTAACTTTCCTTTAAAGTCCCAATTACTATAATCTGAGATGAGATTGGTTTTAACTGAATAAAATCATCAAGGAAAATTTATATAGTTAAATGGATAATTATTTACCCGGAATAACTGAATATAAATATATGGTGAAACATTTTTATAAAGGGACAATAAGACATAAAAAAAAAACTAGACCAACAAAAGATTTAGCTCTAATCACACATTATATGTTACTTTACTGAATTTCAGGGTTTAAAAGATTGAAATCTCTTACCACAAACATCAGAGTTCTACAGAATATGCCCAATGAAATAATGAATTCACTTTTATCCCACCTCTGGTATTGGTATGCTGAATTCCCCCAGCATCTTTTTTTTTTTTTTGCCTAAGTAGGAAAAGGAAGAAAGGTAAATGAAAAAGCATTAGCCAAAATCCTTTCTAAGCTATTCGGGCCTCTTGACAATTACAGGGTATCTTTTAATATCTGTATCAGTTTGCTATGCCTGCCATAACATATGACCACAATTCGAGTGCCTTAAAACAATACATATTAATCATCGTACAGTTGTGTAGTCCAAAAGACCAGAGGGGCTGGATGGCAAACTGCTGAGAAACTCACAAGGCTAAAAATCAAGGTATCAGCAGGGTCGTGCTCCTTACTGGAGACTCTTAAAAAATCCACCTCCAAACTCATTCAAGTTGGTTGCAGAATTCAGTTCCACACAGCTGTAGGACTAAGGTCCAGTCCTTGTTGGCTGTTGGAGCCTAACACAGGGCTCAATCCCAAGACCTTGGGATCATGACCTGAGCCAAAGGCAGACACTTAACCAGCTGAGCCACCCAGGTGCCCCAATTCCGTTTTTAAAGGCTCATGTCCATAACTAGAGTCCACCGTCATAATCTGCCTATTTCAAGGCCCCTAACCTTCATCACATCTGCAAAGTCCCTTTTGGCATGGAAGGTAGTATATTCACACGTTCCAGGGATTAGACTATGTCTACCTTTGAGATGATTCTGCTTCCTATGCTGTTAAAAGTTGGTCATATTTTTGTCCTATTAGGTCTTACTCCTACCAGATACATCCTCTAACCTCCACCTGCAGACCCTGGATGTGTCCCCTAGCTTTTGCTTATTTCCGTATGGGAAGCCTACAATGACTCTTTCCAGAAATAGCCTATTTCCAAGATCTCTATTCTTGGTGATTTCTCAATTCGATTCCTCTATCAGTTTAATGCTGCCCCTTCAATTCTGACAGATGGTCTTTTCCCTACCACTTGCTTGGATGTTGGAATATCTGATTTTCTCTGTTACCTGTCCTCTTCTTGTTTATCAGCGTGGTTTCTAAACTTGTCAATCCCAACCTTGGATCTCCACATCTTTTTAGAGGATCTCAAGTCTTTCCATGGTTTCTCTGGTTCTGGCCCTTCAGTACCACGAGGAATTGTTATTCTTATTTTTAGTATGTATTAAAAGCTATCACTAGATCTGGAATGTTACTAAAATATCCTCTATGTGTTCCAGCATTTATTCACTAGAAATATGACACGTTTATTAGCTATGGCTTAAGGTAGTATCTCTGTGTTATATGATAAATCAAAATTATCTTTCAACTCAGGGGTGCCTGGGTGGCTCAGTGGGTTAAAGCCTCTGCCTTCGGCTCAGGTCATGATCTCAGGGTTCTGGGATCAAGCCCTGCATTGGGCACTCTGCTCAGCGGGGAGCCTGCTTCCCCCTCTCTCTCTGCCTGCCTCCCTGCCTACTTGTGATCTCTCTCTGTCAAATAAAATAAATAAAATCTTTAAAAAAATTATCTTTCAACTCAAAATTATCTATCAAAAACCTATATGACTAGGTTAATAGAAAAAAATGTTTATACTGCCTGGATCAACTATTTGCTAGACATTTTTGATAAGTTATTGAATTATGATATTACATGGATATACTATTGTTAATGCCTGAAATGAATGGGCTGTAAAATATTCATCTTGGTAATTTGAGTCATTTTAATAAATGAACTGTATTAATATTGTAGTAAACTAATAAGCTACTTGGTAATTGGTTATTAGGAAACCAGAAGTTAACTGTGGGTATTGAGTGGAATTGAGCAGTTACTATCAAAATTCTTACTGGGCTATTTCAAATATTATGTGACTGCATAAGCTCAAATTACAAATATTTATTTTCTGTCTATTGCGTGCAATGCACTGCAATGCAAATGAGACAGACATGGATTCTTCCCCTAAGACACTCATAGCCCATCAGAGGAGGTTAGCAGGTACCTCAATACCTGGAATTATAAGGTAAAAAGTAATGAATGTTCTACCAAAGGCACAGATGAAGCATTATAGAACTGAGAACATAAGAGATAGCATGGAGGACCACAGGGGAAAGGAGGGAAATCTGAAGGGGGAGAAATCAGAAATGGAGAGGAACCATAGAGAGACGAACCATGAGAGACTATGGACCTTGGGAAACAAACTAAAAGTTTCAGAGAAGAAGGGGTGGGGGAAGGGGCTAACAGGGTGATGGGTATTAAGGAGGTCATGTGTTGTGATGAGCGCTGGGTGTTATATACAACTAAAGAATCACGAACACTGTATCAGAAACTAGCGATGTAGTATACAGTAGCTAACTGAACATAAAAAGGAAAAAAGAAAAGAAACCGAGAAGAGAGGAAAAAATGACTCTGCTATCAAGAAACATATCTAGTACCTAGTCTAGGATAGACATTTAGTAGGTATTGAATGTATCGAGCCTCTCATTTGATTTGAATCTTGATATATTTAGGCTCAGAAAGAGGGTGAAACCAGCAGTCTATCCAATGAGGAAATGCAAACCAAAGCACAAAGAGAGTAGAAATTCTCATGTTACTGTATTTACCTCTGTCATTTAGATCTCTGTCAACTGACTCATTCGCCTCCACATTCTTCTTATCCTGGTTTCCATTACCCAGTTTCACCTGCCTTCTCATCCTCCCTGACCAGCACACACACACACACGCATAAAATCTTATCTATTCCACAGCAGAAAATAAATTGTTGGCCACTCTCTTCTTTCCATTTCCATCATCGTCATCCCACATAAGCACCCATCCCTTACACCTGGTCTATTGCAGTAACCTCCCAAATGGTGTGCGTCTCTTTACTGTTTTGTCTCTTCCAGACTCCTCACTGCCATTTAAACTCCTCATGGTACAACTCTGAATATGTCCTTCACTGCCTCAAAACTAATATTTCCTGTATATAATCTGATCCTTACTCTGACTGTTAAAGGCTCTGTGATCTGATTAAATCTGTGGTCCTCTTGTCTTTCTCCCCAGTTGCCTATACAATCCTTCTCCTCCAGCCTAGCCAGACTAGTTGTTATTCATTGCCTTTCTGTCCTACTCACATGCCTCCCTATTTTGAGGACGCCTTTTCTCACTGACATTACCTATTGCTTCCTATATGTGGAACTGCACACATCCTTAAAGATTCACCCTTTTAACCACTATATAAAACTCCTTACCTCGTTCTCCTCTCTGGAAGTAATTGTTGTCCACTGGTTTGTACTTTTCCTATATCCCAGTTCATATCGTCTCACAGTAGTTAAAACTGGCCTTCCAAGTCCTTGGGGGAAGAATATGTAATTTTTTCCTTTTATATCCTCACAATGGTTACTTAACAAATGATCGGTAATGGTCTAATGAATGGATTGTTGTCACGTGATCCCTTCCTGCTTTAGCTCTTTGCAGAATATTTACTTGTTTGATATTTTCTAGTGGGATGGTTGATTAGGTGAATTTCTGGACATCAAAAAGTAGGTTTTCATTTGAGAGATTTTAAGTCTTGTTCATCACTGAAAACTTATTGCCTAGGATAATGTCCAGTATGTCTTAGGCACTCACCCAATAAGTGTGGAATAAATAAATGAATGAATAAAACTGAAAATTTAAGAAAGAGTGTTGGTGTCTTCATACATGAAACAGCTTTATTTAGTGACTCATAATCACTTTGATATGTCAGAAAGTATTTGTGGGCCTAGTATTCTTATATTTCCAGGAATCTTGTCATACTTACCACTGACATTAGGAAGTATAGAATTCTTTACAGTTATATGGAATACAGACATTTTATTTTATTTTTTAATTTTTTAAAGATTTTTATTTATTTGTCAGAGAGAGAGAGAGAGCACAAGCAGGCAGAGGCAGGAAGAGGCAGAGGGAGAAGCAGGCTCCCCGCCAAGCAAGGAGCCTGATGCAGGACTCGATTCCAGGACCCTGAGATCACCACCTGAGCTGAAGGCAGCTGCTTAACCAACTGAGCCACCCAGGCATCCCGGAACACAGACATTTTAAAGGTTTCTCAGTGATGCTGAAATTCGGGAGCTAAGATGTAATTATCTGCTAAAGTTTCCTACTACCTGAAAATATCCAAGAGGTTAATCATTAACATGCTTCTTTATTATTCTCAACAATAAGACATTCTTCTATGGTAGAGAGATTACTTAGAGCCCTCCCACATGCCATAAAGTACACTTTGAATCCTTACTGAAATGATAAAGTCTAAAAAGTGGTAAAAGTTACTTTCCATTGGTAGGTGTGATAGAGTTCTTGGGCTCTAATCTCAGATAGACTTGGGCTTGAATACTGGTTCAGACAATACTAGCTGAGTGAACTTGTACAATTTATTCCAACTCTCATCTGTATAATGGGGTAATAATGGTACCAATTTTAGAGGGCTGTCGTGGGGATTGAGATGTTACATAGAGGTACTAGTGGAAATGTGCATTTCTTATATGCCCTGAAGTATGCTAAGTGCTCATGGTGAATTTCTCCCCTTCAATCCTCACATTAGCCCTTCAGAGTCTGTACTACTATTATGCTTATTTTTCTGATTGATAAACTGAGGCACAAAGAGTAGTAAGTAGTAAATAGTAACACAGCAAATCCTTCATAAATATTTAGCTAACATGTTTATTTGCGTTGATTGATATATGCTATCAGCATCTATTTAATCAAACTTTTAATCAAATGATCTATTTTTGGTATATATCATTTGATTAAAATATACATGACACATAATAACAAATGCTTAATGAGCATTACATTGTACCTGGTGCTTTGTTAATACCTTATGTGGCCATCGAATTTAATCCTCACAGTCTGCCTATGTGATGCAGTATTCCTTCCCGTTTTGCAGGTAGAGAAACTGAGGTTTAAAAAGGTTAAGCCATATGTCTGAGGTCACAAAGCTAGAAATCGGTAGAGTCAATATTTAAACCCAGGCTTCTCTGATTCCAGAGCTGGTATGAGAACAGTGTCATGACAGCATAGCCTCCAGCCTAGCTCCTCATGTCTCTAGAAGTTTCACATAGAAACAGGAAAGGAATGGAGTCAATGGAAAGAGCAGGGTCTTGAGAATAGTAGTGTGGGTATGCTAGTTTCCTATGGCTGGTGTAACAAATCACCAGGGATTAGGTGGCTTGAAACAATTGGAGTTTTTTCTTTCACAGTTCCAGGAGGCAGATGTCTGAAATCAAGGTGTTGGCAAGTTTGTGCACGCTCAAGAGGCCTGGATGATGACCCATTTCTTGCCAGTAGTGGTTTCTGGTGGCTGTTGATGTTGCATGGCTTGTGGCTGCTTCACTACAACCTTCAGGATCAATGTCTTCAAATTTCTTTCTGCTTTGTCTTCCTTCTGCTTTCTCCTCTGTGTGTGTCTAATCTCCCTTTGTCTGTCTCTCTTAAAGACGTGTGTGATGGCATTTAGGGCATGGGTAATCCAGGACAACATCCCAACGTCAGACCCCTAACTTAATCACATTTTACCATATAAGGTAACATTCAAAAACTCCAGGGATTGGGGCTTCTGGGTGGCTCAGTTGGTTAAGCACCTGCCTTCAGCTTAGGTCATGATCCCAGGGTCCTGGGATCAAGCTCCACATCAGGCTCCCTGCTCACCAGGGAGTCTGCCTCTTCCTCTCCCTGCTGCTCTCCCTGTTGGTTCTTTCCCTCTTCCCCTCTCTCTTTCTCTCTCTCTCTCTGTCAAATAAATAAGCAAAATCTTAAAAAAAATTTTCAAGGATTACCCCTGGCATTTATGGGGCCACCCTCTAATGTGGGGAATATTTACCAAATCCATTAATCCATTGGTTTGTGACACTCTATTATTCTATCTACCACGAGTGGGAAAAATACCCAATATAAGCAGTCCACGCGGAGACCTTCTAACATAAAACACAGACAAGGGCTATATCCTTAGTGTAGATACAATTCAGAAAAAATCCACCACACAGAAAGAGAGGGGCATCTTGCCTGCCTCAAGCTTGGCTATATCTGGGCACTTTAACGGGTAAGCCCTAGAGAAGTATGAGTGATTTATAATGGAAAGTAATTAGTATCTCTTGTGGCCTTAATACCAGATCCATGGGAAGGTGTAGCTTATCCTAGAAAATGAGAACATCCAGAATCCTGGAGGAGCTGGTCTTATATTAGGTAAATTTATAAGAATCAACGGGCCCTAAAGACAAAGGATGGGAGGAGCGCCTAGGTGGCGCCGTTGGTTGAGCAGGCAGCATTTGATTTCAGCTCAGGTCATGATCTCTGGGTCTTGGGATTGAGCCCTACATCAAGCAATGTGTCAGGTAGTCTGCTTGAGGATTCTCTCTCTCCTTTCCCTCTGCCCTTCCTCCTACTCACGCATGCTCTCTCTCTCTGTCTCTGTCTCCCTCTCTAAAATAAATAAATAAATCTCCCCCCCCAAAAAAAAAGACACAGAAGGGGACCGTAATGCATGTAGCAGTTCTGCCCCTAATGATTGGTGCACTTTTGCTGTCTCCCATAAGCCAGATGGCTCTTGGTTCAGGCCTTTGCCAGGAATTGCCTTCCCTAGAAAGAAGTAGTGCAGCCCAGGGTTATGCTCCTTTTTATATCCAGTGCTCCATGCAGGAGTACAAAGGCCAAGCCTCCTTGCCTGGATGGATTATTGGGAGGGTTTATCCCAGCCTCAGAGCTCACCCCGGAATGGTGGAGGTCTCTACTGGAAGTGTATCTGCTAATCCTGCTTCCCTCCCTCTCTTATGGGTCTCAAGAGCACACCTCAGTGGTCCTGCAGCAGGTAATGTCCATCTCAGGGTCTGTTTCCTGCAGAATCCTACTTGCTGGATATTTGAAAAACAAACAAACAAACCAACAAGCCACCAAACAAAACTACAAAAGTCCCAGGATTTGTCCAGATCTGCACCCTATTTAAGGGCTGTTTTACTGTGAACTACCCTAAAATTGGGGGACAGGTACATAAACCATGGCCATCTTAGCTGTAAAGTTAGAGATACTTCTAGTTTTAAAAATCTTTTGGTTTTAAATTTATTTAAATTTTATTTAAATTAATTTAAATTTAAATTTAATTGGACCCACAAGAGTGTGTACTTTTAAGTATCTATTCTGTTCTAATCTAACAAACATGTTCTTTGGAGATGTGGCTACAAATTCCTATCCTTCCACCTACTAACTATACATCCTTGCACAAGTGACTTAGTCTCTCTCAGCTTCTATAAAGTGAGGATCAACGTTACCTGGGCTACTTCAAAAGATTGTTGTGAACATTAAGTTTCCTCAACTCCCTGCACAACCCCAGCACTCAACCGGGCACGGAAGAGGCAATTTATGAATGTTAGTTCCTCTTCCAGTTCCCATGAGGGTATCTGAAAACTTCTCATGCTTATAGTCTTCTCGAGAGAATAATTGCAATAGAATAGCAGGATATGCATACTTTGTGGGTGGGTACTTTACATAAATAAAGCTAACATACAGAGTAATAGGAAAAGCAATGCCAAATAGATCCTCTCTTTCCTAATTTAACTTTTTTTTTTAAGATTTTATTTATTTATTTGACAGAGAAAGAGAGATCACAAGTAGGCAGAGAGGCAGGCAGAGAGAGAGGGAAGCAGGCTCCCCGCTGAGCAGAGAGCCCGATGCGGGGCTTGATCCTAGGACCCTGAGATCATGACCTGAGCTGAAGGCAGAGGCTTTAACCCACTGAGCCACCCAGGTGCCCCCCTCTCTTTCCTAATTTAAAAACAAACTCAAAATCACAGAATTCATAAACTATTACTAGAAGGCATGGTTGGCCTGACTGTGGTCTATGTGATGCCAGGGGGATCTGATGAGGCCGAGATGACATGTCCCTCAGTTTCCATAGGAACTTCCCACCAGGCTTTCCTTCCTTCCTTCCTGGCATGCCTTTGCCTGGTGGTAGCCCTGAGGTAACATCTGGCAGTTTTTGATGAGTGATGGAGGGGACAATAGCCAATGGCCTCAGCTCAATTCCTTTCTAACTTTCATTGGAATTTAAGAATCCTTGACCTTCAGATCCACATTAGACCTTCCACAGGTGCCTAGCACACCACTGGGGAGGGTGGTTTAAATCTGGCTGCTCTCCCAGGAAGGAAAGTCTACCCCACTCTTGATCTTTCCTATTGCCTGCATAAACCAGGCCGTCAAGAATTTTGGATGGATTTCTCAGGGCTTAGTCAAAGGAAAAGTGCATATACTCTAGAATAAAAAAGGCTTAAGAAAAAATATTAAATTTGATTTGTAATAACTAATTCAAATATTTTTGTAAATAGGTATCACGGTGATTTGGAAATGTGGGTATTCTGATCATGAAAAAGAGCGGAATTTAGTGATATTTGGCAGTGCACGGGGCATCTGAAAATTTAATAGCATCGACACAAGAAAAAGATCTTGATATAGATAGAAAAAGAATCACTTCTCATTTTTACAGTGCCACACAGTTTACAAAGATTTTTGCATATATTAATGTTCACGATAATTATTTAAGATAGGTAGTCTATGTATTCTTAACCTCATTACACAGATGAACAAATTGAAACTCAGAAATATTAACACGAAATAAAGATTAACTTCCTCACTCCCACACAAAAACTGGGCAAAGACCACATTACTCCTTGGCACTTCCAGGAAGCCTGGGCAGAAGCCATGTGTACAAGCCTGCATGTTCTAAAGTAAGATTTGGGGGCGCCTGGGTGGCTCAGTGGGTTAAAGCTTCTGCCTTCAGCTCAGGTCATGATCTCAGGGTCCTGGGATCGAGCCCCGCATCGGGCTCTCTGCTCAGCAGGGGGCCTGCTTCCCCCTCCTCTCTGCCTGCCTCTCTGCCTACTTGTGATCTCTCTCTCTCTGTCAAATAAATAAATAAAACCTTAAAAAAAATAAAGTAAGATTTGGGGAGGAGGGTACAGAGCAGAGAACTGGACGCCAGCCCCCTTTGCCTGACACCCCCTTTTTGTAATTGGTCACACACTCATGAAAGGTACAGCAAGAACCTTTGTTCTACTCTCTGAAGTAACAATGCTAAAGGATGCTGACAATCCCACTACCTCTTCCCCTCACATCTTCTCTTGTTGGTTTATCTTTCACAGCTGAACTCATTTCCCACTTATAGCTGCTTGCTGGGCACCTCTATCTGCATGTTTGCTGCTGCTTAAAGACGATCCTGTCCAAATGGAATTAGTTATCATCCCCATCAAAATCTACCCTTCTACACGTTGAACAAATTAATAGCAAGACACGAGATTAATTGCAATTAATTCTTCGTTTCTTCGTCATCTGTTCCCTTTTGTGTTTCTTTCTTTTTTTAAATTTATTTGAGAGTGACAGAAAGAGAGAACAGGCAGGAGTGGGGAGGGACAGAGGGAGAGGGAGAAAGAATCTGAAGCAAACTCTGCACTGAACACAGGGCCCAGCATGGGGCTCAAGCCCACAACCCTGAGATCATGACCTGAGCTAAAGCCAAGAGTCAGACGCTTAATAGACTGAACCACCCAGACGCCCCTACCTTTTGTGTTTTTGATGGCAGTGACATCATTGTGTTCCCCCCAACTCAACACACTTACTTGGAGACATTCATATAATGAATCTAAATTGAGGCAGTCCTAGGCACAAGGAGTTTCCCTAATAGGGGGAGACTGACACATGGGCAAAATTAAGAATGAGGTAGATGTCTATAAGAAAGTAGTGACACTGTAAACAAGATAGCAAGTATGTCTGCTTCTGATGAAATAACAAATGGCTTCCCAAAGGAGGGCCAGCTCAGCGGGTTCTTGCCTCTGCATTCACTAGGTTGGGGAGGGAATTGCAGGTGAGGAGACAGCATGAGCCAAGGCACAGGCCTCAAAGAGCCTAGCACGTTTAGGGAGTTTTGAGTTCTTCGGTAAGTCTGAATGAGGCCAGAGAGACACGTAGGGGTCTGCATGTGCTTGCTAGGTAGTAGGGTGGATGTTATCCTACAGAGAGTGGTCAGCCCAGGCTGCACAACAGAATCACGCGGAGGGCTTTTCTTAAACAAATGTCCCCTGCCCAAATCCTTGAACACCCCCCACACAAGAGATTGATTTAATCCCACTACTGAAGCCTTGGTATTAATTATTTTTATAGTGCCAGAGGTGATTCACAGGTGATTTCTAGGTTTTAAGCAAGAGAATGACACACTCAGATAACTGGCTCCCTTGTGGCCATGGAGGTTATTTGAGGAGGGCAAGACCCTAGGTAAACATTCTGAGATTTGCTTGGGCTCTTCCAGTTTGGGGGCCCCTCCTTTCCTATACTTGGCAAGTCATTAGGAATGAGCCTCTGGCTTTCTTGAACCAAATCACCATTTATTTTCTGTTTTCATGATTCTGCCCTGGTTTGGCACTTCATGATTTTTTACTTGATATATTTCAGTATATTTAGTAGGCGAGTCCTTATACTTTCTCTCCTAGACACCCGCATTAATCTTCCTAAACTTGGAAATTTGAACATATCATTTCTCTGCACAGAAACCTTCAATGGATTCCTATTGCTTACTGAATTTTTTAAACTTCTCAGACAGTGAAAATCTTCATCTCAGCTCAGTGGTACCATTTCTATTCCTTCAATATACTCTTTATGTTTTTGCTTTGCTAATACTTTTTTTTCTTAGTAGAAGACATTTCCCTAATCTCTGTTTACAAAAAAATGTCTTATATATCTTCCAAGTTTGGCTCACAGGGTACCTCTTTGAAGTCTCTCTTGATTGCTCAACCTCCTTGCAGATTTCCTAGTCTCCTTTCAACAAAAGTAGATAACTTTCTAACATCCTCTCTGTAACTATCATCTAACATCTAACATGCTCTCAGATCAAACAGTTATTAACGCTGGTGCATAATTTGCTTCATTGCACATAAAGACGGTGTCCGGGTCATCAATATACATTACTATGTATTCTTCTCTATAGGGATTTGCCCACTCTAGGCATAGAATAATAAGATAAATTAACAACTTATAAATCATTTATAAATAAATAATTTGCAATAAAACTTGAAATAATGAATTAAGAATTATCATTGTTTTTAGGTATAAGAATTTTGCCTTTTAACCGTTCTAATAATAATGTGAAAAATGAACCGGGGAAAACGGAAGACTCATCTTAATATTCTCCCATACTAGTTACACGTGGAGAGACCACAGATATTGGTATCAAGCAAATATGAAGTTGAATTCCACCTCATCTGACACCTCATTTACTACATTACTTACTTGAGAACGTTGCTAGATCTTTTTGAAATTTAGTGTCTTTTTTTTTAGACTCGTGGCACCTCGATCACATGGGTATACGATGCATAAATAGTATAACATAGGGCATGTGCAATAACCAGTGTATTAGTAGGTTACTCAAGTATTCTCTCCATCTATAGCTATTACATTAATAAATTCTGCCAAAGATGAGTAAAGAGTCATTTGCTTGGTATATAAGAGCAAAAATCAGATTTTTACTAACAAGATATCCTTATAGAATTAACCTTTAAAATTGACACATAATGATCCAAGATACCTGAATATATTTTAAAGAAACAGAGTGGTTCTTGGATTAAAAAAAAAAAAAAGACTTAACTAAAGATCTTAATTAAATATTCATATTCATCTAAAGAAATTATGAGTCACTCAGAAAAGGTATTGATAGCCAAAAAGTACAAAAGAGGGGAAGACCATGAGACAACCTGGTTAGTGTCTGTCTAAGTCTTAGTACATGGTCAAGGATTTGCCTTCTCTGACCTGGTCCAGGAAATGTAAGCATCTGAACAGTAGGTGCAGATGTAGCTACCTGAATTATAAAAATAACATGCCTCTTCTGTCTCCATTAGACATCCTCCTGTTAGTAATTTAGCTTTTCCTATAGCTTACTTTAGACAAGTACCTGGTCACTTTGAAAAAGTGATTTCTTTTTTTTTCTTATTAGATTAATTGGCTTTCCGAGTTTGGAATCTTAGGAGTTTTTCACTGTGGGTCACTGTTTCTTAGTCCAGTATCTCTAAGGCACTCACAAGGTCAACATTCTAAGATATTCAGGTCCATACCACATTGAGGAGACCACCCTATTATGAAGCATCTTTGTGTCACTTCACATCTCAGAGCCTTAGTACACAGTGATAAATGGTGTAGATGAGCCTTGGGCCACGTATCTACGTGTAGTTCCTGTTCATAATTTATAATGGCAATATAAAGGAGGATGCCTGGACCCTTGCTGATTGCCTATACTGTGTCTTTCCCCCACTTTCCATTTTACAATAGCTTATTCATCTGGTTTTGGAGAAGCTGAGTCCACCATTACTCTGAGCACATGACCTAGGTAGGTCAATCAGAACATACTTCTGACTACAGTGGTTGGTTTGTGGTGGGCATGCCAGCTAAACCAGTTTGGTCAGACTCTCAGGTCTTCTTGGAATTTTGAGAGAAAGGTATGTGACCTTTTCCTCATCTAGACAGTATGTAGGGATGGTTGTCAGGCCAGGGACTGTAACAGCCATTCTTTTTCTATAAGGAGGGAAGCTGTCCAGACGAAAACACCACAGGAAAAGGGGAAAAAACAAAGAAAAATTGAAAGAAGCCAAGTCAGAACTCCAGCAATAATATCACAATCCCAAGAATCAAACTGCCTAAAGCCTGACCCATGTGTGACATCTCAGTTACATAAGTCAATGAAGCCATTCTTCTTCACATCAGTTCAGTTGAGTCTTATGTTACTTGTAAAACAAAGGGCCCTAACAGAAAAGTACACTAACTAGTACATCATCATGAATAATTTTTATTTTCTCATTTTTAAAAAAGAATAATCCTGAAAAGAATACATAAAACTAAAGCAAAGAGCTTCCTGGTATGAATATTTTACAGAACAATTCATACTTTCATTCTTTCAAAATGATTCTCCCACACTTAACCACCTTTCTGATGTCATTAGGAAAAGATGGTTATGGTGCTTCCTCATCTGTATTCTCAAGTCAATAAAATTCTGGCCACTCAATTTTCAATATTAAGAAGCTAAATATGAAGTTGTTGTCAAGAGCACTTGAAGGATATAACAGAGTGTTCTTGGATATGAGTAGATTTTTTAAAGTATTTTTTTTGTCAGGCAGATTCTCAAAAAGCTCAGCTCATCAAGATATGTAGCTTGTGTCCACATCTGTTCTCATCCTGGTTGACCCCTCTCCCACAGAAACGGAAAAGTTTCAAGTGTGTGAGAATGAAGGCCGCATACTAAAACAATCTAAAAGAGAGGAAGATGTGGAAGAAAACAGCAGGAATTGACTGAAAGTCACTAGACACAGCTCTCTTTGTACATGACGACATTTATCCCTCCTCTCTTTCTTCACACAAATAATTGTTAACGCTCAATGTTTGAGGGCTGCCACAAATACAGACCCCACTAGGGTTTTGTTTATCTGCTTTTTAAAAATGTATTCAGAATCATGGCCTCAATGTCATTAAGCTTCCTGGTTATAAGCAAGAGAAAGCAATTTGAGCTTCTTGAGTAAAGCAGATTTATTTGGAAGAGTATTAGTATATGTGCTTAAGGAGATATGGGGCTTCACAAAAATGGTGGAGGAACAGAGACTAGTCTTTGAAACAGGTGGAAATTAAGGAAGCTACAGAGGGACAAACCCAGGGAATAGGAACCACAGTTCCCCTTTTTTAGCCTGTCCAGGCCCGCGCCACTGGGATTAAAACATCTGCAATCATTCCGCCTGTGAAGGTTTCACTTGTTTGTTTCAAAGTTCCAGAAGAGAATTCCTTTGGTCACATGCTTGCTCAGGAAAGAGAGGATCTGGTTAATTTAGCTTGTCTAGTGGGTAGTGAATCGCCTTCTTAACAGGACCATATATAATGGCAGAAGGTCCATTTCCAAAAAAAATCGAGGACTAAGTTATGGCCAGCCAAAGCAGCACATGTTTTCATAGTACTATCTATAGATTCAGGAATCCTGAGGCAAATTCCTGCCTCTTCAGGTAGACACAGAATGCCAAAGAGGTTAACAGCATGGTAACTGCTTTGTGCTTTGTGTCAAAAGTCTAAGGCACTGGGTTTAGTAATATATATCTCAAGAATAAAATGCTAACATTCTCCAGGGCACAAAAATTGAATAGAAGAAATTCCTTAGTGCAAATGTCTACTGGTTAGATGTTCTTGCTATTGCAGATAGAGGAAAATACCCATTTTTCTGCCATTTAAAGAGATTGAGCCCCTAAAATCACACATAAACAATACAGAATAGCTCTCCTGAAAGGAAAGGGCTGACTTCTTTAATCCTTGAGCAAGAAATGGAGTAGAATTATTTTTGCAAGTCTTCACTCTCTAGGTTTCTCTACAGCAAAGATAGCTTACTTTTTAGTATATAGTGTGTTGTTTTTGCTGATTTGAATTATTTAAGGTTAGCCAAAATCCCCCACAGATTTCATTCATAGACTAGACAAGAAGTACTGGGAGTTTCCTTCCATTAGGGTCAAGTAGCACAAAACTAGTGGTAAGAAGAGGAAAGAAAAGTATATCATTGTTTTTTTAGCGAGTGACTCTCCAGTAGCTGATTTCCTTAACATGCAAGAAAACGGAAGGAGAGGGTATGACATTTTCCTTGAGTACAGCTACTTGTAAATGTAATGCACTAATGCAATATCTAAATACTCAAGTGAGTTTCTGATGGTCCCATCCATCACAATACAACACTCATCATGTCACCAAAGCACGGCCATTCTCATGAGCCAAAGGGAAGGAAAGGTGAATAGATCTTAAGCCACTTATGTTGTTGGTCCATAACTTTGCAATGTATGTCTTTTGCTCTCCATTTTCTTTTGTCGTGTAGTCATGATTGTACATAATAGAATGATTATCTACTATGTGCAACTTCATCTGATGAGATGCATTTCCCTAAGATGGAAGAAAAAAGGAATTTAGAAAATGGATCATTTCGGTCCTCTTGGAAGCAGATCCTGAGATAAAGCTCAGAGTGGAAGAGGTTTGTTAAAGGTTAATATCTAAATAGAAAAGAAGGAGGAAGTAGAACTGAGCAGGGAAAGCCTTCAGACTGAAATGCAGATCTCATAAAATTTGAGCCAATAGAACAAGGGAGATCTAAAGAAAAACTTGCCCACTGGAGTTCTGCATTGGGCAGAAATGACCAAAGTCAGTATCCCAATCATGCTCAGTCATTACAGGGGGCTGCTGGGTGAGTGAGACCTTCACTATAAAAATGAAGCCAACCTTGTAGAATACTGTCAACTTAGATTATTCATTGCAGATACACAGCAAGTGCTTTCTTGAAGGGAATTTGGAATTGTAGGCCTTCCGCATTGTCATAGAACAGGAAATGGTTCCTCTAGAATTAGATACTGGTTTAGTCCCAGAATAAGTGTCACATCACATGCTGACTTTGTCATTTTCATGATTGCTATCAAGGAGCACAATCTTAACTTTGAAGGCAGAGGGACTGAAAATGTAAGCCATTAATTATAACAATCATTTTATTAAAGGAAAGCATTTATGATTTACTGTACACCAATGAAATATTATGAAAACATTGTCTTAGTTTAGGCTACTAAAATATTATAGAATATTAGAGACTGGGAGCCTTAAACAACAACATTTATTTCTCAGGATTTTAGAGGCTGGGAAATACAAGATCAAGATGCCAGGAGATCCTATGTGTGGTAAGGACACTCACCCTGGTTTGTAGTTGGTCGTCTTCTTGTTGTATCCTCCCATAGGCAAGGGCAGAAAAAGATCATCTATCTCCAGCCTCTTCTTATAAGGACACTATTCCCATCATGATGGCTCCGCTCATCATGACCTATTCACCTCCCAAAGGCCCCATCTCCAAATACCATCACACTGGGGATTTAGACTTCAACACATGAATTGTGGGAACAACAGATTTAGCCCACAGCAAAAATATTTTGAAAATCAAGAAACTACAGATATACAGAAAACTTTAGATCTGTCAATTCGCAATCTCTCTTTTCCTCCCCCTTCTTTTCACTGGTCTATTTTTAAGTAAATTGCTTAAGTATATCTACAGTCAGTGTTGTCTAGTATAGACTTAGTCATTTCTGTTCCAGATGTGTTATTAAAAGTTAGCAGACTAGTGTGAGGAATCTTGGATAAACATATTGTTACCTAACATATCATCTAGAAAGACACGATGCATACTGCAATGGAAATAACACTGGGAGTAAATGAGAAGACGTCAGCTCTGGTCTTGAATCCTCCTCTAACAGTTAATATCTATCCTTTATGTTTCAAAAAAAATCATTTACTTTCTATTGATGATTTCATTGTGGATTTTATCTTATCAGTATAATAGCAGGCAACACCAAAAGCTTTCAAAAGTCTTTAAAGATATCCTTTCATTCATTCAACAAGTATTTACTGAGTGTAGAACTCGGGCGAGGCACCGTGCCAGGCATCCCAGATACAAAGTGAAGTCTGTATTCTCTTGGTGTTCATGCTCTAGAGGAGAGAAAACACAACTATAATTTGTGATAGACGTAAGTGCTATGAAGAAAGATGAGGCAGGCCAATAGAAAGAGAATGCTCATATGATGGTGTGTGTGTGAAGATAGAGGCTTGGATGGCAGTGGTTCAGTTCATCCTCTCATGGAGAAGACATTGGGCCAGAAATCTGGATTATATGTAAAGGAAAGCCAGACAGAACAGCAAGGACGACCTGAGCTTTTTGGAGGAACCCTAAAAAGGTATGTGTGGATTGATTACTGTGAAAGAGGTTGGTTGCAAAAGTGAGGTGGATAAGAAAGGGCAGATCTTGCAGGAAGTCAAGTCCAGGCCAAGAGTTTGAGGTTCATTCGAGGCCCAAAGAAAAGACCCTGATGTTTTTAGGGAGGATGATCTGATAGGAGCTATCTTTTATTTTTTTTATTTTTTAAAGATTTTACTTATTTGACAGAGAGAAACACAGCGAGCGGGAGAAGCAGGCCTCCCGCCAAGCAGGGAGCCTGATGATGCGGGGCTTGATCCCAGGACCCTGGGATCATGACCTGAACCGAAGGCAGATGCTTAACGACTGAGCCACCCAGGCACCCAGGAGCTATCTTTTAGAAAGACTACTGACTGCTGTGGGGAAAACACCTGCAGGTGGCAGAAAGGGAAAGCCAGAAGCCAAGAATTAATCTGGGTGAGCAATGGAGGTGATTTAGACAGTAAAGTCTGCTTCCTAATACGTTTTGAAGGTAACATTGTCTGGAATTGCTGATGGATTGGATGTATGGTGTGAGGGTAAGAGGGGATCAAGAATGACTTCTAATCTGAGCCGCTGCCTAACTTGGAGCTCAAATCTGTTATCAGCCATTTAGCAAAAATCAGGAGGGACTGCCTTCTATGGGTTCAGCCTAATTTTTGGTTCCTTTAACATAAGCAGTGACTGGGGATTTTGGGTCGTGTAAAAGGGTATGCTGTCCTTCATTTTTCACTCCCTACTTTTTTCACTTTTTTCACATTTTTCACTCCCAACACAAGAGTTGACTCTTACATGAATTGCAATTTTTGTATATCTTGACTGGTCCTCTTTTGGGAGGTGAAAGGGAGGGGAGAATTTAGACCATAATTGGGCATCTGCATCAGAGGAGGGGCTTTCTAATCCTCCCTGCAACCCTGCTTAGGTTAGAAATGATTGGCAGTGATGATACCCAATCAAACCCAATACCTCATTGTGTGGGTTTAATGAAATAAATCCTTTTCCTGCTTTTTGGTACAGTAAGAAAGCAAAAGTTGGCACAATTTTTAGATAAGGCTTTTCTCAGGAATTTGGCAGCATGATTATATTCTATTTGATATAATGTAAAGACAGACAGAAATGGTAGCAGGACTTCCTTCAGAACCATAACCTAGACAGGGAGACAATCAGGTTTTTTTCTGGCCTGAAGCTTGAAGAACTTAGGAGATATTCAAGGTAAGAAGCAAATAATTATAGATATGAAAATCAGAATGAGAAATTATTTATATGAAGAAAGAATCACAAAAAGAGAACTATTGAAAGCTGATAAAATCACAGACATCACATAAAATACACAAATAACATAATATTTTTAATAAATTATTGCCTGACACCACTCTGTGACAATTTTCCCTTCTTTTGGTTGCATATATTTTGACTGCATTAACACAAAACAAAAATTATATCATTTTTAAAGAGAGAGTAGAGATAATTCTGTTTCACTCTGGCATGGTTGATGAAACTTTAAAAAAAATTTTATGGTTGGGAACACCATAAAAATATGTCTTCTCACACAGATGTATTCATTGGTTGGAGAAGTATGTCTTACAAAGACAGAATTCTGATTAATTCTATTGTGTATCATTTTTATTTAAAAAATTCTATGTTTTAATGATTGAAACCATTTTGAAAGACTAGCTTTGGACTCTGTATAGTCCAAACCTGATTCTTCTCCTCTACTCATGGACGTTTGATGTCAGGCATAGACAATTCTGCATCACGGTACAGCCCTGGCCCTGACCCTTTGCATTAGGATGCTGGGGAGGAAGGCGCAGTGGGCTGTCAGTTTTCTTGGAAGCCATTCCCACACTACAGTGAGAATTATCTATGAAGCTTATAAATATACTCCATTAAACTAAAACTGAATATATTCTCCACTAAATTTCTCTGTAACCAAATGACCAAAATGCCCGTGTCCACTACAATGCTATCCTATCACCAGTAATGTGACAAAATTGGAAAAGAGAGAATTGGCTTTTTTAAAGTTATTTATTTATTTATTTGTTTGTTTGTTTAACAGAGAGAGAGAGAGAGAGAGAGCGAGCATGCACAAGCAAGGGGAGGGGCAGAGGAAGAGGGAAAAGCAGGTTCCCTGCTGAGCAGGGAGTGGGATGTGGGGCTTGATCCCAAGACCCTGAGATCATGACCCGAGTGGAAGGCAGATGCCTAACTGACTGAGCCACCCAAATGCCCCAAGAGAGAGTTGTCTTAAACAGTTTGAACAAATTCCTTTGACAAATTTTGTTAAAACATTGTGTGAACACAATGCCAGGACTCCCTGCAGCACCTTGGAAGGGATCTGTGCTGTGAGGGGCACTGAAACTTGAGCTTCATTTTGTCTATGGCAGATCCTCTTTTGGTCAAGAGTCACAGTTTGGCGTATCCTTTGTGGTAATTTGATGAGAGAGAAAATCATAACTAAGTAGGTAGTAATCTAAAAAGGAGTTTCAGAGTCATAGACGGGAAATTTGTTCAAGAATCTCTTGAGCACATTTATGGGCACCTGGGTGGCTCAGTGGGTTAAGCGGCTGCCTTTGGCTCAGTTCATGATCTCAGGGGTCTTGGGATGGAGCCCGACATCAGGCTCACTGCTCAGTGGGGAGTCTGCTTTTCCCTCTCTCTCTGCCCATCACCCCCACCCTGCTGGTGCTCTTTCTCTCTCTCAAATAAATAAATAAAATCTTAAAAAAAGGGCACATTGAAGAGGAGTAAGGGGGAAATAAATGATCTGTTTTAATGGCATGTTTGGTTTAAATGTTTTACTCCAGTGCCTCTCAAACTGACATGTGCTTGTGAGTTCTGGGGATCTTGTTAGAATGCAGACCTTGACTGAACCGTTCTGGGTCAGTGTCTGATATTCTGCATCTCTAACGAGTTCCTAGGTGTTCGTAGTGCCGGTTGTAGGATCATGTTTGAGTCATAAGAACTTAGCCATAGTTCAAGTGGTGATTTCAGGTCTGCAAAATCAAAAAGGAGACTTGGAGTTTAGAAGGAGATTTTGGGTATCATCAGCATGAGATCTCCTAAGTAATAAAGGTAGTCAGAGACAAGAAAAAAGTCTGGGACCACACTTTTGGTCACAATGAAGTTTAGAGCAGCCTTTCTCAACTGGAGTTCCTTATTTCAACCACAGAACACAGAAAATGTATGCTCCATCCCAAGGGTGGCACCTAACTAATTCATTCTAGTTGTATAAGGGAGAGGTAAGGTCAGTGGATGCTATTGGCCATCAGGGATTTGTCTCTGGGAACTCTGGCTGAGAAAGGCTGAATTAAATAAAGGAAAAAAAATGATTCATCATAGTAGACTGAGATTGGCAAGGAAGTTGGAGTACTATTGGGAGCTTAGGCCTTCATCCCATTCAGTAAGAATACTGTATGGACAAGGAGGGAGTGAGCCACTATACGGAGAGTTATCAAAAGGTCAAATAAAATGAGGATAGATTACTGAGTATCATCCTCTTCTCCCACAAGACAGGTTGTGTTGACTTTGGCAAGAACAGTTTCAGCGACAAGGAGATAGAAGGTTTGAGTGGGTTCAGGAGAGAACAGAGTGGAAGGAAAGTTAAATGGTGAATATAAGCACTATTCTTTATAGATTGGAGAAATGAGGCGTAGCGGGACTTCAAACCAGAAGGAGTTGGGTAGATTTTTGTTGTTGCTGTTGTTAAGAGATGGAAGCTATTATAGCCTTTTTTGGTATGCTAATCAAAATGTTTCTTGAGAGGAAAAAAATGAGGATTCTGAAGTGAAAAGTGGCAATTTGAGTAGTAAAAGATTCTACTAGGATAAAGGAAATGGACCTACCAGGAGAAGGAGGAATTGACCTTATAGAAGAGCACAGAACATGTAACGGGATGGGAGGCAGAATGTACGGGCTCAAGTTTAGGGTCCAGATATCTGAAGAGACATAGGGAAATATCAGCAGAGGATGGATATCTTCACCAAGACCTAAATGTTCCACTCTGCACTACTCATTAGGGCCATGTACACAGTTCCATACCACTACAAAGATTGTACTGTTCCAATTCATTCATTCGGCAAATGCTCATGGAGGACTATCGATGTGTCACTGTTGTTTCCTATGGTTGGTTGGATTTTTCTGCAGAGCCTTTTTTCCCCTCTCCTCTATTAATGTCTCACCACACTCACTGAGTCCATTTTGTGAGTTGGTTGGGAAAGAGTTGGTAGATAATACTACATAGAAAACATAAGATGCTTAAGATGCAGGAGCCCAGGTTCTAGTATCATTGTAGTGACCCCTTCCCTACGCATGTGGATAAACCTAGAATTGTCAGGAGTGTATGACCTTTTGTAATTGGGATATTTGGAAGTAGTTGTATATGACATAATCTCCCCCTGCCTCAGCACCTTCTAACTCCTAGATGCTCTGGTTAGGAAAGTCTTGGATGGGGCACTTGGGGGTGGCTCAGTAGGTTAAGCGTCTGCCTTCTGGTCAGGTCATGATCCCAGGATCTTGGGACTGAGCCCCATATCCAGCTCCCTGCTCAGTGGGGAGCCCGCTTCTTCCTCTTCGTCTGCTCCTCTCCCTGCTTTCTCTCTCTCTCTCTCTTATAAATAAATAAAATGTTAAAAAAAAGAAAAAGGAATGTCTTGGACCCCTTGACTATTCCTTCAGCTGCTTACTATCTTATCTCCCCCCATCCCATACTGTCAGCTGAGGTTTACCAATGTCTCTTGTACCGGACCCCTTGTTTTCATTTCTACACCGACCTCTGCATCTAGACCCCTTAGAATTTAATGCCTGAACATCTGTGATAGCTAGCTAATTGGTCCTCTCTCTGCTGCTTTTATACAACTCCCTACTCTGACTCCTAAGTCACAGGCCAGACCCACCATTCCCCTTCTCAGAAACTGCCATTTAAAAGAAGGCCTCAATGGAATGGGACATTTGGAGCCTCTGGATCTGCCATCTTCAACTTCTTTCCTTCTTCCATTCATCAAATCACCCTCTGCTTGAACCACACAGGGCTACTTGGCCTTTATGCCCTTTCTTGCATCCTCTGCACATCTTTTATTCTGGTTTTTCAGTCTGAAATAGAACACTTATCTCGGTCTTCAAATTATCACAAGGACTGATCACAAATTCTACATTCATGGCAAAGCCTTCTGAAACATTTCAAGTCATAATGCATTGCTCCTCATTTCTACATCTCCACATAAGCTGGCTTGTACAGCTGCTGCACTACTTACTCATATCTTGTGTGGGGCATATATACTTTTTTATGTTTTTTTCTCATCTTTCCCATACTCAATTCTTTACAGAGAGGGACAGTATTTACTCATCACTGAACCACATTCACACATCTCTGTACATAGTAGGTGTTCAAAGAATTGTGCATGAATGTATTAGCCAACTAATCTATTAACTATTTCATAAAAAGAGAAATAATAATAAAAAAAAACCAACCCAACTTCGGGCCATTCGCCAGATTGTAAGTGCTACAAGGGCAGAGCCTTTTATTCACTTTTTTATTCCTAGCACAAAGGACAAAACTCAACTCAATGAAAATTTGTTGTATGGATAATTCAAAAGGTTCTAAGGATCACTGTATAGCAGGCCCATCTGACTGTTAAGGGTAAAGGATGATTCCAGTGGGGGAAGTAATAAAAGAAGAATAACTTCTAAACAGGGGTGCCTGGGTGGCTTGGTCATTAAGCGTCTGCCTTCGGCTCAGGTCATGATCCCAGGGTCCTGGGATCGAGCCCCGCATCGGGCTCCCTGCTCGGCGGGAAGCCTGCTTCTCCCGCTACCATTCCCTCTGCTTGTGTTCCCTCTCTCTCTGTGTTTCTCTCTGTCAAATAAATAAAATCTTAAAAAAAAAAAAGAATAACTTCTAAACAAAAGGGGAAAACCAACAGAACTGTGGAGTCAGTCACAGCCAGATCAGCAGTGATAGAGATGTTCAAGAGAAAACGCTTTCAAAAAATGCTGAGAGAGATCCTGTGGACATCATCCTTGCCCAGGAGGGGGTTACAGTCATGATGAGAATGTTGATAGCAAATCTGAGTTGTGATGCTTTTGTTCCTAGTTTCAGACTGTCTGGAGAGACTGGAGAGACTGCTGGGCAAGGCTATAATTTGTAGTAACCACAGGAAGTAAGTGTGATAGCTCAGTGCACCTGGGCAGGAAGGGGGCTGGGTTAGTGCTCCCCAGCCAGCCTGGACTCTTGTGTAGAAGAGAAGAGACCAGAAATTACTGTTTCCTGTTGGGGAGGGAATGGCCATGAGATCTGGGAGCCTTACAGGGATTCATTTTGGCACAGTCTAAGTGACCCTGAATCTGAGAGCTGATGGATAGGCAACTCAGAATACAGGACACACAAATGACCTTGGCTAGAGAACACCCCAGCAGGGTGCTGGGCTCCCCAGGAGCATGGCCTAACTGAGTGAATATACCAGGAGATACATCAACTAAGGTTGAGGAGAAACACAGGCAGACTCTACAGTTAAGACCGGATCTACTTTGTCTTGGCAGAGATCAGCCAGAAGACAGCTAGAACCAAAGAGCCGGTGCAGGGGACAAGCCCAAGACCTCATGTGGGGCCAGGACCCCTTTTCTCATCAGGAGGACAAGAAGCTGTCACTCCCAGGAAGCCAGCCACCATGTGGGGAAGGTGCAGAGGAGAGTGGGGAGGGGCAGGTGTGTTAGGAGTGAACCATATCCATGGATTGTTTACCCAACAGACATGATCTAGACTGAAATTAACTGGAGACTGATCATCTTCATCTCCCCCACCTTCTTGGCCCAGACCCAGGAAGCAGAGGTTGGTAAGGAGGCATAGGTCAGCCAGAGAAAATAAAAAGGTGCTATTTTGTTTGTTTTTATGAATCCAGTGTGTTAAATTGTGACCTGTCAACCTGTCCAGGGGCTGTGAGAAGGGAAGCTTCATCCAGAAACCGAGGAGTGGCCTGTGGCTCAGATAGAAAAGGGCACTGCAGTTCTTGGCGCTCGTGGTCACTCAAGGAGAGTGGAGCCTGATTGAGAAGGGCTGGAGAGGCAGAAAACAGCCAAAAGTTCAGACTGTAGCATGAGCTTGCTGACAAGGGAGTACAGCTGATGGGCCTGGAGGAGGGTATCCATGCTTTGAATCTGCTTTCAACAAACTGAATAGTGTAAGTGTGTCTGTATTACAATTCTACATTTTGGAGCACCAATTCTCCCAAACTGCCTGGGCTGAGTAACTGGAGATGGGCTAGAAGGGTGTTGGAAATACTTCATGCGTGGCAACCCATGCTAATCCGAGGTGTTCAGTGAGGATGTCCCCTTGGCAGACAGGGGTGGGGAAAGGCTGCATAATCAGGTAGAGGACTGTGTCCTGATGCCCACAGGGGCCCAGTGGATAGCTTTCCACTCAAGCTGACCGAGCAGGCAGTTGCTCTCACTCTGTCAGTCATCCTTCTTCCTATGGCAAGCAACATGGACGGCAGAAGAGGTGGAGGAGGACTTCAGGAGATGGTTCTGGACAGTGTTGGAATGACTATTTACTACTGTCCATGTCCCTACCCACAATTGGGTTAATCGGTTTAGTCTCTATCCGTGACATATTTCTTTTCTTTGTGCATGAAAGAAAGCTGCTCATATTTTGCCTTTTGTCCTGGGCTATCTGGTCTACCTTTAATCATTTCACTAGCTGCTTTGGTATCATAATTGCCTGATGCAATAAAATGGCCATAATGTCCTCCAGTGGAGTGTTCCAGGTCATTCTCTCTACTAATGTCAGACCAAGCATAATTGGGGTCTTCAGTTTTCATAGAAAGGAAAAAAAAAAAGATCTTCTTTTTAAATATACAATTCACATGTGGCTACGTTCTCACTATCCATATACTTAATTATAGATTATAAAACTAATTATGTGTTCTGTGGTGTTTTCTTCCGAATCGGATCCCAATATCCTACATTAATCTTCACTCCATCTTTGTGAGGTGTGGCCATAAGATCAATTATCTTCCTTTAATAGAAAGAAGAGAAGGGAAGTGGTTTGCCCAAGGTCACTTGCCAAATCAGTGCTGGGACCCTGCATAAAGCTCAGGTCTCATGATTCATGCTCTTGTGTTCCATCCAGCAAACTTCTGTATCCCCAAACCATGACACCAACTCAGGCCTGGCTCCAGTTCAGCCAAGATGTTCCCCCGAGGTGTCTGGCTAGCCAGGGAGGGTGCTTGGCTGAACCTCTTCAGACCCTTACACCAGAAAGCAGCACAGACTAGATGGATTACAGAATGACGAAGAAGCAGTCTGCCTTCTCCATCCAGTGCGACAGACCATGCTGGGGCACCTCAGCCTCATAAACCCTTCATCGTCACAGTGACAGCAAAAACAGAGGTGCAATGTTCCAGTCACATTAATCTATTAAAAAATCGAGAGTTTAATACATGCAGGGAGGGCCCTGAGGTATTTCTCATGTCACATCACGTTTAATCCTTCCAAAGCATTACAAAGTATATATAATTATCCTGACACCCAGCTGGTAAGTGCTGGAGTCAGGATCTGACTCAAGTCTAAGGGTGTCCTCAACTGTTGGGGCAGATGCAGCATGAAGGTGGGTCCTTACAGAACAGGTCGGTGCTGCTCCTGGGGACGAGAGAGACAACCGGAGTAGGTCTCTCAGAAGCCGGCTCCCTAGGGACCAAGAGATGGACTGGAAGGTGAGTTCCTGGTGTTACCTCTTAGCTGTGGTGCCAGTTTAACTTTGTGACCTTGGCATAGCCAAGCCCAGTGCCAAAGTGATTCCATGGAAATATACATGATTTCTGTATGGATGGACACTTGGAAGGTGGAAAAGGAAGAATTCCATGTGGAGAAGGGGCTTCCAAGTGGGTTGGGCCCCTTACTTTTTAATCACTGCTTTCTTATCACTGCTCCATTTTAAGAGCCTTGAATAACCCCTGCATTCCAGATATATACTCCAGTATAAATATGCAGGACATTCTGACACTTAAAAATATGTCCATCGCAAAGTAGGACAGGTTAGAATTACAGCGTAGCCTGTAGGCATAAGGGAGAGAAATGAGTAGGTAATACTTCACTTCCTGAAGTTGGAAGGAATAGTTTACCAGCCAATTGCTGCATAGGGAGGATAAAATTACTATCCAGATCAACAAATGCATAGACTAGAAAACAAATAAATTATTTCAACGCCCTTTCAAAAACCCATGTTTTATCGATGATAAATCACCAAGTGGAAGAGAAGTTATGAATACTGTACTTATTTTAAAGACTCAATATCTTCATGGTGTGATATATTCATTTATTCAAAAGTGCACCATCAAATTATCTGAATGGGTAAGCCTCATTTACATATAACATGCCAAGCAGTGATAAATTAGAACTCTGAACATCCATTGCCTCAGTTCCCCAATGAGAAACTCAACTAATTTCTTCCCAGGTAAAGCAAACAAATAAACAAAACAACTGTTCCCAAAGTTTACTGAAGAAGCTTGCACTACGTCCCCACGACCGAGTTCAATTTTCCCAAAGGATGGTGTGTTATGTTTATGACGCTCCTCTCACAACTGTCACAGGGTTGGGATCTGAGAAGCATCCTTTCACACACAGGACACAGGGAGATTGTCACAAGTTGACCCCCAAGCCAATGCCACAGAACAGGATCTTTACAGTGTGATTTTATGAGTTGTAAGAAGACACACTCGAAAGGTACACAGAGCACATTCAAATTTAATTCCAAAGCCAAACAGAAGTGCTTGGGATTATTCATGCCTTGGCTGCCCTTCATTAATGCAAATAATTAAAAGAGGACTGTAAACACAGAGGCACATGGGCTCCTGAGATAAACCAAGAGATCTGCATTAGCGTCAGTCATTCTGATCTCTTTTGTCCTGTTGGTTATTTGGATGTTTATAGAGCCTTCTCCATTTGTTCCACTGAATGTCTGCTGAGGGATAGGGTAAGATTGCTTTATCCCCTTTCCTAAAATGAGGAATCCCAAACTCTGAGATGCAGACTTGGCCAAGGTCACCCTAGAATGAGCAGAAAACAGAATTGATTTCGGCACTCCTGTATCTTCATGCAGACCTTTTCCTACTGTAGCATCACCGTGGAATATTGTGTAGAATGGCACCATTCATTCATTCATCAAATACATACTGAGAGCTCATTTTGCGGGGGAGGGGGCGCGAGGGGGGTCTATTTTAGGCACTACAGATAGAATGATGAATAACATAAAGATCCCTGCAACATGGAAACCATGAAGGTTTATTCTTTTTCTTCTTTCAGCTTTCTATTTTTTTTTAAATTTTTATTTTTTTTAAAGATTTTATTTATTTATTTGACAGAGAGAGATCACAAGTAGGCAGAGAGACAGGCAGAGAGAGAGAGGAGGAAGCAGGCTCCCCGCTGAGCAGAGAGCCCGATGCGGGGCTCGATCCCAGGACCCTGAGATCATGACCTGGGCCAAAGGCAGAGGCTTTAACCCACTGAGCCACCCAGGCGCCCCTTCTTTCAGCTTTCAGCTTTCTAGTAGGAGTGAAGAACAATTAGGGGACGGGCTTTGAACACAAAAAATGAGAAAGAGAGGATTAGTTGCTTATGTGGGATATTCCTGGATTCCTATTATTGAGAATTGGCTGTGGGCACACAGCGGGATACGCTTTGCTTCTTATATAATGCATATGTAGAATGGACCCAAATGAATATAATTAAATGTAGGATATTGACCGACCAGTCTGTTAAAGTGAATGGCATTCAGTACATGTAATACTATATTATTTCAGTTTCTAAAA
>CM053606.1:104348325-104401141 GCA_028646535.1 Procyon lotor | reverse complement strand
CAGCTTTCTAGTAGGAGTGAAGAACAATTAGGGGACGGGCTTTGAACACAAAAAATGAGAAAGAGAGGATTATTTGCTTATGTGGGATATTCCTGGATTCCTATTATTGAGAATTGGCTGTGGGCACACAGCGGGATACGCTTTGCTTCTTATAAAATGCATATGTAGAATGGACCCAAATGAATATAATTAAATGTAGGATATTGACCGACCAGTCTGTTAAAGTGAATGGCATTCAGTACATGTAATACTATATTATTTCAGTTTCTAAAATGGATTCTGACATCTTAAGAGGTTTCATTGTACACCTATGAAATATTTACAAAACTGTTCTGAGCACTAATAAATAACAGCAACTTCAGACATGCTTAGACAGCTATTTCGAAAGATAGCATTCCATATATAAGCTGTGCTTTTAAACAGTATGGATGCTGAAATGTCATAGATACAGTTTCTAGCTTGAACAATTGCTAGAATAGCTAGCATAGCCAAAACAACGAAAGCGATAGCTTCATATACTGAAAAAGGACTTTTCTAATGCTTGAGTTTAGAAAACACAAATATTCTCTTATTTAAAAAGGATTCATTTACATAAATGGATTTTTAACAAAAACTTCAGTTATTGGTAATGATAACATGTTCATTTGCTAGTCACTTCCCTTGTCTTTCCTTATTTGTAGGTTTCTTTATCTGCCCCTAAGAGTCTTAGCCAGAGGCAACCTCGGAAAAACACACACTGTTACAAGCTTTTCCTTAAAATAAGGAAAACGTTGGTAAGGGCCATGGTTACAAAAGAGCTGATAGGAATAATAAGAACTATATTTAGCTGGGGGATTAAGGGGTGTGGTTGGGATTAGACATTTTAGAGTAACCACGAAAAATGAAAATCAGCTATTTCAATTCACAAATTCAAAGCCTAAAATAATCTATGCCTTGGGGAAGCACAATTTTTAAATGTAAGTACAGGTTACAAAGTGTTTTGTAATCTAATTTATGAATTCTGATTTATGAGGCTGGTTTCCCTAAGCCACAAAAGAACTCCCAACCTAGGATTCTATAATTCTACCCAGCTCACCTACTTCATTTCATTCGTTTGCTAAATGTTTCCTGATGTATAAAATAATAGCTGCTGAAAATCTGCAAGCCACAAAAATATTCTCAAACTTAAAAATCTGTGCCAGTTTGGAAAGTCTGTGATCTAGGGCACCTGGTGGCTCAGATGTTTAAGCGGCTGCTTTCGGCTTGGGTCATGATCCCAGGGCTCTGAGATAGAGCCCTGCATTGGTCTCCCGGCTCAGCAGGGAGCCTGCTTCTCCCTCTCCTTCTATGGTTCCCCTACTTGTGCTCTCTCACGCTGTCAAATAAATTCCAAAAAAAAAAAAAAAGTCTGCGATCTAAACAAGTTGCTGAATCAGATTTTCTAAATTGGAAAATGGGGGAGCGTAATAGAGAATCAATGGTAGCTGTGGTTCAGAATGGTAGCAAACTCAGCTCCAGACAGGAGGTGCTGCTTTTCCTGACAGCGAGGCCACTGCGTGCGGAAGGCAGCCTGTCACCTCTTCTCTCAGCTGCCACTTGCTCTCTGAGGGCTGCCTCCTGGAGCCATCCCTCTGGGCTCTCTAGGAGACGGGGCCATGAGAGTTGACCAGAGCAGATGATTTTTGTTTCATTTTATTTGCAGGTTCGAAGGAAATGGGGCTGATTTTACTTCCAACACAATTTTTCCAAGAGAGCAATGATTTCCGTGTTCCTAACTTCCATACCCAGTATTTGCTCATGAGCCGCCGTGAGTTTGTCTCTCTATTCTCACTTTATACACTCTTCATGGGGAATTGCTTTGTTCAGAATCCCATTGTTTAGGATGCCAAGATAGACACACCTATTTCTGTCCTAAACCCCTATATCTTGCTACTTACTAGATATCTCTGTCTGGATGCTTCCCATCCAAAATGGACATCATCTCTTCCTCTATGAGCTGCTTTGGCTCCTATATGTTTTGTTTTGTTTTTATATTCTGGCAGACAGATTACCAACAACACAGTCATCTAAGCTAAAAATCCAAGTGTCATTCTCTCACACCTTGTCTCACCAAGCTCTATATTCATTCTGCTTGTTTTTTTTTTTTTTTTAATAAGGATATATTCTGTCCTTTCCTCTTTTTCCATCCTTATTGTAACTCTTTTTTAAATGATTTTATTTCTTTATTTGACAGAGATAGAGAGTACACAGACAGGGGGAGTGGGAAAAGGAGAATCAGACTCCCTGCTGAGCAGGGAACCCAATGTGGGGCTTGATCCCAGTACCCTGGGATCATGACCTGAGCTGAAGGCAGACGCCTAACTGACTGAGCCACCCAGTCACCCCTATTATAACTCTTTTAAATATCTTGCTTGTACACTGCAACCTCCTAAATGGTCTCCTTCTAAGGTTTCTTTTCTCTAATCTATTCTGTACCCTGAACCCAAAGCTTTATTTCTAAAATTCAAACTCACTTTCCTGCTTAAAATACTTCAAGGACAACCTATGACATGGAATAGTGATTGTCAATATTTTTGACAGGAAAAAAAATTCCTTCTTCCATATTTAAAGCATATCCAAGAGGTAGAAGTGGACTTATTCTGGTCGAAGCAAAGGAGGTGAGTCCCCAGGCCCTTTATGGCTCACATTCTCCCCCTTCTCCTCTCCAATCACCCCTGACTTGTCATCACAGACTTCCGTCCCTCTTTTTACCTCCTCACACTGATTCTTACCATCTCTTCCTACCACCAGCATCTGCATCTCCAAGTTTATTTGCACTACATCTGAACTTTGAAGAAAAGAGTGACTGTGAATATGGGATAGAATATAGCTGTCTGTGACCATGTGCTCCCATCCCATCTTCCATATGAGCTAAGCCTGAGAGCTGCAATCATCCTGGGATCTCTCTTCCTAACTCAGAACATCCCCATTACCTCTCTCCAGTTGGAAAGATCCTATTTCTTATTTCTTATGAGTTCCTCTTTCACATTTTTGTTTTTGGTTGTCCTTTGTTTGTTTTCTTGTTGGGTGGAACAAAGCCTCCAGTGTTTTATGAGGAAAAGTGTGTGTGTGTGTGTGTGTGTGTGTGTGTGTGTGCGTGTGATCAATTTTTACAGATATGGCTTGTCTAAAAATGCCTTTGTTATTCTCTTGCTTGAATGGTAGTTTGGCTTGGTCTGTATTTTAAATAAGAAAGAATTTTCCCTTTAACCTACCATTTCAGGAGCTTTTTTTTCCTTTGTCCTTTAGCTTTCACTGTGCCTACAGTCATCCAAATTTTTGAGTGCTTTTTTTCCTTCTCTCTAGAAGCTTATGACATCTCCTAACTGTACACAACTGCTCTGAAATTGCAATGAGGTGCCTTCCTGCGGATTTATTATGGCTGCTCAGATTTCTAGTCTGATGACCAATGTGCTACTGCCCTAGGATTTTTTTCTTGAATTGTTTCATTGATTTCCCTCCTCCCCTCTTCTCAAGCTCCCATTATTTGGGTATTGGAGTTGGGCTTTAACTTTTCTTCTAACTATATCTTTTCTATGTTCCTTTTCTTTTCTCTCCATTCTTCCTTCTAGGGAAGAAATTTTGTCCATTCTTATTGGGTCCTTTATTTCTGTTACGAAGTTTTTAATTTCCAAGAGCTCAGTTTTGCTTTCTGCAATATTTTAAGCATTCTGTTTTTGTTTTGGTGTTGCAAAATCTTTTCTTATTTCTCTTAGAATTTTAAAAATATGGTTTTTCTCAGTGTGCCTGGTTGGCTCAGTCGGTTTAGTATCTGCCTTTGGCTCAGGTCACGATCCCAGGGGTCCTCAGATTGAGTCCCATATCTGGCTCCCTGCTCAGTGGGGAACCTGCTTCTCCCTCTCCCTCTGTTCATACTCTTTCCCAAATAAATAAATAAATAAATAAATAAAGTCTTTTTAAAAAATAGGGTTTTTGGGGCGCCTGGGTGGTTCAGTGGGTTAAAGCCTCTGCCTTCAGCTCAGGTCATGATATCAGGGTCCTGGGATCGAGCACCACATCGGGCTTTCTGCTGAGCAGGGAGCTTGCTTCCACCCCCCCCCACCCCCCACTGCTCCTCTGCCTCCTTGTGATCTCTCTCTCTCTGTAAATAAATAAAATCTTAAAAAATAAATAAATAAATAAAAAATAGGGTTTTCTCCCTTTTGTTTACATCTTTGTTTTTGTTTTGGAGGGGGACACAGTCTACGGTTTGCTAAGTTTGTTTTATTTCTGCTTTGTTTTGGTCACTATCTTTCATTTTAAAGAATTTCTTTAGGATATATGTAATCCCTTGGGTGTCTGATCATGATTAAGAGTGAGAGATCAAAACAGTGATTAAAACCACTGAAGCTATAGGGAAGGCTTGTCAGTTTCGAGCTTCTCTGAAGGGTGATTTGGTTGGTGTGTGTTCCCAACATAGACATTGTAACAATTTTCATAAAAGAAGACTGAACTGTGTATCTTGATCATATAGGCAACAGATCAAACTCTATCCTACTCCACTGGAAGAGTAGGGCTGGTGGAGCCTTCTGTAGTTACTAGCCAACCTTGCACACTTCCAGATTTAGTTTAGCTTATTCTTTGGTAAAACCTGCTTCCAGCCATCCTGTTCCTAAGTCCCAGACAAAATTAATTGCATCCTCCTTGGTGCTTTCAGGATACCTTGCCTATTTCTTCATTTTAGAACCTATCATGTTGCCATAACTTGCTTATGTATCCTCTTAGTTTTTATTTACTTGAAGTAAATAGCTAGGTCTTTTTCAACTTTTAATCCCCCAAACCTAGGTTAGTACTTACTATGAAGTGGACTGTTGCTCTTTCCCAAATTTATATGCTAAAGCCCTAACCCTCAATGTGAGAGTATTTTGAGATGGGGCCTTTGGGAGAGAATTAGGTTTAGAAGAGTTCATGAGAAGGGTGAATCGGGAGAAACTGGAGGGGGAGACAAAACATGAGAGACTATGGACTCTGATAAACAGAGGGTTTTGAAGGGGAGGGTGTTGGGGGGTTGGGTGAGCCTGGTGGTGGGTATTGAGGAAAGCACATATTGCATGGAGCACTGGGTATGGTGCATGAACAATGAATCTTGGAATGCTGAAAAAATAAAATAAAAGTTTTAAAAAAAAAGAGTTCATGAGATTGAGGTCTCATAATGGGATTAGTGTTCTTACAAGAACAGACTGTCTCTTTGTCATGTGAGGACACAGCATGGAGGCTGTCCATAAGCCAGAAAGAGGGCTCTCTTCAGAACCCAACCATGCTGACACCCTGATCTCAGACTTCCAGCCTCCAGAACCATGAGAAAATAAATTTCTGTTCTTTAACACACTTAACATATGGGATTTAGTTATGGCAGCCTGAGCTAACTAATACAGCCCCTAACACATAAAACAATCGCATAAAAATCCTGAATAAGCCAAAATGGGACTATTGCCCTGGATACAAATTCATAATGGCAATAGGGAATGTAGTTTAATGTGCCAAAAAGAATATCACATTCCCACTTTCGTGGGTTCTGTTCCCTTTAGCATCTCTTTATAAATGCATAGGAGTTCACAGCATGGTATCAGACCCAAGTTTTGACCTGCCTCTGACACTTACTAGAGTAGGACAATAAGCATATTCATTAGTTATCTATGGCTGTTTCCTTCTCTATGAAAGGGGAAAAAAATAAGCTTGTCTACCTAAAAGAGTTGTTTTGATAATTAAACATACAGTGCTTAGAAGAGCTCTGGCAGAAATTATTTTCTCAAAAAAATGGTAGTTGTGATACTCAACCACTAACGCCATTATGCTATGGGGGTTCTAACCAGTGAAATCAGTGAATTGGCATATCTCAGATTTACTCCAAATAATCTGCCTTTTTAAAACCTCCTCAGAAGGGCACCTGGGAAGCTCAGTCGCCTTCCACTCAGGCCATGATCTGAGAGTTCTGGGATCGACCCTCGCATCAGCCTCCTTGCTCTGCGGGGAGCCTGCTTCTCCCTCTCCCACTCCCCCTGCTTGTGTTCCTGCTCTTGCTATCTCTGTTAAATAAATGAACAAAATCTTAAAATAAAATAAAATAAAAAACTCCTCAGAAACATTTTTACTAAGTGTCTCCATGAAAAGGAGAGTAGATATTTCCCAAGCTTTGTTTTTGTTCTAATGTTTTGAGAATGAGAAGCTTTTCTTGACCTTCTAGAAAATGGTATGTTCCTTCTGAGAACAAATATTGGTTCCACCTGGCTGGCAATGCTTCCGCTAAGCTGCAGGATGGCTCACTAGTATAAGGACAGCTTTTGGGTACTAAATTAACTGGTCTAAATTCTAACTTCTCTTAACTGGTCTAAATTATAAGTTCTCTTAAAAGATAGTTTGGATCATTTCTTTAATATTGAAGATCAAAAGTTCTAGATGGAGATAATTCCCTGTAAAGTATTGAATGACATTATTGAGCTTCTATGAAAATTGCCAAGTAAGATTTCTCCTAAAGCTTCCACAAGGGAGACAATCATTTGCTAATGAGACTTAATGAGGTGAATATTAGAGAGTTATGCAAATTGCTCCAATACGAGACTTGAAAATTGTTATTCCTTTTTGATTCCTTGGGTATCTCTCTTTAGCAATTCAACCATAAAGAGGTTGATTCAATTCAATTCAGCCATTTTAAAAAAGATGTGACACCTTTTTTTATCATGCAAATATGAATACAAAGTGTGTAAAAATTAAATTATAAATTATAGGTTGAAGACAATAAGATGTATCAGTGTTATTCTAAAAAAAATCTGCTTTTCCCAATAGAGAATAATCTTGCAATGCATTCTCTTTCTCTTTCAAGAAAGGTGTTTTGCTTTTTGCAGGTACTGGTGGGAAATCAAATGAAGGTTCATTTAAAAATATACATCTTTTAGGCATTCTCTGAATCTTTAAAACAGTTTGAAAGGTTTAATTACCAGCCTGTGAAAGACAAAGCATTCCTGCTAGGACCAGATGGCTTCATTGGTAAATTCTACAAACATTCAAAAAAGAACTAATACCAATCCTTCTGAAGCTCTTCCAAAAAATTGAAGAAGAGGGACTGCTTCCAAATTCATTTTATAAAGCCAACATTACCCAATACCAAAACCAGACAAAGACAAAAGAAAAGAAAATTACACGTCAATATCCCCGATGAATATGGATGCAAAAATCTTTTAAGAATCTTAGCAAACCAAATTCAACAACACCTTAAAAGGATCATACACTGGGATCCAGTGGGATTTAGCCCAGGGATGCAAGGATGGTTTTGCAAATCAATCAATGTGATATGTCACATTAACAAAATGAAGGGTCAAAACCATATGGCCATCTCAATAGATGCAGAAAACATTTGATAAAATTTAACATCCATTTATGATAAAAGCTCTCAACAATGTTGGTATGGAAGGAATGTAACTCAACGTGATAGAGGCCATATATGATAAGCTCACCGTTATTATCATACTCAATGACAAAAAGCTACAAGCTTCTCCTTTAAGATCAGGAATAGGACAAGGATGCTTATTTTCACTACTTTTCTTTAACATAGTATTGGTAGTCCTAGCCAGAGCATTAAAGCAAGAAAAAGAAATAAGTCATTCAAATCGAAAAGGAAGAAGTGAAACTGTCACTACTTTGAAGGCACAATGGTTTTATATATAGAAAACCCTAAAGACTCCACCAAAAAACTGCTAGAAGTAATAAAGGAATTCAGTAAAGTTGCAGGATACAAAATCAATACAAAAATCTATTGTGTTTCTACATACAACAAGCTATCAGAAAGAGAAATTAAGAAAACAATCCCATTTACAATTGCATCAAAATATATAAAATATCCAAGAATACATTTAACAAAATAAGTGAAAAACCTGTACACTGAAAACTATGACATTGTTGAAAGAAATTGAAGAAGACAGAAATAAATGAAGATATTCCATGCTTATGGATTGAAATAATTAATAGTGTTAAAATGTGCATATTACCCAAAGCAATCTACAGATTCAATGCGATCTCTACCAAAATTCCAATGGCATTTTTCACAGAAATAGAACAAACAATCCTAAAACTTGTATTGAACCACAAAAGATCCCAAATAGCCAAAGTAATCTTAAAAAGAACAACACAGCTGGAAGCATCAGGCCCCCGGGTTTCAAATTATGACAGAAAGCTACATTAATCAAAACAATATGGTATTGGCGTAAAAACAGACCCACAGATCAATGGAACAGAACAGAAAGCCCAGAAATAAACCTATGCATATATGGGCAATTAATCTGTGACAAAAGAGGCAAGAATTTACAGTAGGGAAAGACCAGGCTTTTTAATAAATGGTATTGGTAAAACTAGAAAGCCACATGCAAAAGAATGTATCTAGATTGCTATTTTTATACCATACACAAAAATTTATTCGAAGTGGATTAAAGCTTTGACTATAAGACATGAAACCTTAAAACTCCTAGAAGAAAATGTTAAGTTGTTAGCTCCTTGACATCATTAATAAATTTTTTTAGATCTGACTCTGAAAGCAAAGGCAACAAAAGCAAAAATCAAGTGGAATAACAAACACAAAACAAAGGAAATTACCAACAAGAATGAAACAGCAACCTACTCAATGGGAAAAAATATTTGTAAATCATATATCCAATAAGGGGTTAATATCCAAAATACATAAAGAACTCATACAATTCAAGAGCAAAACGAACAAAAAACCCAAAACCCCAAACAAAGCAAAATGAAACCCCAAAAAACAAAAACAGAAAAAAAACCCAATCCAATTTGAAAAGTGAACAGAGGACCTGAATAAACATTTTTCCAAAGGAGACATACAGATGGCCAACAGATACATAAAAAGATGCTCAACATCATTGATATTTATCAAGGAAATGCAAATCAAAACCCCAAAGAGATATCACCTCACATCTGTTGAAATGGGTATCATCAAGATGACAAGAAATGACAAGTGTTGGTGAGAATGTGGAAAAAAGGGAAACTGTGTATTATTGGTGGGAACATGAATCAGTGTGGCTTATGGAAAACAGTATGGAGACTCTCAAAAAATTAAAAACAGAACGACCATGTGATCCAGCAATTCCACTTTGGAGTATTTATCTGAAGAAAATGAAGACAGTAATTCAAATAGATATATGAATCTCCATGTTCACTGCGGCATTATTTACAATGGCCAAGATACGGAAACAACTGAAGTGCCCATTGATGTATAACTGGATAAAGCAGATGTATAATGGAATAATTACTCAATTGTAAAAAAAAAAAAGAAGAGTGGAATCTTGCTATTTGTGACAACATGGATGGACCTTGAGAGCATCCACTTATGCTAAGTGAAATAAGTCATACATAAATAAGATTTCACTTATATGTGGAATCCAAAAAAAAAAGAGAACTAAAACCCCCCACACAAAAAGAAAATCAAATCAAAACAAAACAAATAAAAAGCTAAGCTCATAGAGAACAGATTAGTGGTTGTCAGAGGAAAGGGGTGGGTAAATGGGTGAAGGTGATCAGAGAGTACAAACTTCTAATTATAAAATAAGCCATGGGCATGTAATGTACAGCATGGTGACTATAGTTGATAATACTGTATTGCATATTTGAAAGTTGCTAAGAGAGTAAATTTTAAAAGTTCTTATACTAAGAAAAAATTGTAACTACGTACGGTGATGGATGGTAACTAGACTTATATTGTAGTGATCACTTTGCAGTGTATACAAATATCAAATCATTATGCTGTACACCTGAAACTAATATGTTATATGCCAATTAAATCTAAATTTAAAAAAAGAACCTATATCAAATGTTAAAAAGGAATTAAAAAAGCATTTCTCTTAGAAAATCTTGTTGAAATTGAAAGGCAATGAAGATTTTTCATATAAAGAAAATATTGCTTCAGCCAGTATAAAATCATGATGTATTATGTTCCTATAACATGTTCAACAGTGCTTATACCAATCTGATATTTTCTATATGTCTAAAAATGTATTAAAAACATGTTGCGGGGCGCCTGAGTGGCTCAGTTGTTAAGCGTCTGCCTTTGGCCCAGGTCAGATCCCAGGGGCCTGGGATCGAGCCCCGCATCGGGGCTCTCTGCTCTGCAGGAAGCCTGCTTCTCCCACTACCATTCCCTCTGCTTGTGTTCCCTCTCTCGCTGTGTTTCTCTGTCAAATAAATAAAATCTTTAAAAACAACAACAACAAAAAAAACATGTTGCAATGGGACTGACCCTGGCTTCTATGGAATAATGAGGAGAATAAACAAAGCAACGGCAGTCATCTGAGCATGGTCTGTGGTCAGTGTGCACACACCATATTCTGGTCCTTAATTGGTGATAATTGGAAGCACAGAATTCAGTACCAATATGTGTACATTGGTGTGAAATTAGTTACGGAAAATATCTCTTCATTTAATTTGCCTTGCCCATGAGATGAGACCCACTGAAATATATCCCAACCTCAAACAAATCATAATCAAGTCACAAAGAGTAAGATAATTCAACTTATCTTAAATATATTCAACTAATAGTAATAAAGGCAGACTACGTGCTCCTGATAAAAAACATACAAACAAACATATAAGTGAAATTTTCTGATAGATGTTTAGGAAGCTGATCTGACACTGCAGGATTTAACTGATGCTGGGATATTTGAGTAATTTGGGGATTATTCACCTGGTAGCAGGATATAAGATGATAGATGGAGCAAACCGTGTCTGGGGGCCCAATGATCAATTACAAGGGTCTTATTCTATTCCAAGCCAGAGGTAGTGAGCATCTAAATTTTGTAATATACTTTGAACAGGAAAAAGAGTGGATGGGAGAAAGGCTGTGAAGGAAAATTGAGGCTGCAGAGACAGATCTGTTATGAATCCATAGAAATATGAGAGTTGTGATGTAGTGAAGAACTACAGAGACTTTATATAAATATTTCTACTTCCAATGTCACTAGGATGACCAGATGTTGGAATCAAAATGTAATTTTACTGGAACATCAGAAGGACAGAAGGACACTATTTTCTGTCAGACTCTAGATTGAGTGACTCCTGTGGGCTGCTCCGTCCCCAGGTAGATTGGGCATCTTGAAGGGACCCGTGTTTAATAAAAACCCACTATGTTCTTGGCACAATGTTAAGTACTTGGGGAGAACAGAAAATTAAAATCAAATCTATGTATTATCATGGAGAATTTGTAATTGTTCAAAACAGATGGGGCTCTGTCTGGGCTCTGGCAACACTGAAGAGGTCCCCACCCCCACCCTGGGTGATGTAGCATCCCTGTTTCCTAGATGAAATCCAGAACAACATGGTGCCAAGATGCCAAGATTGCTTGCAGATGTCATATCTGCTTTCTGCCATGGGTTCTATAAACTTGGAGTTTGACATTCTCCATCCTTTCACAAGTAGGTGAAATTATTTTTTTTTAAAGATTTTATTTATTTATTTTAGAGAGAATGAGCTAGTATGGGTAAGAGGGGCAGAGGGAGAGGGAGAGAGAGAGAGAATCTCAAGCAGACTCTGCATTGGGTGGAGCCCCAAAGTGGGGCTCGATCTCATGACCCCGAGATCATGACCCCGCAGCTGAAATCAAGAGTCAGACGCTTAACTGCCTGCCACCCAGATTCCCCTAAAACTGTGTTTTATTTATTTATTTATTTATTCATTCATTCATTCATTCATTCGTTCATTAAAAGATTCTTTATTTATTTATTTGAGAGAGAGAGAGATCACAAGTAGGCAGAGAGGCAGGCAGAGAGAGAGGGGGAAGCAGGCTCCCCACTGAGCAGAGAGCCCGATGCGGAGCTCAAACCCAGGACCCTGAGATCATGACCTGAGCCGAAGGCAGAGGCTTTAACCCACTGAGCCACCCAGGTGCCCCTAAAACTGTGTTTTAAGCATAAAGAGGATGAATGAAGAGGCAGTAAGAATGTCCCTGAATTCTGCCCAGGCTGCTACACAGAAACCATGCTCACTGAAGGTATCAACAACCTTTGTCATTAAATCTAATAAATATTTTTCTGTTTCTATAGTAATTGGATATATTTCGGTTACAAACGGCAGAAAAGGATTTTTTTTTTTATTCTTCACAACATTTAAAAGTCCAGGTTTCCAGCTCTTTCCCAGTAATTCCAGTGAAATTCTTGACATGGAGTCCTATTGGCCTTTTTCCTCACAAGTCATCCCTGTGCTCAGGGAGTTTACACACTGTTTACATCTGAGAACCATGGAGTGGGGTTCACTCAACCACACCAAGTAAATCAGGGGTGGAGAAGGCATGGTTCCCACAGGAATGCTGAAGTACATTATCAGAAGCCCAGGGAATCCATGTATTTCCACTTCAGCATTTATTTTGACTTGACAGAAACTTGACACTGATGGCTCATTCTTTAAATACAGCATTTTCTTGCCATCTTCGGGATTATTTGTTTTTCTCACACTTCTGTTACTCCTTCTTATGTTTCTCCATAGGATACCCCTGACCCAGTTTACATGCCATCCCAAATTATTTCAGGCCATTAGTTGCTTGCTCTGATTCCTCACTGAAGAAAATCCATTGAGACTCACATCATTCTATCATTTACGAAATTCCATCTACTAATGATATGGTTTCATTTCTTGGTACCACTTCCTGTGTTTCCCAGAGGTACTGATTCAGCTGTAGCCAAACCTCCATCCTGTCCATTACTAAGGGTGCCAGAAGCTCCAGCACTAGGGCTTGACTGGACTGAACCCATGGCAGCCTAGAAGGGCTGAGGGAGTTAACACCCTAAATGGCACATTTTGATCAATGAGAAGCAAGAAATGGAAGGAACTGGAAAATAAATTGCATATTATTTCTCAGCCTTACCAACTGGTAGCAAGGGAACTAGTCCATGGGGTCTCCCTGCAGATGTCTCCCCTGACTAAGCATTAAGCTGTTCTCATTTGAAGCCAAGTAGGTAATGTGCCACCACCTGTTTGCTTTCCTGCCTTTCTTACTTTGCTATCTTTTTTCTCTTATTCTAACCGCCCCACTATGGCACACTCTCACCCAACAAAGGGTAGCTTGTAGCTTTACTTTGGGTTTTGGTTCTTAGGAAAAAAACCTGGGCTAAGACACAGGGCTGTCTTTCTCTGATCAACACATATTTATGGCCCTCCTTAGGTTTCTTCCTACGTCACTGCTCTTCTCAAAGCACACATTTTTCTGGGGGGACATCACCCATTCCCACAATTTCAATCACCAATTGCGATCTGACTCCCAGACCTCCATCTATAACCTGGGCTTCTCTTCTGAGCTCCAGTTCCATGAACCCAGTTTTTTATCTCTCCTTGGGAAGCTCACAAGAATCCTAACTCAACATGCCCCAAACTTACATAAGTGCCAAACCCAACCTGCTTTTCCCTTGATGCTTCCTCACTTAGTGAATGGCACCATCAGGCACCCAGCTGTCTAAATCAGATACCTGGCATCCTTATCTCTCACTCTCCTTTATGCCTCACTATTCACATCTGGTCTCTCACCAGGCTTTGACAGTCCTATCATCCTTTTTTTAAAATACTTTTTTCCTAAGTTGGCTCCATGACCAGCATAGAGCCCAAGGTGGGATCTAAACTCATGACCCTGAGATTAAGACCTGAGTTAGTATCAAGAGTCGAACACTTAACTGACTGAGCTACCCAGGCACCCTGACAATTCTATCTTCTAAATCGTTTCAGCGACATCAACTTTATTCCATCTTCTCTCCACAACTTCTCCAGGTCATCTTCCTACTTGCCCACATTCCTCCAGTCCATTGTCTATAAGCAGTCCATTTATTTATTTTTATGTTTTCCAGGTTTATTGAGATATAATTGGCATGTAACACTGTGTGAGTTTAAGGTGTACAATGTGTTGATCTGATATATTTACATATTGCAAATGATTACCAGGAGTTGGGGGGGTGGGGTAGGAGAATGGGGAGATATTATCGAAGAGCGCAAACAATCCAGTTACGAATAAGAGCAGTCTTTGAAATCCTTTAAAATATCGATCTCAGGGGCACCTGGATAGCACAGTCATTAAGCGTCTGCCTTGGGCTCAGGTCATGATCCCAGGGTCCTGGGATCAAGCCCTGTATCAGGCTCCCTGCTCAGTGGGAAGACTGCTTCTCCCTCTCCCACTCCTCCTACTTGTATTCCCTCTCTCATTGTGTCTCTTTCAAATAAATAAATAAAATCTTAAAAAAAAAAAGTCAATCTCAAAGGCTTTCTGTTATTTCAGGTTAAACTTTAATGACGTTTCCTGTGACCTTTATGCCCTATGCTCTAGCTTTTCCTCCAGGTTCATTTCTTGCCTTTCAGCAATCTAGGGGACTTAGGCTTTAGCCCTATTGAATTTTTATTTTCTCATGGTTCCAGGTCTGTCTCACCTCTAAGTCTTCACGGAAAGACTCCTTCAAACTGCCTTCCCTCTCCTCTTCATCTAGCTAACCTCTCCTCTTCCTTCAGATCTCAGCCTACATAACACTTCTTCCAGGAAGCCCTCCTTTATCTCCACCCTTTGCCCCAGTCCAGTTCTGTGCTTACTACCAAAGTTCCCCCTGCACCTGCTCATTTGCTGTCACAGTCCTTTTTGGATCTGAATCAGACATGCCATTTAATTGTGCTTTCTATTCGGGGCCAGATCTTGTGTCTACTCTGCTCATAATTGCTTTCCTCAGAAGCTGGCATAGTGACTGGTTTAAAAATAATCCTAGGGGCGCCTGGGTGGCTCAGTGGGTTAAAGCCTCTGCCTTTGGCTTAGGTCATGATCTCAGGGTCCTGGGATCGAACCCACCCCCCCAATAGGGCTCTCTGCTCGGCAGGGAGCCTGCTTCTCCGTCTCCCTCTGCTTGCCTCTCTGCCTACTTGTGATCTCTCTCTCTGTCAAATAAATAAATAAAATTTTTAAAAAATAAAAATAAATAAAAATACTCCTAATGTCTAAACACCTTTACAAGTAGTTTTGCCACCTAGTTTTTTGTTTCGTGTCAAGTACCAAGACATCCAGAGTTTTCTCCTTGGAGTTTTAGATCACTGTTGTGTGCAGTCCTGCCTTTGCAGACTGTTGGAACAGCCTTCCTTGCAGAATCACAAGTGACGGGTTAGAAAGACTAGATTCTAACACATATGCTCTAAGATAGAACTTACCGTTGACTAGTTCTAAGAAAAAATCACCACATAGATGTGAATGCAATTGTTATTATGTTTTTCCCAGTTTGTCTCCTTTCTGGCTAACAGAGTTCAAAACAAAACAAAACAAAACAAAACAAAACAAAAAGCACCCAGTCTTTAAGAACAGATTTCATGGCAAATGAGTAAATTACACATGCACCAGCATCGCTTGCCAAGGACCAAGTACATGGAGCTGGGGCTCCAAGTCACCTTTTTCTTCATTTCTGTTTCTTTGAGCTCAGCCTCTTTTTATTCATTTATGCTTCTGCTTTGCTGTTTTTCCCCAATGGCTATGTGGGAGTTTTTCTTTGGTGATTGTCTTAAACTATTATACCCTTAGAAATATTTTTTCGATTATCATAATTTTTGCTTGTGTGTATTTTTATTTTCTTCTCTGCTACTTTATGTGATCACGTGCACTATTTCCATTATATATTTTTTCTCTGTTTACGGCTTATTATCTGTTGAATAGAAGTTGCTGATGGAAATTTTTAGGGTTATAAAATGTAATATGGGCTCATATCATAAATGAGACTTTTAAAATGGAATAGATTTCCAAAGAAATCAACTTTATGTAAAAGCTATGCCTGTTGAAAATGGATAAATACAATGGCTTATTATAAACATTAGGAACACATAAATTAACCTCCACATTTTGGCTTTATGTTCGGAACAAGCTATTACTGGCTCAATAAGGACATTTATGTCTAAGCATACTATCTTCTGCACTAGTTGTTTTAGTGTCTTAAATGACTTGTTTTGAGTTGGGTGAATGAATAAAAGGTTCCACAAGCCCAGATTCAAAATCTAACCCTGTGCACCGCTTCACAGTATTATACCTAAAAGTGTATACAATAATCGAACGTTATTAGCAGAAGTGGATTAGGTCTCTAAAAAAATCACCTTCTAAGCCTTATTTTATTTAGACCATGAATTGAGTGCAGTACGGGGTTAGTAAGGATAAAGCTGTCTAGTAAGTATGTGACTAACAAGGTCTGGTCAGTCAGTCAATACCTCTGCATCCACTTTCCTAACGGGATGAGAGAAATACCTTTGATTTTTCAGCCATTGCAACTGACGTTTATGTATCATCTCAGATGCTACAGCCCAGAGGTTTTTGGTGTGTATTTCAAAGTAGTAAGTTTCAAGATTTAATTACAAGATGGAAAACAGCTATTAAGGACAGCACTATTTTTGGAAAGTAGAATTTTAATTTCATGTAAATGAGTCCTCAGATTAACTAGGAAATACTTTTGAAAATTGTTTTTGAAATTTGTTTCGGGGGCTAAACAATTGAGAACTGGAGCCTCAGGTGATTTGCATCACAAAACGGCCCTAATGACCACAGCCAGGGTTGAGACTATAAACCCCAGAAAGCCCTTAATTGTCTAAAGCAAAGCTAGCCCTCAGCAGTAATGATGCCCTTTGCATCTAATACCCCAGAAAAATTCTACTTTAGGAAGGCCAGCCTTTGGGCTGTCAGAAAGCCATCTCTTCGTGTAAATTCAGTTAATTGTTTTATCTTCAATTCAGCGTAATCTTTCATTTAAAACCGGGGATGGACTTTAAAAGTACCCTGTGTCTGTGGTTGTACAATCACTTTACTTCGTGATTATTTATTTATTTTTTTAAAGATCATTTATTTATTTATTTGACAGAGAGAGAGAGGCAGCGAGAGAAGGAACACAAGCAGGGGGTAATGGGAGAGGGAGAAGCAGGCTCCTCGTGGAGCAGGGAGCCTCATGCGGGGCTCGATTCCAGGACCCCAGGATCCTGACCTGATCCAAAGGCAGACACCTAATGAGTGAGCCACTCAGGCACCCCTACTTTGTGATTATCTTAAGGATACTTAGCCTCATTCACATTTAAATAAAATCTCAGAAAAACCAAGTTATCTCCCTACTGTTATCCCTTTCCCAAGGCAGCATGACTTCATTACACTGATCACAAGAGGATGAATAAACACTGTCATTCATTCATATATTTGCTAGTCAGATTTTCCTTAAAAACCAAAAGGAAAAAAAATTCAAGCAAAAATTGGAGGTAAGTAGAAAGTTTTGGGTTAAATCTGTCAAAAGTGGGAACATGCAATATCTTCAAAAAATTACAGATTCAGCTTCACCCCAGAATTGTCCCTATTGTTGTGTTCTGAACAAACTCTGTGAGCTGAAACCATTGAGGAGTGTCTCACTTCACCCAACCTTTATTCTCACACCTTTTGGCTTCTCTTACCCATTGCTCCTAATTAGCATTGAAATCAGCCATCAAGAGTGTGCTATGATTTGACTTAGGGGGATGATAACCTAATCAACTAAAGTTAAAGACCTTTTCCATACAAGTTACATTTGTTATGATTCCCTTCTGGGTGTTCCTTTAACCTACCTAAGGAGAAAATGCAACAAAATTCACATTTTTTATAAACCATATAGCCATGATGGTATGCCTGTATACAAAACTCCAGGGCTGGCTGTGGATAACTGCATGAATGATTAGTTATGCAAACCAATTAATCAGCAATCAGTTATTACTCATCTGTTTTGTGCTTGGCGCTGTGGACAACAAAGAAGGAAGAACTTCCAAATGCACATTAATTTCTAAGGAACCATTTAAAAAGCCAAATACATTCAGAAACAAAATGCCAAAATCAATACTTATGATCGATATGCAACCACTACTTAGCTTTCAGGCAGAACCCAAAATAACTGAGGTATAGCTGTCCTTTCCATAGACTTCATGATATGAACATCTGATTCACTCAATTTAAAAACTTCCTAAAAGTCCTAATTCTAAATTTCTAGGAAATTTGGGATCTAGGTATATAAAGGTAAAATGATAAATAGACATACTAGCTAGGGATTTATTCTTCTGGTGTTCTAAAAATATCACTTTGAAGAATTTTTCTGTTTCCTAGAAAAGGAAAAATGTAATGTAGCTATACTAAAAAAAAAAAAATGTAGCTAGGCTCCTTAAGCAGAAAATTGTGCCTCATGTGCAGTAAGATTCCTTATTAGAGATAAGCATAGAAATGTCTGACATTTGTATCAATGAGGGTCCCAAAAGGAAAGAGTTGGCACACTTACATCAGGGTATTTTGAGAAGGTCTCTATTTGCAAAGGGAATAATTGTGAAGACAGCAACGAGGTCTAGGAGAACTACAAGAAGCAATAGTGCAAGGACCTGCACCAGCAGGGCCCCTGCAAGTGTTGCCCCTCACCCCCAGCCCAGAAGAGATTAGGGGAGCCAGATTCAGCCAGAAGGAAAGGGCCTCATGGAATACCTGTGTGAAGCAAAGGGACACCCTGAGATGGCTTCCCTGGGAGGAGCCCAAGAGATGAAAATCTCTGAATTCACTCTCCTTCCTCCCATTGTCTACAAGACCTTATTTGCCAAAATAAATAAGAACCCACACAGAGTCTATAGAAAATGTAGTCTCGGCATTTACAAGAAAGGGAAGAGTTAAATGTGAACTGGGAAGATATCTGGCATTACATGGGAGGAAATTTTGTACCTCCGTGACTCATTCATTAAAGTCTGGGTGGCTCAGTAGTTAAGCCTCTGCCTTCAGCTCAGGTCATGACCCCAGGGCCTGGGATCGAGCCCCGCATCCGGCTCCCTGCTCAGTGGGGAGCCTGCTTCTCCCTCTCCCACTCCCCCTGCTTGTGTTCCCTCTCTCAGCTGTCTCTCGCTCTCACTGTCAAATAAGTAAAATCTGAAAAAAAAAGGATTAAAAGATCTAACAATTTATGTATAAAGACAGGACGAGTTCTTCTTTCTCAACAGACTGAAAGGCATGCTTAGCAATATTTGGAATGTTGATGAAAAAAATTCCGTGGGTGGATGTTGAGCAACAAGGCAAATAACCCAATAGCACATGCAATGGACTTTCAGAAGCAGTGTTTATTTGGAGGGGGCACATTGTGCAACCCCCTTTTGTCCACAGCATATGGAGATTCCGCAGTGCCATCAGATTTAGGGAGGAGACCTTAGCCTTGGGTTTGGGTTTGATTATGAAAAAGCACAATTGGGAAGTGTTTTGTGCCAGTCTCAGCCTGTCCATAGTAATGCTGTTGACTAGAAATGCCTGGGGGGCACTCACCTGGACCCCTTCGAGCTTCCCACAAATATCTCCCCTTTCCAAACCAGTATTAGAACTGGACAGAATCTTGTGGTTCTTACTGTAGTTGCAAGACACCCTTCAGCAACAACCATGAGGACACTTTGAAAAAAAATAAGGTTTATTACTTACAAGACCAGGAAATTAGTCAGCACGCACACCTGGGGTCTCTGGTACACACCAAGCACGCGTGCCTGAGCTGTGGCTTCTCCTTTTATTGAGGCCCAGACTGGGGGCCTAGGGTTTCATGGGCCACTCTCTATTGGTGAATTTGAAAGACAAGAGAGAGAATTGAGAGTACAGGAGGAGAAATGACACATTGTCCAAAGGGTCTGGAAACCACCAAGATGTCCAAAACGATGGTACCCTCAGTGAGCGAGGTGGCCAGGCTCTTTACCTAGTTTGTGGCTGGCAAGGAGTTTGTCTTTAAAGTTGATGCCTCTTTGAAATAGATGCCTCACCATCAAAGCTTAAGGCAGGCACTTGCATCACAAAAAAAAGAAAAGAAAACTCCACTCATCTGGGCTTTAGGCTTACAGGAATCAACTGCTGCTTTCCTAGCCTGGTCAGGCAGGACTCTTGGAGCTCACGTGATAAGGGGGTCCTCAGCCCAATGGCACAAGTTACCATCCCACCAGGATTGATTGCCTTGGATATTCTAGCCAATCTTCTTGGTGTTTGTGGGATGTAAATCCTCTGGGAGACCAGCCTGCAGGGAACCAATCTTGGACAAGTTAACACTTACCACTCTAGGTAATGTTTTTGTGCCTTAACTTTCTAGTTGATCATCTATTATTTTTATTCCTACTATATCAAAGTTTTATTCTTTAAAAAAAGATTTTATTTATTTATTTAACAGACACAGCAAGAGAGGGAACACAAGCAGGGGGAGTGGGGGAGGGAGAAGCAGGCTTCCCGCTGAGCAGGGAGCCCAAGGTAGGGCCCAATCCCAGGGACCTGGGATCATGACCTGAGCTGAAGGCAGACACCTAAGGACTGGGCCACCCAGGCGCCCCATATCAAAGTTTTAAAGTAGTATTTTAGCTTTGTAGAATCATATTGGATATGTCAGGATTTAAAAAATCTTAAGGTAAATTTAAATCACATTATTGACTTTAATTGGATGAACTTGGTTATTTCATTTTCCTGGTGTTAAGTTATCTTAAATAAAGAAGGGGGGCTGAATAAGATGATCTCAAAGAATTCCTTTACGACTAGCATTCTTCTGTCACTTCCATTTGTCTCTGGAACACAGAAGAATACTCTTAAAACTTCTGAGAGTGACTGTTCTGTGCTTACTAATGTATAGATTTCAGATACTGCCAGGGTATTTTTTTTTATTTTATTCTATCTTGTTATTATAGACCACCAACCTCTTTTCCTATTCACTAACATATCTTTGTGTTTACAATATGTCAGCCTATGCATTAATTGAGGAAAATGGGTGATGGAGACTTTCTAAGTCAGCTTTACGTAGAGATAGTATAAAAAAGGAGGGAGGGATGTGCTTAGAAAAAGCTCGTCACTATTTGACTTACATTTAACATGACTTTCAATAAAGTAAACTGCCTACTTTCTCTGCAGGAAAAGGAACTAAGGGCAAAACCACTAAAGGAAAGAGATTGACAAATTTTTTTAAAGATAATTATTAGGTGTGAATTCAGCACAATACATTTGCTTCACCAGAAAAAAAAAAAAGTGTGTAAATTCACTATTGACTTTGTTTACATTGTGCATCATATTGCTTAGCATTGTAGCAATAGACCAAGAAAGAGGAAATCAAATCATGAAGATGAGATTGTCCTTTGAGAACCTGGAAGTCCAAGTTCACTACCTACATTGATCTAACTTGAAATAAAATTGCAAGGCTTTTGAACACAGTTGTAGTTTTCCTGAAAGCCAGGTGTCGCGCACACTACTTACCAAAAATCTACAAAGAGTGAATGTGCTACAAAGTATTAATGCATTACTGAGAGCATTTTTGTTATTGTGAGTAGGGATTTCCTGTTTAATTTCTTAAATGCAATTTACATGGAAGAGTCAGCCTATATAAAACAGAGTTCAGGTCTGCTGACAATTATCACAAAACTTTTCTGCTATGTAGACCTGTATTTACCCCCCAGAAATATAGTAGTAAAGTGTGCTTTTATTTACGAGTAAAATCAAGGCAATTATTGAAGTTTTTATGTTTTGTAAGGTTTTCCACCACAAATACATAATGTTATTTGGAAGCACCTCATATCACATAGAAAAGTACTTGGCAAACTTTGGTGGCTTAGAAATTATCTGAGCACCTTGTTAAAGTGCAGATTCTGTTTCAATAGGTCTTCAATAGGTGGGCGCAAGATCTGCATTTCTAATAGGGTCTCTGGAAATGCTGAGAGCTGGCACAAGGACTACTCATTGAAAAGCAAAGATCCAAGAAAAAAATAAAATGCATTAAGTATTTCTTTTCTATTTCTAGGGCACAGTCTGTGACTTTTGCTACCATTATGCTGAGTGTCAGAAATTACTGAGATTAAAGAATTTGAGCACCAAAATGTGATTGAGAAGAACTGACCCTCATTTCCAGCTGCAAAGAAAGAAACTAGAAACAGACATCTCACGCTGGTGTCATTCTGGCTCCAGACCAGATGGAAGAAAAGAGGGCATATTTAAAGGGCTGTGAAACTTAGACTCACTCTGGGGTGCTCACAGGAGTGCTGCTGGAACCCCTTAGTGATATGTGGGTAAACCAGACCCTGTGTTTACCAGGATGGGTGTGCACAGTCATTTATATAAATGTCTGTGTTAACTAGGTGCAAGGCAAAGGAAAGAAGGACTAGAAATATTTACTGAAGTGTTTCATTCAGATTATTCAGTCTTAAATTCCACAAACGTTTATGAGGTACCTACTTGCCAGGACTCTAAAGTATTCCCTGGAGGAGATACCAAGTAATACAACCTTGGGATTGTACTTCTGAGAAACTTGCAAATGATTTGGGAAAATATGATTTGCATATACAAAATGGTTTTTTGGTTATCAACAACTTGATGCAGTATAGCCTAAATGCCAAATTAGATATAAGGACTAAACTTATGACTACAAAGTTCAAATGAATAGTAGGTGAAGTCTATGGTACTTTCCTAGTACATCTATGTTCTCTTTTTCCAAGATGATTATTGACTTTGTTTTCTCTCCATGTCCAAAGCCCCTTTCCTTATTCTCAGCTATGACCTCCCCATTCTTTATTGATAAAAAAAAATAATTAATCAGAAAAGAACCAATTTACCTTCCCATCACCAAATTAGTGGAAACTTAACAGTCTCTACCCATGTTCTTCTCCTTTCCTCTTTTTGCATGTTCCTGCTCCTGCCTATGCCCAGCCTCTCTACTTTTGTCACCTCTAGTCCACTCCAAGATCTTGCTTTTGCCATTTCCCCTCTTTCTTCTGCAAGTTTTCAGTTAGAACCACTACCACTGACTTGCAAATATGCCTCCTATTGCCTAGACTTAAGGAAAAAACCAAGTCCATTGATTCTATATCTTCTTGTGGTCACTGCCTTATTTTTCAGCTCATTTTCAGTACTCTTTTTCAAAGAGAGTTTTTCCTTTTTCACTTTCTCCTCATCTTTACGCTGTGAGTGGGATTTCTTCTCTCAAACCTTTTAAGTGAGCTTTGTTTCTTCTCTGCCCATCCACATGGATTTTACTTTGCCAATCTGATAGCTGATTTTCTGTCCTTATCTCACTGGAATTCCCAGTACCATCTGACATGATTGATCACTGCTCTTCTTCTAGAAGCATCTTCTCTTGACCTCCATATCAACATTTTCTTGGTTTCCCCTATGTCTCATTGGAAGCTTCTTCCTGGTGCAACCTTTGAGAGCAGGGTCTCTCTTTGGAGATTCCCCCAGGCTCAAGCCTTGTTTCCTTTTTTCTATTTGCACTAAGTCTCACTGAGTTCTGTGATTTTAAGTCAACTTAAAGGACATAGTGTCAGGCTTTGAGATGTTTTTCTGTAACTCTGAGATGTGACAAAAGTTGAAATAGTGGGGCGCCTGCGTGGCTCAGTGGGTTAAAGCCTCTGCCTTCAGCTCAGGTCATGATCTCAAGGTCCTGGGATAAGCCCCGCATCAGGCTCTCTGCTCAGCAGGGAGCCTGTTTCCCCCTCTCTCTCTGCCTGCTTCTCTGCCTACTTGTGATCTCTTTCTCTGTCAAATAAATAAATCTTAAAAAAAAAAAGCTGAAATAGTACAATGTAGAGAACAAATTTGCAGACTTCTCCAGGGCCAACTTCCAGGGAAGCCCAGAGGCAAGGGAGCCTCAGCTGGTTTCACAGCCTCTAAGAATGAGGCAGAAGCTCCCTTTGGGAGCAGCTCAAAGTTTGTGGACCATGCAACCTCCTTCATGTTCTTTTGGAACTTCGTGAACTATCCATCCTTATAGAATGCTGGTAGTTGTTCAGGGAAGCTGCATCAAGGTTCAGGGAAGGAAAAGATGGCTTATGGCTGTGAGATCAGGGTTGAATCAATAGCATTAGGAATGGATGGGCTTTTGTTCAGAGCACTAAACCGGGACAAGACTATCAAATTCAGCCTTGAGATAAAGAAACAAGATCAGCAATATTAACAAGTGTTGCCATTTTTGGCATTTGGGTGTAGTTGGGTGGAGGAACCCCAAAACACTCTATAGTTCTGTACCCGTATAATAGTCTGCTCATTAAATCTGCTTCGAGGGGCACATAGACCTTCAGGTGATGAGGCCATCTTGACAACTTGGAGGATGGGCAATATGGCTACAGAAGATTTTGAAAAGTGGATATAAGTTGACATATGTCCTGTTTTGTCTCCAGCTTTGTTTAACTCGTGTCTCTCATTTCCCTTTACTGCTTCCTACCACCAGCCCCTGATTTGTAGTATATCTCTTTCATATTTGGAAAACTTGGTCTATGGCCAGGGATTAGCAGGAAGAACGGAGAAAAACAGGTTTTGTTTTGTTTTCTTTACTAATAATGGTGAGAAAAATACTAGAGCTGGGTTTTTATTCAAAATCAATCTTCCTTCTACCATTATGTTTTATAAAAATTTTATTAGGAGGTTACAGCCTTATTAGGATGGGTCAATAATTTTTTTTTGGTAAGGTTTTTGACTAGGAATCAAACACTCTAAAAAATTCATATTTTGACAAAGCCCTATTTCCAAGACTTTAACATAGTACCATAAAGAAGAATGCATTATTTGTATACTCCTGGATTGAGGATACTAAGTGAAGCCTTCTCCAGATTAGTGAATCTAGTAGCTATTCCTTTTGGATTGAATAAAGAACTGCCATCATTATTTTTCTATGCCTTTTCAGGATGGTGTTTATAACATGTGATAGACAGAAGGGGTCAACCTAAAACGGATGGCATATTTCATGGAAAACTGGCCCCTCCATTTTCTCATGTGTTCTTGTTCCTCATCTTCCCTTGTTGGTCCTCACTCTCTCATGCAAGACAGAGGACCCTGCTCTCAGAACCCTGATACTAGAGGTGTTCAGTCAACTGCTGGGAAACCTCTTTCTGCTGTACTATTTACACCATCATTATGCAACTTGGTTCTCCAAATTAACAAGAAATGCCCAGGAATTACAGTATTTCCCCCTTGAAGGACAAAGTTGGCCTAGAAGTTCATTTAGGGTCTTCTAATATTGGCTCTAAAAGACTGAGCATTCCTTGTGATGAAACACTAAATGCAGATAAGAACATTCCCCGAAGAAACCCGCTAATTGCTTGGTTTCATTATTTCATTTCTGCACAGGAACCTCCAAGCTGAGAAAGTGTCTCATTTCTCAGCAGTAATGTGATTAGTGTCTTCCTCCTGAAGTTTTCCTGTGGGGCAGGAAAAGAGCAGAAATCACCTGGTCCAGCAGGATTTGCCAAGATGGGAAGCTCATTTGCATGCACACAGGTGCTGTGTCTCTTCCACAGATTGCTTGGTCCATATAACAAAGGAATATTGCTATGAATTCTGAGCAGCCTCAGGGGTGCTCTTCAAAGACTCCAGGCAATGAAAAGGAAGAAAAGGTCTTTTGGTTAAATACTGAACTTCATTAATTAGAGGAAAACATTTGTTTCATGCCTGGTTATGTCTGATATTAACTTTTGTTATTTAAAATGTTTTTGTACTGTAGTCATAAGCTTAAAACCACATTTTGCCCCAACATACTAACTTCACATTTCTTAGAGAAAACTGATAGCTGTTGATACGCATACCAAGTTTAAAAATCTATATTTTTATGTAAAATGAGAAACTTCATTCAATATATAGAAGCAAAAAATTCAATTTTTAAATAATTATAAGCCGGGGAGAATAGAGTTTATCATGATGAAATGAGAATTGCTAACTATTGTGTATTTTCAACTATCAATTTATCATCACTAATTACTATCATTACAGAGTATGAACATAAGATTAATGGGGATTTCTGAGTTCTCTAATGAGGTTCTTTGTAGCAAAATTTATACTGGTGACATGATTTCCTTTTGTTTAGGATATCAGTATAATTAGTTCAATTCTCTAATTATGAGGAAAGTCCTAAATAGAGATAAAAGTTTCATTAATGAAAGTATGCTCCCTGCATTTCACAAACTAATGATTAGTCTCGAAGTGGAGAACTTCAAGATCAGATTGAGACCTTTTTGTTGTTGTTGGGTCTTACCACGGACATGAATTTTCAAATTCCACAGTGTTGGGAATTTGTATTTTAAAAAAATTAAAAAAATTTTTTTTTTTTTGCAAGGGAAGGCTACAAGAAAAGGTAGAGAGAGAATCTTGCCTGACACAGGGCTCGATCCCACAACCCTGAGATCATAACCTGAGCCGAAATCAAGAGTTAGGTGATTAACGGACTGAGCCACCTAGGTGCCCTGGAAATTTGTATTTTAAAATGTGCTATTTAGGGACACCTTGGTGGCTTGGTTGGCTAAGCATCTGCCTTTGGCTCTGGTCATGATCCTGGGATCCTGGGAGTGAATCCTGTACCAGGCTCCTTGCTCGGTAGGGACCCTCCTTACCCTTCTGTCTGCAGTTCCCCCTGCTTGTGCTCTCTCACTTTCTCTCTCCGACAAATAAATAAAATCTTTAAAAAAATAAAAAACTATTAAAAAATGTGCTATTTACCATGGTAAATTTTATCTTATGAGGGTAAAAGAGTATAAAGTGATACTTATTTTAGTGTCTCTTTCAAACAATTGTTAAGAAAGTGTCCTAGGAAAATTCTAATAGGAGCTATTGCTATATATGACATGCTTGTGTGTGTGTGTGTTTCTTCACAGGCTAAACCATCAGTATAATTTTTGGAAGTTATTTATTTATTTATTTATTTATTTATTTATTTTTAAAGATTTTATTTATTTATTTGACAGAGAGAGAGGTCACAAGTAGGCAGAGAGGCAGGCAGAGAGAGAAGGGGAAGCAGGCTCCTCGTTGAGCAGAGAGCCCCATGTGGGGCTCGATCCCAGGACCCTGAGATCATGACCTGGGCCGAAGGTGAGGCTTTATCCCACTGAGCCACCCAGGCGCCCCTGGAAGCTTTATTTAAAGGCACTTGTGGAGACTTTTTTACCATGAATCTATGCTGACACATCCTTGCTCCTTCACAGCTTTGTCCCTTTCCTCCCAAGTGTCACTGGCCTATCCTCACCAGGGACCACCTCTTCCCATCTCTTCATTTCTCGGAGGTACAGCCCCTTTTTTATTTGGACATTATTTGTAGAGAAGACAGGCACTTCTTATGTAATTACATTTCTAACTCCTTCATTTCAATTAGGTTGGACATACATTCATAAATCCATCCTTCTTCTCCTCCTTCATCCTCCTCCTTCTCTTCTTCTCCTTCTTTTTGGTAGGAGGTGGGAGAGTCTCTTCTCAAAGTAAATTCTCAGTACTCCTTCCTGCCCCTTACTGCCTGCATTAGTTACACTCTTGAAGATGTTGATGGAGAGAAGTGGAAAAGTAACCATGAATGACAGGTACCCCCTGTAAGGAGACACACACCCTCTATGTGTCCTCTCACATTCAGACTAACTAAGCACAGGTCTGATTTGGTTCTACCAGGTAGGGTTCCTACCGGCACCCTGTCCTTCTAGGCCAGACACATCTGACTTCAGTCACATGCCTCTCTCTCTACTGTGGTCACTGACACCATTCCTCAGGGCTATTGTACAGATTAGAGAGAACATAAGCAAAGACCCAACATTCAGTTAGTGACCACTGTTTTTATTATTATTGTCTTATTGCCCAATGGGTCTTTCCCACTGCAAGAAACTTGGGATGTGAGACACGAGGCAGGTGGCAGATATGCACATGAAACCCTCATCTGTGCTCAGGACACAGTAAGTGGCTGCAGGGATTTGGAAGTTGAGACCCCCGCCATGGTAGGAGATGGAGTGGGCAATAGGCACACAGAAGAAACAGTCATATGGAAAATCAGGGGAAAAGAAGTACTTTTATTTTCATGCTTTTAAAATTTTCTGAAATTATAATGCCCTTAAGAGCCTGTGAGGTTTGAACTGCCTTTTCCCCATTTTTTAAGATGCAGAAACGAAGGTTCAGGAGAGATTAGGGAACTAGCTCAGTCACGCAGCTATTAGGAGGCTGAGAGATGATTTGGAGTCTGGAGCATTAAGTTTTCGGGCCTTTGCTCTTGTCCTGCCCTTTGAAGCTTCCACACATCGCAGACAAAGAACCACAGAGCCACTTTTCGCTCCCGAAGCCAAGGGCCATTCTGTCTCCATTCCTAGAGCACATACTGTGGAATAAGGTGTGGATGGAGCACTGTCCCATGGTAGGAAAACTCTGGCCTATTTTAATTAATTTTCCTTGAAATCTGGGTGTGAATTTATTCTCTCATTTTGTAAAATGCACAATCCTTCACGACCATTAAAACCTAACTCCAAATTAAACATATTTATAAATCAACTGTCTCAAAGGCTTACTCGTTTCTACTCCAACCCTACAGAGCATTTCGGTTTCCTGCCCAGAGAAAACAATGTAAAGTTTATGTTAACATTTGCAAAAGTTTCCTTGGTTTTTTCATTTTATACCCTGGCCCAGCAGTTTTTTAGTTATGGCCACTGAAGGGTTAATAGGTGCCTCAAATTTTTAAAAATAACATGTTAACAGATAATATTAGAAATATAGATATGTTATGGGGCGCCTGGGGGGCTCGGTCAGTTAAGCGTCTGCCTCTGTGCCCAGGTCATGATCTTGGGGTCCTGGGTTCAAGCCCCACTTTGGGCACCCAGCTCAGTGGGGAGTCTGCTTCTCCCCCACCCCCTGTGCACTCTCTCTGTCTCAAATAAATAAATAATACATTTAGAAATCTTAAAAAAAGAAATATTATATCGAAAAATAGATGTATGAAACTACTAAACCGGTATAAATGGTGGCTCTTACTTCATCGATAATGTACGTGAAAGTAATGTCAGGGGCACCCAGGTGGCATAGTTGGTTAAGTGTCGGACTCTTGATTTCAGCTCAGGTCCTGATCTCACAGTTGAGAGATTGAGCCCCACATCAGCTTCTGAGCTTAGTGCAGAGTCAGTATGAGAGTCTCTCTCTCCTTTCTCTGTCCCTCCTGCTTGTGCTCACTCTCTCTCTCTCTCAGAATAAATAAATAAATCTTAAAAAAATGAAAGAAAGAAAGAAAGAAAGAAAGAAAAAAAGAAAGAAAGAAAGAAAGAAAGAAAGAAAGAAAGAAAGAAAGAAAGAAAGAAAGGAAAGGAATGTCCTAGCTGAGAAAAGAAGGTAGCCACCAAGAGGCCATACCATGAAGGAAAGCATGAGGGTCCCCCTGGGTGTGACATCAGCAACATTTCAGCATCTACAAGTGGCACTGGGCTTATCTTTTCAGTCTTCACTCAGCCACTGACACTGTGTTCTGTCAACACAATGTAATAATATCCGATAGTTTCTGATGTTGAATCTGTGCCAGACATTGAGATAGGCGCCATGGCTAAGATGTCAATAAGACAGTGTGCCCACCTTTCCACGGCTTAAAACTCAGGCAGGCTGACTCTCAAACCAACTGTGCATGCATGATTACTGCACTGATGTGAAGATAGCAGAAAGGAGAGGGGCCCAGGGAGCTCACAAGAGACAAATCTTTGGCAAAAAGGATGGTGGGAGAGTGGGTGCTGGACCCAGATTGTGAAGCTAAGGGGTTAGCTAGGCATCAGAGGGAGGAGGAGCATTCCAGATAGTGAGCGTACAGAGAAGTCTCTGGAAACTAAAATTAGTTTGGAACAGATGGAGTGAAAAATACCTGTGAGGGAAGGTCAAGAGAAAAAAGTGGAAAATACAGCCAAGATCAGTTCGTGAGGGATTTGGAGTATCTTGTTTATTGTTTTGGCTTTCTTCTAAAAGCTGTGAAACACCACAGAAAGTTTACAAGTACAGTAGTGACATAATTGGACTTTTATTTCTGGAAAATTATTCTAGCATCGGGATGTTGTAGGCATGGAAGACCGGGGAGGGTATCAGGCAATTTTCCATATTTCTGGGCGAAGTCTTGGGTGAAGGGTAGCCTCCCCCATTGAGGTACAGAATATCAGAGGAGGAGCATGGTGCCGGTCAGCCTCTGACATGGGAGGCATCATGGAGCAGCCATGGAGGAGGAAATGTCCATGCACAGCTAGAGATACTTGTGCAGAGGTCGGGAAAGACAGTCTGTGCAGAGGTCAGGAAAGATGGTCATGGGTTCTAAAGAAAGTTGAAAAGAGGGGAGCCCGGGTGGCTCAGTGGGTTAAAGCCTTTGCCTTCGGCTCAGGTCATGATCTCCGGGTCCTGGGATCGAGCCCCGTGTCGGGCTCTCTGCTCAGTGGGGAGCCTGCTTCCCCCTCCCTCTCTGCCTGCCTCTCTGCCTGCTTGTGTTCTCTCTCTCTGTCAGATAAATAAATAAAATCTTAAAAAAAAAAAGAAAGAAAGTTGAAAAAAGTATGGTCAAATATTCCAATGCTACGGAAAATTCTAGTAGAGAGGGACTGACAGGTGCCGGCTTTAACTGGCAGAGAGAGGTCATTTGTGACTCCTCAGAGAGTAGTTCCTTCGGAATGGTAAGAACTCCTCCTTCTGGGGACTGAAGGGGGTTTGGAAATGGAGACTAATAGATTTGTCCTTCTAGAAACTTGGCTGACAAAAGAGAGATATAGGGTAGGCTCTAGAGGCAAGTTGCCTTCCTCTTAATATTGGAGAGGACATTTGAGGCTTGTTATGTGATAAAAAGAAACATCCGGCAGCGTGTCGCAGGGTGTAGGGGGAAAGAATAAAAACACAGGAAAGAAAGAGGCAATCTCTAGGGGCAATAGAAGGTGTTGGGCGGCAGTGCATCTCTTCCTCTGAGTCAGGGGGATGGCAAACCAAGGCAAGTCACCACGGGTCGCCCCTATTTCCACTCGGAAATAATAAGCAGTGTCAAACATAGACCTGGGGAACCAGGAGGGTCAGGTCAGCAACTGGGACCAAGTAAGGGAGATGGAGCTGTGGGGGGAAGCATGCACGGTGTTCTAGATACACCTTGTCACGGTTTGGGGGACTTGCTGAATATACTTGGAAAATCGAGAAATCCTTTTATTTTTATTTTATTTTCGGGTCAGATCTTCCATCAGCCTTTAAGAACTGAAGCTTCATTATTACATGATTATGAAGTGCCAGTTTTAATGAAGAGTTTCAGCCCTCCAACACTAATTAGGTTAAATCCCATTATAACTGTCTGTTGTATGGTTTACAACTCATTTCACTGCAGAACATCATTTATATTCAACTGGAAGAAAGGCTCTAACTGATAGTATGTTTTTACAGTCAGACTCTACCTCTTGCTTAAACAATTACTAATGTAATTACATTAGAATTACTAGTATGTACCTTTTTTTTTTAGTATGTACCTTTAAAAAAATATTTTATTTATTTATTTGTCAGAGAGAGAAAGAATGCAAGCATGGGGAGCAGCAAGCAGGGGGAGAAGCAGGATCCCTGCCAAGCAAGAAGCCCCATGCTCCAAGGTTCCTAAGCCCAAGGCAGATGCTTAACCAATGGAGCCACTCAGGCGTCCCTAGTATGTACCTTCCTAAGATTCCAAAATGAGGGGCATCGGGCTCCCTGCTCAGTGAGGAGTCTGCTTCTCCCTCTGCCCCTCACCCAGCTTGTGCTCTCTCTCTCTCTCTCACTCTCTCTTTTAAATAAATAAATAAATAACCTTTAAAAAAAAAAGACTCCAAAATGAATCAAACTGTTGGATATAGATCCATACATAAATTTCATAAACTTAAACTCATGTGCCTAATGAACAGGAGTGAATTTGAAATGCTTTGATTAGTTTTTTCCAGTTGAAAGGAGCATCTGTTGTCTCCAAATTTCTGGATCCACACAGTCTAACACTTAGAATTTTTTTACTGAGTGATAATGAATTTATCACTACTGAACTATTTATTCTGTCAATTCCTTTTTAATCAACAAGAAACACTCATTAATCTACCGAGTCTAAATATGTTGTTGCATAATAATAATGCCTAACATTTACTGAGTACCTACTATGTGCCAGCATTGTTTTAGGTGACTTTACTATTATCTCATTTAATGTTCCTAAAAATTTTATGAAGTAGGTATTATTATTAATGTAAGATCATGAGGATGAGGATAATTTTCCATTGTGTTTGCTGCCTACAACAGAATCCGAAGAGTAGGCAGGTAAAACATATTTATTCAATAAATAAAACTTCATTTGACAGATGAGGAAACTGAGCCACAGAGATGCTAAATAACTGGTCTTACTCCCTAAAGTTCCCCCCCACAAAGTTTTACAGTGCAAATTAAATGAGCAACTATAAGAAAAGTACTTCAAATAGGGTAGTGGTGAGGATGAAACATGTTCATATTTGTCAGTTGATAGAACAGGGCCTGGAGCTTACTGAACACTGGCCAGGGGATCTGCCAGCATTACTAGAAGTATCTATTTACTTCTGCATCTTTCTATCATGATCAGGAAAAGCCTTATTTGTTTTTCTACCCCCAGGGTCCAGTGTGTTACATACATTAGGTAGTTCACAAATAAGTGAAAAAATGTTTTCAAATAGCTATTTCTGAGAACTTAATGAATTGTTTTATGTAAATGTTTACATGATGTTTACATAAATTGTCTTATGTAAAGTGAATTTAAGTTATCTATTCAATATTCATTCAACAAATATATATGAAGAACTACCACATTTCAGGTGTTCTGCTGAGTGTTAAGAATAAAATGTTGGGGGCGTCTGGTTGGCTCAGTGGGTTATGCATCTGTCTTTGGCTCAGGTCATGATCCCAGGGTCCTGGGGTCGAGTCCGCTTCGGGCTCCCTGCTCAGCGGGAAGCCTGCTTCTCCTTATTCCTCTACCCTTCCCCCCAGCTCATGCTCTCTCTCTCTCTAATGAATGAATAAAATCTTAAAAAAAAAAAAAAGGAATAAAATGTTAACAAAAAACAGAAAAGACAGACCCTTCCTTCTTGGAAGTTGTAATCTTGGGAGGGGGAGAGACACCAGTATATTCTTTCTTTCTTTATAGTGTTGAACAGGAAGTGATCCAAACATGACTTATGCCTGTGAAATATATAAGAACTTCTTGATAAACTAGAACATAAACTAAAGTGGTAACAGTGATTAAAGGCATGACCTATGCAGAAACATTAAGAACAGAGCAAATGTATAGATTGGAGATACATAATACTGAGAAGAAAAGGATAACTATTTAGTAATATCTGGAACAGAGTAACAGAACTGGCTAGAAGAATTAAAGTGATTGAGCGCTGCATAATAAGAAACAACATTATACAATCTAAAAATGAAACATTTAGATTGGAAATGGAAAAAAAAACTGGTAATGATAAAATTGGTTAGATAATGGGATAATTTGTCAAGAAACATCCTATTTTCAAATACAGGTGATGACAAAATGTATAAAATCTTCTATGCAAACCACGTATATACCCAGCAGGGAAAACATTAACACATCAATAATGTATTCTGTTATGCAGCAACATATACAAGCACTTAATTCTGTACTGAGATAATGACACTTCAGCATCTCACTGACATAAGTCTGGATAGAGGCCCAGTCGCATCTCCAGGACCCCCGGACTTGTGAGACGTTTCTCAAAGCTGATGAGCAAGATGACTTAATAGTCTTGATCATGACCTTTGACCTCTGTGGGCTTCAGTGACCCCAGCTGTGAAGCAAGATAATGATTTAACTCACGGTGAAGAAAACGGTAACTAGCATTTATACAGCTCCTGAAGTATTTCTGAGAGCAAGATGCTCTTACAGATACGGGCTGCTCTGGCAATAGTGGACCCCATCTTTATGGGATCCAGAAGCCTGTCTATGTGGGCATCATTAGTCAGGGGCACACTGGGAATGACCTTTCTGACTCCAGCAACCTTCTGTCCTCTGAGCCCTGTTACCGCCTACAAGATGGGTCTCTCCTTCAAACCTCCATGCAACCAGCAACCTAAAGATGACAAAAGATGCACCCTCCCTAATGCTCTATTTTATCTCAGAAATAGTTCATATTTCACAGGAAAAAAAAATTTTTTTACTTCAAAAGGGTTGTGAAAAAGAAAGTTTCTAGAATTGCTGCAATCACCGTCATGTCTTGCTCTTGCTGAGCGGTTACATCAGGGCTGACATCACGGCATGTGAGGCAAGCCGATCCTACCATCTCTCTCTCTGGACCCCTTCCCATTCAGCTCCTGATACTCTATGCTCTAAGAAATCCTTCTTCTTTTTTTTTTTTTTTCAGATTTTATTTATTCAACAGAGAGAGAGAGAGAGCACATATGCAGGGGGAGCAACAGGCAGAGGGAGAGGGAGAAGCAAGCTCCCTGCTGAGCAAAGAGCCCGATGTGGGGCTTGATCCCAGGACCCTGGGATCATGACCTGAGCCAAAGTCAGACGCTTAACTGACTGAGCCACACAGGTGCTCCCCCCACCTTTTTTTTTTTTTTTTTAACATTTTTTAATTCATCTACTTGACAGAGAGAGAAACAGCAAGAGAGGGAACACAAGCAGTGGGAGTGGGAGAGGGAGAAGCAGGCTTTCCGCTGAGCAGGGAGCTTGATGCGGGGCTCAATCCCAGAACCTTGGGATCATGAACTAAGCCGAAGGCAGACACTTAATGACTGAGCCACCCAGGCACCCCTAAGAAATACTTCTTGCCCCATCACCCTAGCCACATCCCAGGATATGCTTTCACCATCCAGCCTCCCTGGTCCCAGCCACGTCTAAGAGGAAAGCAGTCGCATTGCCTCTTGAAGAAATTCACAGTAGCCTACAAATGACTATTAGAGCAACCCTCCCAGGACATATACAATGGATGAATAACAGCTAGCATCGCACAGAGCACTATTGCTCACAAAGCTATTTAAAGCATATTTAATTCTGTGAGGTATTGTTATCCATATTTCTCAAATAGGGAACCTAAGTTTTAGAGAGAATCATTAGCACAAGAGTCATTCCACTGTTAAGTGGCGGAGCCATAGTTTAAATGCAGAACTTCTCACTCATGATTGCATATTCTGTCTGTCATCTCTCACAGCCATTCATGGGTGCTGGCTTTCTTTTTTTCTTGGGGAGGAGGGGAAAGAGGATGAATTTTTCCTTGCCCCTTTCCTGGTTCTGGCCACCAGCCACACCCTTCTTTTGAGCCATGGCATGTCCAAGTCATGTAGTTAGTGATTTGGCAAATGCATTCAAAAACTTGTTAAATATCCTCTTGTCCCTCACTGACCTGTTGAACAGAGTTCATTGCCAAATTGGGCAACTAGAGAGGCAAGAGCAGATAACATACTGTCTGAAATTAGTCTGTAAGCCCTACAGAAAGGTGCTTTCAACAAAAGTGCATTCTTTTTTCATTGTTTCATTTAATGTGGGTGGGTACTATTTTTGGCACCTTGCATACATTCTCTCATTTGATATGTATGGCTGTCCCAGGATGAATAGCGCTATTACTATGAGCATTTATAAATGGGAAGACTGAGGCCCACACAGCTAGGTAACTTGCCTGAAAGCCAGCAGATGAAGCTGGGGTGCAAAAACCAGGAGTGTATACCCAGAGTCCCTGCTTCAGACCTGGGACTGTGGGAGGCTGCTCCACTGCCTCCCACAGATCTTCCTCTTTCCTCCGGTGGAATGCTGCAGAGGTTGATGTTGGTGAGGGCACTGACAACTATGTCCAGATAGCCTCAAGATGGCCATGATCTCGTATTTCTGATGCTTTCCCAGAATCTGTGCCCAACAGGCAACTTGATGTGTTTGCTCAGTATGAACAATCTCTGGAATCCTCATTGATCTGAACTCAACCTCCTTACTCTTGGGAATTATTGAACCCAGCATAAAACATGAGTTCATGGCAGGAACAAATAGATCCATCTCTGCATTCCCATCAGAATGAGGCTTTTCTCCATGGAAATCAATGGAAGTTGAGTGGCTCTAAAGAGCCTGCCTGAGATGTGCTAATAGCAGAATCATTGTGTTCCCCCTCCTTATTGTGGAAGTAAAGAGGCTTCAGGTGGTGCCTACATCCCAGTAGACAGGGTGGGGCTGGGAGCTGATAAACACAGACATATCTCAAGGGCTGGAAAGTTGGCCTTCTCAAAAATTAAGCAACATACACGTATAAGACTCATAAACTATGGTCCTTCTGCAAATTATTCAAACTCTCAGCAACTCTAATTCCTTATCATAGGCTTGCTGTTTGGGTTATGTTGTGTTAACTTAGGTAAAATGTTTGTAATGGTGTTGGACATTCGTGTAGTGAGTGTTCAGTAACTGTGACTTCTCTTTGCTGCTGACTCTCCTGAGCAGGTAATAGGAAGAGTGGTACAACAGTGATTTTATCTCGAAAGAGTCCCATAAAAGGAGAATGAAGGAGGATATGACAATTTCCAGTTCCTTCTTGCTCTTCAACTTCTTTCTCTCATTCTACCTCTTCTTCGGAGCCCTTCTCAATTCCTGAGGCAAACCAGTCCTCCTCCTGTAAGTCCCATGCTTTATTTCTCTGTCAGATTAATTCTTACATTCATCACACTCTGACACAGCAGGAACTACTACTGTCCCCATTTTCAGATGAGGAACCTGAGGTCTGATATTCAGCAATCTGCTTTTGTCACAGAGTTAAGCCATGGAGACAAGACTCAAATGGAGCCAAAATATAATTATTGGATTTACATAACCCAGTGCTTAATTGGCTTTTGAGCCAGAAAAATCTGAGCAGGAGTCCAGGTTTCAGCATTTATTATCCATATGACCTTGGCAACTCTAGTTTCTCAACCTCTTCAATGTGAAGAGTGGTGTTTACCTCTTGGAACAAGTGGGGATTAAGTGAGACGGCATTTACGGTGAACGAGAAGGGACTTAATTAACTGAAGCTTTTACTAAAATTATCTACCACTACCAGACCTTAATCTCAGCTTTATATCCCCAGGACAGTGTTCAGCATGTCACAGGTATGGACGGATGGGTGGATGGATGGATGGAAGAACGGATAGATGGATTGATGAACCACGAAGGATTAAGCTGAACTGAGAAAATTATGCTCTGAAATACCACATCAAAGCAGTATTATATATCAGTTATTTTAACATAAATAATGTTATTTAATGCAAATATATTCCTTACCGGACATTTTGTGCATAAAGTAATGAAAGTAGGAGAAATCGTACAAATATAAAAGTTAGACATAGTCATAACTTTTATAAATGGCTCTATCGATTAACATTTTTAGATACTTAGTGTACAAATGCATGATTTTTTCTAATCATAATATCCCATTTGCATTCACATTACATTGCCTAGAAACACCTATTTATTATGTTCTTGAAAAATCTCACCATCAACCAATGATACTCCATAACATTTTTATCATGACTATTGTTTCTCAAATAAGTACTCTGTTACTTGGCATATGTTGATTGTTCATATAAATTTAAAGTGGTGAGAAATCATTTTCTGGTATCACTCATCTCAGAGGAGAACAAGAATATCCTAAATCATCTGCCAGGCCTGTGACAAAAGGACACTTTATGACCTGGCTATTGTCCAGAAGTTTCCTTCATTGCTGTCAGTTTTGAGAAACATTCCATTGCTATTACCCAAACAGAAATATGGTGATTTTCTTTGCCTAAAGCTAATGGGCTTCAGTAATAGAATTTCTCTTCCTTTCTATCTCGGTGTCTCCAGAGAGACATGTTTTTTGGGTTTTTCCCCCCCTCCCCTGGAGCCTTCAGGCCCCTTGAAGAGCTTGTAGCTAATAATATGTTTCCTTGATGTCATCATTCTATTGTATATGCTCTGTTTAAAAAGAAATATTGACCTTGAGACATTTCCATTGGCTCCCAAACATATTGATCATTACAATTATGAGGTCAATAAGGGGAGACAGGTAAAAAAAAGTGTATTTATAACTTCCCATGAGCCCAGATACATGAATTTTCCCCATTTCTCTTCACCAGGATGTGCTCTGTTTGATATCCTTCTGTCCTCTTTTGAGTCTTTTAATTCTGCCTCCTAGCTTGCTAGTCTAAATAGCATTTTTAGAGATTATGATCTGCCTACTAATCTAGACATCTACATTAGATGTATCTGGATTATAAACAAATACATGTATACTGTTTTATTCAAGGCTATTGTATTTAATTAAGGAGGAAAGTGCCATAGTGGTTATATATACAAATTTCATTTCTAGAGTTTCCTAGTTTTAGGTTGTTTGATAAAAGTTAAATGCACTCATTAACAGTTGCACTAGGCTGATACCCTTTGCAACAAGAAAGAAAATAATAAGTGTAAAGAAAGAAGACGATGATGAGAGGGTTTAGCAGATCAAAGACTTTACGGGATGAGGAGTGAAGGGATGCATGTCACTCTAGATTAGAGCTTTGGACAACTGGAAAAAGCAGACTGCCAGGAAGGGAGGTCAGTTTGAGTTCCCTTGTCTCAAGCTGGTTACAATGGACATGGTTTATCCTCAGTTAATACCTAATTATTAGATAATAATATTTGTCTTTATATTTTATATAAAATATTATTATTTTTATGTTATAAATATTTATAGCTTCACTTAACCCATGAATTTCTTAGTTTAACAGTAAGAAAAAAAGAAAAAGAAAAAGTTCCACTATGAACATATTAATTCAATCCTACATAAGGAATAAAATTACAGCTAAATTAATCGACTCAAAATGGATTGCAGACTTAAATATAAAACTTAAAACTGATTAAAAAAGTAAGAAAAATTTCAGAATCTAGGGCTAGGCAAAGAGTTCTTAGACTTGACTCCAAAAGTATTACTTATAAAAAGAAAAAGTGACAAGTTGGATCTCATCAAAATTAAAAATGTTTGCTCTGTTACACAGTCTGCTGAGGGGGAAGGAAAGGCAAGCTGCAGATGGGGAGAAAATGCCTGCAAACCACATCTGACAAAGGACTTGTATCAAGACTATACAAAGAAGTATCAAAACTTAACATTAACAAAAAATCCATAAATCCAATTAGAACATGGGCAGAAGACATGAAGAGATATTTCACAAATGGCAAATAATCACAGGAAAAGATATTCAACATCATTCAGCTATTAAGGAAATAGAAATTAAAATCACAATGAGATATCACTATGCATCTATCCGAATGGCTAAAGGAAGGAACTGATAATACTAAATACTGACAAGGATGCAGAGAAACTGGATCATTCATACGTTGGTGGTGGTACAGTTTCTATAGAAATGAGTCTGGCAGTTTTCCAAGAAAGTGAGCACACAGCTACCAAATGATCCAGCAGTTACATACTTGAGCATTTAGCTCAGAGAAATGAAAACTTCTATTTACACAAAATCTGTACACCAATGTTCACGGCAGCTTCATAATAGCCAAGAGTTGGAAAAAACCCAGATATTCTTCAAAGGGTGGCCAGTTAAACAAACTGTGGTATATCCATATTACAGAATAAATAATCAGCAATAAAAAGGAATGAACAATTGATACATGTAATAACTTCAATGAATCTCTAGAGAGTCATCCTGAATGAAAAGAGTTAATCAATCTCTAAAAGTTATGGATGGTATGATTCCATTTATATAGCATTCCTGAAATGACAAAATTATAGAAATAGAGAACAGCTTAGTGGTTTCCAGAGGTTAAGGACTAGAGATGAGTATGTGTCTGTAGAAAGGTAACACAAGGGATTCTGTTGCGAGGAAATATTCTATATCTGGAGTATATCGATGTAAATATCCTGGTTGTGATATTATACTATATCGTTTTGCATTATGCAAATTTGCCAAAATTGCCCATTGTGGCCACTGGGCCAAATACGTGCTGACTCTGCATTGTTTCTTACAACCCCGTGGGCATCCACAACAGTCTCAAAGTAAGAAGTTTAATCCAAACTTGGTTTTCAAAGGATATTTATTATGTGGGGAAATGCTCTTATTATAACCTGTGAAAAAGCAAAATACGAACCTTTATTTTAAGTAAGGGCAAATTTAGAGAGTGTATATATTTACCAATAGGCTGACCCGTGTGTATACTATATATATATAGATACATACGCACACATAAAATCTATATACATCGTTGAGCTCGACAAGTGGGAATACTAAAACACTATGAGTGATGGGGGAAGAATAGAAGATAGGTTTTTCCTTTAACGTACTTTTCAGTTTTTAAACAACGTTCATACATTACCTTTATAATCAGCAACAATACAACAGAACAGTTTAGGGCACGGTCACTCATCCCACTCATACATCACAACTTCAGACCTTTCCTAGTAGGGTGCCAGAAGAAATGGTAAATTATTGCAAACCTGGATCTGATATTAAATAAATTATCCTTTCTTACTCTCCAAACTGATGACTTTTATAATTAATGGGCTAATTTAACTGCAAATCTTCCAGTTAGTAATATTAATTAAAAAGCAGACATGTAAATGACCTTCTGAAAAGGACTTATCTCTTAATTTGCCCACAAATGAGCACTTACCATTACTTCTTCATCAATACCAGGAAGCTGGCTGGAATTAATGCGTGGCTCCTTCGTTTCAGCCACTCTTAAGAGCACTCAGAATCACCACATGCAGACTGTTCAAGGCCAACCCTATATTTCCCTTTAATTTACCTGACCTTTTAGGCAGCGAGTGAATTTAAGGCCTTTATAGGCTTGGCCTGAATAACTGGCAACTTTCATTACTTTAATCATGGACCAAAAGCTCTGGGAAATGTCAGCCTTTTCTATGCCATTGTTTAATATGTTAATAAGATCATTAACATCTTCTTTTGCTGAGAAAAGGACCTGATACATAAAGAAAATGGTTGGAAGTTGTAGGTGGAAGGGGATGAATAAAACTTTTTTTTTTATTTCTAGGAGAAAAGAGGAGTTCTTTCCTGACAATCTTTTTTTTTTGCATAAAAGGTTCTAAAATTGATGCTTGTAAGTGAATGCAGTTGCCTCTTTTGTGGTGATCTGGGTCTCGAGTCAGCATATAAGGTGAAAATCAAGTCTAATGTATTGCATGTTATTCCTGGCATCCTTAAATTGTCCAGAAAGGACCTTTCTAATACATACTTAATGTATAACACAGCCCTGTAACTCTTGTTTTCATAGCTAGCTTTCAATTAATTCAGTCTTCTTTCTCAAGAATGTTGTTGACTGTGTTCTTTTGCATATCTTAACAAGCATTTTGCTAGCTTGCCAATAGTTAGGGAGACCCTTAAAACCACTGGCATGTCCTTTCCGTAAGTCTTATAATACCCATTGGTTGTTTCAGGCTTGAATGCTTCCCTTCTCTTGATAATGTAAGTGACCCAGTATGGGAATTACCAAATTGAATTCAGCTAAGGTAAATAAAAACTTGCATCACATGACTGTACTACAACAAAGAGGTAAGAGTGAGTCCGAATATTTGTCCATGACAGCATCGTATTCACATTTTTATTTTTTTTTAAAGATTTTATTTATTTATTTGACCGAGAGAGATCACAAGCAGGCAGAGAGAGGGGGGGAAGCAGGCTCCCTGCTGAGCAGAGAGCCTGATGCGGGGCTCGATCCCAGGACCCTGAGATCATGACCTGAACTGAAGGCAGAGGCTTTAACCTACTGAGCCACCCAGGCCACCCAAGCCCCCTCATCTTCACATTTTATGTCTTACGTTTTATTAAGTTAGTATAGGATTTCTCCACTTTGGAACCTGAGGTCTAACAAACAACATTAGTTCTATATCAGAAGGCTTATTAACTCAACAGCAACACTGCAGAAAAAGGTGTAAGGATATTTATTTTATTTCTCACCTTTTTTTTTATGAAGGGGAAAGCAATGCAAAAATAAATGGGAAAAAGAAAAATGAAAAGCCACCACAATGAATTGTCCATTGCAAAGGATGCCATCATAAGACTACAACCTGCTTTTAGACACAGCTAGATGGATGTGGATGGGACAGTAGTTTTGAACTGGCTCAGCATTAAAATACCCCTCCTGTCCTTGACATGGCTGGGCTGATGGCCAAGGCAGCTCCTAGATTCTGATAAGTCAATTAGATGGCTCCAACCCCAAGTCCCCATCACTTCCCTGAAACATTCATGAACATGTGTCTGTTACTCTAAGTTTGACTCTCTCTAGCCACTCATTTTGTGTGTGCTGACTAGAGATTTTAACTTGTCAGAGATATGATTTCCTCATCTGCCCAGCGGGATGGGGGGCACAGGGCAGGACTCGTGGAGCCACACAGGGGGAGCTGCCATAGATCACAAAGTTCCACGCAGATGTTATAAGGAGGATAACCAAGGAAGACAGCAAGTGGGGCAGCGGACTTTTCGAATCCTGGTTACAGGGCTGTGAAAATATAATTTTTCAGATAATTCAGAGCCAGTCTTTCTGAAATTCTGAAAACACGAATGTTGATTTATAGTCTTTGATGACTGAATTCACAAGATGACTACTCTAAGCCTTCTCATCATTTTGTGTTGGGTAGCCTTGGTGTCAGCCATTGGGACAGGGTTTCATTTATTCATAAATCTCCCTTGTCTCCAGCTCAGGTTGCTTTGAGGAGACAGACTGCTCCTTAGTGATGGAGGAGGAAAAGGAAGTATAAGAACAGTAATATGTTTGCTCTGTTTTGTTGTTGTTGTTGTTGTTTGTTTGTTTGTTTTTCTTTTCCATGTTGTGCTTCTCTTACCTAATAGAGGTAACTGTCGATAATGGATATGATCTCGGTCTCAGAGACACCATCCAGGATTAAAAAGTACATTTTCCAGATTTCAGTTGTCTGAACAGGGGTAAATTATTTACTGCCTATAATCCTTCCACTTTCTTATCTACGTCAGGGGAAAGGCCACTTTCTTTGGGAGATTGATGTCAGGGTAAAAAGAGCCACCTCTGTGAATTTGCATGGTATGCAGGGGACCTTCTCACCCTAGCCTCTTTGTTTCTTCTGATGGGTTTCAAGCCCTTTGCACTGAGAGATGGCTTCTTTGCTCGGAAGGTGAGCTCTGTGTTATATAAGAGTCCTCAGCTACAGTCTAATTTACTCAGTGTTGCTATCTTACAGATGAGAAACTACAACTCCCAGACATCACTTGGAGCAGAGACAGATTTAAAGGTCACTCATACACTACCTCTGATCCATTAGCAAATTCTGAGAGCTCTGCTTTCCCATTGTACTTCAAATCTGATTACTCTCCCCTTGACCACTGTTATCACCCTAGTGCAAGCCACCTTCTGTCTGACCTGGTCCACCGTGATCATCTCTCTATGGGTCCTCTTGCTTCCACTCTTGTCCCCTGCACAGCAGTCACAGTGATTTTTGACTCTGTGATTCTATGGTGTTCAACCTTCCACTGCGTTCCCATTACCTTTGGACTGAATCCAAATCCTTATCATGGCGGATGAAATTCCCATGGGTTCTTGCCACTGCCCAGCTCTCCAGACACATGGCCTGACCTCCCTCACCTTGTTCATGGCACGCTGACCACACAAGCAGCATCCTGCTGTTTCTTGTACACATCAAGCATACTTCTATCTTGGGGACCTGGCACTGCCCCATAGGTTTCTACGGCTTCTCCCACCATCCATTTCCAGGAAGTTACTCTCTATCTCCTTATCCTGCCCTTCCCCTCCCCTGCCCTCAATAGCACTTAGCATAACAAGCTATTATATCATGTATTTGTTTGCTTATTTAGCCTGGCTCTGAAACTGGAATATGAATGATGTGAGACAAGTTCCTCTCATCTTCCAGATATATCCTCAGCAATTACAATAATATCTGGCACAGAGCAGATGTTCAATGAATTTGTTGAACGAAAGTGTCAGATTCCAAAACTGAGAAAAGAAAATGTTTAAGAGAGTTGGACTCATTTTAAAGAAAATCCCTAAAAAGATTATCTCTGAAAAATATGTAGAAAATGAGCAGTTTTCAGTGAGCTCTGTAACTTTGGCACATTTACCCCAGCATTACTTCTTGCTTTACATACATAACAGTGTTTTGATGACCGTTGTCATGTTTTGTAAAGCCCCTTGAGCTACCGGAAGGCAAATACAATATAAATGCAAACTAATAATAAACCACCTCTCTGTTTGGTACTCATAATAAAGTACACGAGGCTTTTGATGATTTACTGAAAAATAAAGTAGAGAGTTTCTTTTTTTTTTTTTTTTTCTTTTTTTTTTTTTTTAAAGATTTTATTTATTTGACAGAGAGAAACACAGTGAGAGAGGGAACACAAGCAGAGGGAATGGTAGGGGGAGAAGCAGGCTTCCTGCAGAGCAGAGAGCCCGATGCGGGGCTCGATCCCAAGACCCTGGGATCTGACCTGGGCCGAAGGCAGACGCTTAACGACTGAGCCACCCAGACGCCCCTAAAGTAGAGAGTTTCTAAGAGTGAAGAAATAGGTCAAGTCAAAATCATTATAGTCCCATCCAAGCAGCAAGGGGCCTTAACATATAAACGCATCATGAGTTAGACTCTAGGAAATTTACTTCTTGATGGTTTGAGAAAAGGTGAAAGCTTCCTACCTTCAAGGCATTCTGTTAGGCTACCACTAATCTTTTAGTCAAACAGATACAATTCTGATTTTGTTGTCTACAATACAGCTACCTCTCTAAATAAGTCAACATTTTTTCCCCTCTGAGCATATCTTTTCTTACATTAAAAATACTATAGACAAAGAATGAATAATAAAACCATATGATTTAATTGGTTAGACCTACCCAAAGCCAAGATTACAGAAGTCATTTAAAACTTTCTTTCCAGGGGCGCCTGGATGGCTCAGTGCCTTCGGCTCAGGTCATGATTTCAGGGCCCTGGGATTGAGCCTGCGTCGGGCTCTCTGTTCAGCAGTGAGCCTGCTTTCCCTCTCTCTCTGCTTGCCTCTGTCTACTTGTGATCTCTTTGTCAAATAAATAAAATCTTTTAAGAAAAACTTTCTTTCCATAATATTGATGAATACAATTTTACTTTTATGATAAGCTTAAGGAAATTAGATTCCAAGTTTATATGACTTAATTATAGATGCTCGTAATACATAAAGGAGAATATTTTGGAAAATTTGAATGTGACTGTCTCTTGCTGTTCCAAATCTATGCTTCTAACACTATCATGGAAAGGAACACTTGTTTGCCTAAAGTGCTTTCCTACTGCCTCTGATAGCAAAACAATAAATTTGCTGAACCACTTTAGAGCTGTCAGTCTTCAGTGTAATGTTTTAAAAGCAATCCATTCATGTGGACTTTTATTTTATTGATTTTTTTTTAATATTGAAAAAAACTTCTGGGGAAAGTCGGAGTGACAGTTTAATATGAATCTCTATTAAACAGTTCAATGTTTGGCTGTTATGGTAATGTTCTGGCATTTTGTATTTTGCCTTTACTATTGGACATGGAAAAGAGAAATAAACTTATCACATGGTCATCTTTTTCACTTCTTTTGGGAAAAAGATAATGTGGGAAAAATTTATTAAAGCAACACACAGGAGCTGCCATCAGGTTGTAAAGGAGTTTATAGAACCAGCAAGATGGGCAAATAGAGAACATAGAAAGAAGAAAAGACGTATTTGTCTGTTTGCAAATTTTATTTTATTATTAATAATTATATTATTATAAATAATATAATAATGTAATTATATTATTATATTACTAAATAGTATTATATAATAATGTAATAATTATATTGATTTTATTGCTAACAATGATACACATAGGTAGTCTTAACTTGTTTCTCATATGGAAAGCTAAATTCTCTAAAAAAAAAAAATGAAGTTACTGTTGACCTACGTGATTCCAGAATAGGAATTCCAATTACAACTCTGATTTGTAAGGTTTAAGCTTGCTAGGAAACCTTGGAGAACTTAACAAATTAATGTAAACACTGGGAATAAATTTCAAAATACATCCAAAGTCCATTTTTTGGTTCAGCTCCGAAAATGACCAATCACGGGTTATACTTTATCACGTTTAAACCATGAAACACCGTTTCATGGTATTCTTCCTGTAGAAGTCATCCCTTAGTGTACTTGAGAGTTTCAAATTCCTCTGGAAGCGAAGAGTACCTTCATTTCATTTTTTTACAAGTTCAAATATGAAGAAACTATTGTTACTGACTTAATCCCCAAAGGGAAAAGAATGGGGAAAGAAATTACAGTAATAAAAAGGAGATTTTCCTTTAATCAGCTTCTTATGAAGAACTGTAAAGCAAACTCCTGGTACAGGATGAAGGTGATTACACCTCCCAGATGGCACAGGACTAAAGAAATATATGGACAGTGATTTCTTCTCCAAGAAATAACGGCCCATCACCATGCTTTCTCCAAAACGAGCCAGTGCATTAGAGCACTGAGTCATGCAAAGGTGCTTAATGGCACTCGCTGACCTCGCTGACAGGGCTCATTTGCATACACTGGGTTAATCCCAGCAGGAGGTGTGGATTCAGGGGTCTCTCAGAACAGAAACCCAGAGATTCTTAGATAAAAGCAGTTCTTTACTAAACTTTATAACCTCATTCCAAACTCCAGTTGTCAGTTAACGGCTTTCAGGATGACATCTTAAATCAAGAAAATGTCACACGTGTACAGTAACTGGCCTAATCTTTTCTGTAAATTGCTGCCTGTGGTTTTCAAAAACATAGTAAATTGCTGGCAATTGACAATGTGTCTCTCCTGCACGGCTAACTTCACTTTTGCACAGTTAACAAATCAGGCTTAAATTATTCATCAGATCACCCAATGTCTAGGCTCTTCTGACTGTCATTGATTAGGGACCAGTAGCCTGCCTGCCTTTTATACTGCAGAGAAATTCACGCTCCCGGCATCTGAGATTAATTGCATGCAGGAAATGATAATACTCTTTGTCTCAGTATCTCAGTTAATGGTGAGCACAACTCACTGCACAACCAGCATTTCTGCTTCCTATGCTGTCCTGAAGCAGGACAGAGCATTTTCTCACACTGATGCTTAAAATAGCCTTAATACCTCTTTATACTTCCAATATACTGAGGAAGTGTTTTCTCTATTAATTCTATCATTACAGGGCAGGGGAAAAAATGATGAGTTATATGTACAAACTGAAACATCAGACGGACCATTTAGAAATGATGCCATCAAACCATTGTTCATTGTTCTGGAAACAGGGTCAAATCGACTCCCCAGGCAGCTCAACTGAATTGAATTTTTGTTGCTAAAATAAACGGGATAGAATGCTTGTTTCGAAAGGGTGTCTTAACTCAACACCATTTTTCTTTCAGCAGCAGACATGGGATTTTTCAGGAAGCATATTTACCCTTCCTTGAAATACTTTTTGAATAAGTACAGGCTCTAAGCTAAATAGTGTAGTTGTGCAGCACAAAGGTCTTGCATTTGAGGAACATGTTAGTTTGCTTATGCACAGGGAAATTAACTTCAGATCATCTCCAAAGGATTCCCAACATCCTGGCCTTTTCTCCTGATTGTGCCTGCCCATGCAGATATTTCCAGGACACTGGTAGTCATGGTCTGTAATTTGATAGCTCCTTTGTTTAGAGTATGTCCCTACAAGACCACCACCCAAAGGTAGTGACCTTGGCTCTGATGCAACTAATTCCATGGAGTTGTCTCACCAATATCTGCTGGCCAGAAGAGAGCCTGAGAAAAGAGTGTGGGTTGGAGGTGGGTGGATAGAGACAAATTCATTTCAGGAGATTTTTAAGACTCAAAACATGTTTCTCATCTATGATAGATCAGTAACAGCATCTGTGTTTGTGAAAGGTCAGCTTAGTAGTACTTGCAATGCTGTTCTTCACTGAGTGTGTCCAATACCTATCCCATCTTCTTTAGGACACCTCTTCTGATCCTGGTGAAGACTGTATTCCCTGCTCTGTGATTCCCTGCTCTTTTCCCCTTCATTCTCCCAATACTGCTATTGTTATTGCCTTGTTATTACTCATTTAGTGTCTTTCTTAGGATACAGAACATTTTATGAGGGCAAGAGCTGAATATAGCCCTAGTGCCTGGCACAGTGCTTCGAATTAAGTAAATACTAAGTAAAATTATCTATAGAATTATATGTGATTAGTTAGACACTATTTTCGGCTGTATATATCAAGCCCCAAAACACATTTTCTACTATAAAAGAATTCTGGTCATAGGCAGCTCAGTGTAGTATGAAAACTCCACAGAGTTATTAAGTTCCCAAGGCTCTGTTTTACTTTTTATTGTATTTTTCTCATTCATGGTTAACATCCTTAGGGTCTCCTCCTAGTCCAAGATGGCTCTCACCACTGCGGTTGCAGAATAATGGCCCCCAAATATGTCTGTGTCCTAATCCTCACTACCTATGAATATGGTACCTTCCATGACAAAAGGGCCTTGCAGATGTGATTGAGGTGAGGGACCTTGATATGCTTTGATTAACCTGTGTTATCCAGGTGGGCCCAATCTAATCACGTGAGTGCTTAAAAGTTGAGAAGTTTTCCTGGCAGCCAAAAATCAGAGGTGCCAGACTAAGAAGGATTCAAGCTGCCATTGCTGGCATTGATGATGGAGGATGAGACGTTGGCAGCCTCTAGAGTCTGGAGAAGGAAAAGATTCTTCCTAGATCTTCCAGAAAGGAATATAACCCTGCTGACACCTTGATTTTATTTTATTTTTCTTAATTTTAATGAGATATAATTGACATATAACACTGTCTACATTTAAATGTATAACATGATAATCTGATAGATGTATATATTCCAAGATGATTGCCACAATAAATTTAGTTAACATTTATCCCCTCATATAGATATAAAAATTTTTTTCTTGAGATGAGAATGTTTAAGATCGATTCTCTAAGCAACTTCAACTCTACAATATACAGTACTATCAATTATAGTCATCATATTGTACATAGCTTCCCAGAACTTATTTACTTTATAACTGGAAGCTTGTAACTACTGACCACTTTCACCTATTTCCCCAAATCCCCAAGCTCCACTTCTGGCAACCACCAGTCTGATCTCTGTATCTATGAACTTGGTTTCCTTAGACCCCACATATAAGTGAGATCATACGGTATCTGTCTTTCTCTGCCTGACTTATTTCCCTTAGCATCAATCATGTCCTTAAGGTCCATCCATATTGTCACAAATGGCAAGATTTCCTTCCTTTTTATGACTGAACAATATTCCTGTGTGTGTGTGTGTGTGTGTGTACACATATCAAATACATACAGACATTGATCACGTTTTCTTGATCCATTCATCTGTCAATGGACACGTAGATATGTAGGTTGTTTCCATGTCTTGACTAATGTAAATAATACCACAATGAAAATGGGGGTGCAGATATTTCTGTGAGACTGATTTCATTTCATTCAGATATATTCCCAGAAGTGGAGTTGCCAGATCCTACGGTAGATCTATTTTAAATTTTTTGAGGAACTCCCATACTGCTTTGCATAGTAGCTATTTGACATCTTGATTTTAGCCCATTGAGACTCATAGGATTTCTGACCCACTATAAGAACTGTAAGATTTATATTAAGTGCAAGATTTGTATGCTTTAAGTTACTAAGGTTGGGCCTATTTCTAAACTGCATTAGTTCCTTAGCAGCGTTTCTAGAAGTTCTTCATAATTCTTTTGCTTCTATCTCAGTGGCCAGAACTCAGATGACCACACCGACTCTTACAGGGGCAAAAAGATTCATGTTTTTTAGCACTTCTGTCTCACGAAAGCAGAGTTTTCCCTGACTCTTAATCAGAAGAAGAGGGACTAGATGATAATAGAAGGCAACCAGAAACTTCAGCCACTATTTGCTTAACAAAAACATAATTAGATAAATATAGTTGAAAACCTAGAAAACTAGGAAAATGACATAATCTTCATAGAAGTTTTTTTCTCATTTGGAAATTAATTCAACAAATGGATATCCTTTCTTTAAATCTTCAGTTCTCTAAATTTCCTTCAATTTTTGTCTCTTCTGTTTAATTTTAATCTTAGAAATGTGTGCTTTTAAAATTTCTATACCGGGGCGCCTGGGTGGCTCAGTCGTTAAGCGTCTGCCTTCGGCCCAGGTCAGATCCCAGGGTCCTGGGATCAAGCCCCGCATCGGGCTCTCTGCTCAGCAGGAAGCCTGCTTCTCCCACTTCCATTCCCTCTGCTTGTGTTCCCTCTCTCGCTGTGTTTCTCTCTGTCAAATAAATAAAATCTTTAAAAAAAAAAAAAAAAATAAAATAAAATAAAATTTCTATACTTTTAGTAAATTAAGAACTACTGATATTCCGATTTCACAAATAAGAGAGCTTGAGTCAAACCAGCTTCCACAAGAATAGACTAGAATTACTGTTTAATATCCTAAGTTTTTTCTTCAGCTTCATCTTTTATTTGAATGTGAAATATTCCACCTGGTTTTTGTCGTTAACTGGAAGTTTCTCCCCAAAAGCCACCCTCTCAGGGAGTCCAGAGTGTGAGATGCTTCAATGTGCCTATTGTAGCACACTAACGATTCCTGTCAACCCAACTGGATGTTGCATGGGTGCTGTACTTCTGTTATTCCTGAGACAGGAAACAGGAGGAAGGCGATTAATGCCAAGAACTTCCAAAGGGTGGAAGAGATACAGTCTCATTCCTGAATAGCAGACACACGGAGGCCTGTTTCCCATTCCCCTTTCATCCTGTCTTCCCGTGCCTCTGTTCTCCGCTCTGAGCAGACAGCCACTTCTGCCTCATCTGGACAATCTTTGCTCAGGGCACTTTTTCTCCCTTGTCTTCACTGTCAGTCCTCAGAGAGGACATGGAGGGCTGAAATTGCTTCTGCCTCCTGACTCTCTTTCCCTGGTGGATGCGCACTGCAGCCGGGATCCCAGTCAGCTCTGCTGGTGGGCAGACACGACTTGCAAGGACCTTCATACTAAAGGGTAGGTCATTATAAGGATTTCCGAATTGTCATTCTGTTAGAGCTCCCTGCACCCGGAGAAAGTAAAACATACCTCCTACCTCTCATCTTTGACAATAATTTCCTGGCTAATCATTTTTTCACATCTTCTCCTATATATCTGGTTTGATTTCCTTATTGTTCTCTTCATCCCACATTCTCAAGCTAATCCTTTCTGAGCCAGGGATCCAGAACTCGCATGCCACAGCAGCTCATGGGACAACACTGGGCTTCCGGTGGCTGCCATGACAGATCTATGTACAAATGGTTTTAGGGCCATTTGTGTTCAAGACCCCAATCAGTCCGAGGCATCAGGCCCATACTTCCTCATACCATGACGGCACAAGAGAAACTTTCTCTGCACCAAGAGAACTCTTTAGATATTATCACTGTTCCCTGTGATGTACCCCCTACAGGCTACATAGGATGATTTGATACAAAGCTTGCATATGATTTGTGATTGCCTTCATCTGAGAGTAGTGTTGAGTAAATTGTTATCTTAGGCCCCTCTTTGTATGGGGCTCTTGAGCTTAATGTGCGTTAGTCATAATTTGGCTGTGTGGTGTTTTATTTTATAAAACTACATCACGGTATAGGCTGCTATTCTGGTTTTAAAAAGTAAATAAATGCAACTAATCAAGCTCTCTTTTTAATCTTGTGAACACTGGAAATGTCACCTGAAATTCTTCATCACCAGGATTGTACTCTTAATTGACGTTTCATAACAAAGAGATTGTGTCTTCAAAACAAACTAATTAACATCACAGCAAGAAATCCCAAAATCTTAATGGCATTTACTCGTGTTCTATTCATTCTACACATTGTTCTAAAGTGGTCTTATGTTCAACTGACTGCATCAAAAATTCTGTAGTAGCTACTTTAAATTGTCTTTAAAAACACAGCAAAGCATTTGAATGTAAGCTATAAACGTGTGGTCCCTCTGCAGAACCAAAGTTTTCTTGAAGATAATGCTTATATGGAAATTCAGCAGGCATGGTCAACTCAGAATATCTTAACTTATGTAACCCATGGCTTAACAAATCACATCTATTAGAATAAGTACAGGTTTATTAAAAATAAAGATCATTTAGGGGCACCTGGGTGGCTCAGGTCATGATCCTGGCGTCTTGGGCTAGAGCCTGTTTCAGGCTCCCTGCTCAGCAGGGAGTCTGCTTCTCCCTCTGCTCTCACCCCACCCACTCATGCCCTCTTTCTCTTTCTCTCTCAAATGAATAAATAAAATCATTTAAAAATGAATATCGTTTGAGGCGCCTGGGTGGCTCAGGTCATGATCTCAGGGTCCTGGGATCGAGCCCCGCATCGGGCTTTCTGCTCGGCGGGGAACCTGCTTCCTCCCCTCTCTCTGCCTGCCTCTCTGCCTGCCTATCTGCCTACTTGTGATCTCTCTGTCAAATAAATAAATAAAAATCTTTAATAAAAAAAAGAAATGCATAACTATATTTATGCTGCTTTAAGTGTATAACAATATATTAATTCAGATCCTGAAATATTTTGTTATTCTAGTGAGCTGAAAGAACTTATGCATTTTCCCAGTGCCTCATTGATATGGATATGACATTTACTTTTTGATAGAGTTAATAGGATACCATTCTTGTAGTCCCAAATGTAGGCATAGTTTTGCTGGGTTTCTAGGATGTTCCTGTATCATTTGCTGCTACATGGTTCTCGAAAAAGATATTTTGTGCCCTAGCTTCACCCCTCTATAAACATCATATTTCAAGATTCCTTTTGAAAAATGTCCAGGTAGGAAGATAACATGAAAAAGAAAAAAAAAACGTAAGTTTAATATTCATTGCTAGATTTAGAAGTTGCATTTATTTAAATAAAAGAGAAATGTACTATACATCATTGATGTAGTCTGAAACTGTCATCTGAAAAAGAATTCTTTGAGACAAAAATATTTAGACAGTTTATAAGAAATAATGGATGGCCCGTCCCAAAGCAACGGAATACACATTCTTCTCGAGCGCACATGGAACATTCTCCAGAATAGATCACATCCTGGGACACAAATCAGGTCTTAATCGGTACCAAAAGATTGGGATCATTCCCTGCATATTTTCAGA
>CM053606.1:104326919-104342032 GCA_028646535.1 Procyon lotor | reverse complement strand
CAGAGAGAAAGAGATCACAAGTAGGCTGAGAGGCAGGCAGAGAGAGAGGAGGAAGCAGGCTCCCCGCCGAGCAGAGAGCCTAATGCGGGGCTCGATTCCAGGACCCTGAGATCATGACCTGAGACGAAGGCAGAGGCTTTAACCCACTGAACCACCCAGGTGCCCCAAGGACTCCATTTTTAAGAAATACCTTTCGGTTATCACGGAGCATGCCTATATGCTCATATATCCAGATACACATACTTGTAGTTCAGAAAACAACTTCCCAATATATAAAAAATTATTTTGTAGAATTATCTAGCTACCTATTTATTTATTGTACTCCGCCTATTAAAGTACACATATTTTAAATCCTAATTTACATAAATAAAGTCTATAAGATGAAAAAAAGTGTTCTTGTGTTCTAAGTAGCTTCCTGAATATTTCATGGTTTTACAGAGATAGTTCAGTGTTTTTTAATTGAAATGAATTTTGGAAGTCTTGCAGTCTATTTCTTCCTCATTGAGCAATTAGTCTATAACATGAATTATTTTTACTTCCTGAGCTTGTTTTCCAATTACCAGAAAGGCCATTTTTTCATTTAGTCACATGTGCATCAATCAGATACAGTATTATGCACAATATATTAGACTTATGATTTTAAAAAAGTAGGTTTCTTGCTCACTCATTGTTCTAACAGTTTCTGGAGTTTAGTATACATTTCCAGAAGAACTTTAAGAGAGTTATGTGCTGTCCCCTTCATTTTAATGGCTAAAAAAGCAGAGTGAAAGGAAAAAACAAGATGTATTGAATAGTTCAATCATTTACCAAGCACTTACTCTGTGTTTGGTTATGTTAGGCAAGTCACATACATTACATAATATAATTCTTTTTTTTTAAGATTTTATTTATTTATTTATTTGACAGAGAGATAGAGAGCACAAGTAAGCAGAGCAGCAGGCAGAGTGAGAGAGAGAAGCAGGCTCTCTACTGAGCAGGGAGCCTGATGCGGGGCTCGATCCCAGAACCCTGGAATCATGACCTGAGCCAAAAGCAGCCACTAAGCCAATGGAGCCACCCAAGCGCCCTTACATAATATAATTCTTAAAGACAATCTGAGTCAGGTTTTCACCTATGAAGTTAACTATGGGACAGATAAAGTAAATTAACATCCCAAGACTTCACACCCAATAATTGGTGGAGTGGATTTAATATAGGACCAATTAAATGGAAAATAGACATTCTTAACTGTCATGCTGAGTAGTAGCTCAGGAAGGAGGTTTATGATGATATAGCAGGGAAATTTTCCTGTAACAATTCAAATTACACAAGTTCTTGTTTGCACATGAGCTTCTGCATAACAGTCCCAGTAACTAAACTGTGGACCTAGCAAATTAACTTGGCTTTCTTTTCAATTTTTCAAAAGCAACTTTGAATTAACTTCCAAAGTTGGTATTTATACAAAAAAAATTAAATTAGCTAATGCTTTTGCATTTAAAATTAATTTAAAACTGCCTAATTTAATCACTGCCCATGAAATAATATTTAAACAATCCTAGGGCAGAATCTCATTTTGGAATGTCTATGTAAGATTTAAAATATTTGATATAGGAGTAAACAGACAGGAGGAAACAATGGGTTCTAGAACAGTACTTTATGCTTTCTGCTTCATTTTTGTCCATAGTGAAAGAAACACAAAGGGTGCATTCAAAACCTACAACCGATCTTGGTATCCGCTAATACATATATATGTGTGTGTGTGTGTGTGTATATATATACATGTGTATATATGTGTACATATACACCATACATATAATATATATACATATATACACATACACCTACATATACATATATATGTATATATACATATATATATATCAGACCTTGCACCTAGGCTAAAATAAATTTCAATCAGTAAAAAGTATCATATGACAAAGTTGTTTTGGTGTTCTAAAAGTAAATACAGCAATAATAAACTGCACTTTATCACCAGTGATAGTATCCAGAGTGGAATTACTATTCTTTTGTTTTGTGACTTGGCTGCACTTTTCTTTTCTTTTCTTTTTTTTTTTTTAAGATTTTATTTATTTATTTGACAGAGAGAGATCACAAGGAGGCAGAGAGGCAGGCAGAGAGAGAGGGGGAAGCAGATTCCCTGCTGAGCAGAGAGCCTGATGTGGGGCTCGATCCCAGGACCCTGAGATCATGACCTGAGCCGAAGGCAGAGGCTTTAACCCACTGTGGCTGCATTTTTCTAATAGTCTTTGCTGTGGGACCTCCTCAAATACAGTGGCAGGAGTCCACGACATTCTATTTCCTAAAAAAAATGAGTAATAAGTCAGCTAATGGTAGGTGAAGGCAGAGCAGCACATATCACATTTATCATGTACATCCTCAGCTGAGCTCAGATTGAGATCAAAAAGGCAGTAAGGCCAGTTTCTCCTACTGAACTATTGTAAGTGTGTTCTGAGATAAGAAATCACTATCCAGTCCATCCTGGATAGATAAAATAATAAAGGTAAAATAATCTCATCCAATACCCTTTAATTCATTTATTCTTTGTTCATTCAAGTAGAAGTATCTTTAAAGCCCCATGCATACCAGGAGAGACCTAGAATACAGCAATGGGTAGGAACAATGAGCCTTCCAGCAGGACACGGGTGAATGGAGCAAGACAGGCTAGAAGAGAGGGTTGTCACTGAGCAGAGAGCTAGGGTAGAAGGGTAGAAGGTGTCACCAGGATCCATGGGAGGAGGCATTTATCCTGGAGTAGGTTGCTCAGGCAAGGCTCCTAAGAGCTGATCATTCAGTGAAAGCATTATTAAGAGTTTTCCAAGTGGGCAGGGAGAATAGGGCAGAAAGTACAGGGTGTGCAAACAGAGAAGGCAAGAAACAGCATGCGGTTGTTAGAAAACACAATAATTGAGCATGGCTGCTATGATGTAGGGGAGTGGGGTGGGCAGAAGAGGTAAGCAAAGGAGTAGTTTTTATGAGCTTTGATTTTCCATGCTAGGAAGTCAGAAGTTTGCCAATAGACACTGTAGAAGTTGTTCTGAGTGGTCCTTTACCATAACCATTTTCATAAAGGTGATTAATTCTTTAAATTCAGCTGTGATAAGCCCTGCTTGTTGCCAGAAACAGCAGTAACTTACCATCTGTATTTCAGTGCTCCAAAATGTCTGTTACTTTAAAATGGATTAAATTTAACCGGCATTATGGATGATTGTTTCAGCCAACAAAGGATGCTAATACTAAGAATACTGCAGGTGAATTGGAGAGAAAATCTCCTGCAATCAAAAAGCTCTTTCCCTGCTCAGTGAAAAGTCAGTATGAATGTCTGATCCAGTACTCTTCTCATTGCCACTCAAAAGCTGGTGCCTCCTGAGGTACAAGTTGATTAATATGATGTACGCCATATTTGTTCTGACTTTTTCATACTAGAGCTAATCCCAGGCCACCTGTGGTAGATTCAAACGAAAGCATTCACGGAAACAACTCAGGGATGAACTGCCCGTGGTGTGAAGAAGGTAACAAGGCCTAGCCCTTCGCCCAATAACAACATGATCTTCCCATTAAAGGCACTCTTTGTGAACAGATTTCCCATGCTTGCGGATTAAGGACTCTTCAACCATTTCTCCCAAATGGACAATTTATACCCATGTTAGAACAAGAGGTAATCTGGGGTCCCATACAGGTAACAATATCCTGTGATCAGCTGAGGTGGCAGAGCAGGATCCAAAATTTATACTGGCAACGCTGGAATCTGGTGGTGAAGCGAAGTACAATAATCATGATAAATCAACCTCAAGAACCTGACAATACACATCCAGTTCTGCCACTTAACTATCTGGGTTCCTGGGGTTGGTCATTTAATCTTTCCTTGTCTGTAAAATTAGGCATGCTAACACATACCCATAGGTATTTGTGAAAATTAAAACCAATGGCATCTTTGGTATGGAGGGCTTTCCCACCAATTCATTGCTTTTTTTCTCTCCCTGTCCTGGGATATGGTCTTAAGGAAGATAACAAACAAACCAGCAAACAAACAAGGTAGAAATTTGACTGACATCTGCATTAAAAGAGAAAATCAACATAAGCAAAAACATGGATTGCTTTTCTAACTGATTTTTCTTGAAGATTCTTAAAGATCTAAATCCGCCTCCTCTTATGCCCAAGAGGGAAAAGGGAGAGGGGGAAGCAAAGAAAAGACACCAGAGAAAGAAGTGACACTGGTTCTATCATGAACGGACTCTGAACGGACAAGTAACTACATGGGGAAAACAATGAGTAAGTATTTACTGAGCTTCTAGTATACTCCATGTTCTCCAAGAATGCTGCCTAGTGGGAGGACAGAAGGGCGAACAAATTATAAAACACGCTCAAGACACAGAACAGGAGTGATTAACTACTGAAGTATGTGTGTAGAAGTAAGGAAGTGTGTTCCAGTCAAATATACAGGCAGGGCTATAAGGGCGAGAGGCTAGAGAAGCAAGTAGAAGCAGGGTGCAGGACATTGAAGTATACAAACTCTCAGCCCCATCACCCTTCTCATGGCCTTTTCATAGTCTTTTCATCACCTCCTGAGACCCGGGTTCTGTATTTGATCACCAACCTCACCCACACTTAACACAATTCCAAACACATGGCAGAAACCTAATAAATAGGACTTGAATGAATAAGTTAATGAAGAAAAGGAGGAAGAAAGTTAAGAAAGAAGGGAGGTAGGGGTGGCTCAGTCGTTAAGCGTCTGTCTTCTGCTCAGGTCATAATCCCAGGGTCCTGGGATCGAGTCCTGCATCGGGCTCCCTGCTCGGCAGGAAGCCTGCTTCTCCCGCTACCACTCCCTCTGCTTGTTTTCCCTCTCTTGCTGTGTTTCTGTCAAATAAAAAAAAATCTTTAAAAAAAAAAAAGAAGGGAGGTAGATGCACCTGGCTGGCTCAGCTGGAAGAGTGTGCAACTTGAGATCAAGGTCATGAGTTTGAGCCCCATGTAGGCTGTAGAGGTTACTTAAATAAATAAAATTTTAAAAAAGGTGGGGAGGGTAGGAAGGGGAGAAGGAAGCAAAGGAGGGAGAGAGGACAGACTAACTGTGAGAACTATGCTTGGTCAGGCGGTCAGCCAAGGATATTCTTAGATTTTATCTTGCTAAGAGATAGCGAAGAGTTTTAAGACAGTGATTTAGGGAAAATACAAAGGACACACTGGCAGGTAGGAAGGCTGAAAGCAGGCAGGAAGTCTGTATCCTGGAAAGAAAAGGCAGAAGCCTCAACCTAGGCGATAGCTGTGTGAGAGTGTGTAGATCTAGTATGCAGAGGGCACAACCAACAGGACAGGTAGTGTCACTCATGTGTGCCAACAGCTTCGGGGCTTTCAGGGAACACCATCATAAAATAAAAAGTCTGCAGTGAGTAAAAGTGCTGTGTTTACAGAAACAAACTAGAAAACAGAATCCAATATGATAGTTTGCTATTATGCATATTGAAGTGTTTTATGCTACAAATCCAACTGCATGAGACACCCTTCTAGCAGATTATACAGTGCCTTAGCAGAGGCTGGCTTTCAGGGAAGAAGAGTAAAGCAGAAATTGTTTAGTCCCTGCAGCTGGCTGAGTGATATCAAACTCTCCTAACACCCTGGGCAGCCATTTTGAGTTCAAAGTCGGCTGTGGGCCAATTACGTTCACCTCGGTGATGTGGGCAAAGATACAAAAAAGCCAATTTGGAGATTCAAAATAGAGAATTAATGTATTCACAGAAAAATGTGTAGCTTTATTCTTTCCATAGTTGTGCCTGGATTAAATCAAAATTGAAAGAGGGCCCATGTTTAAGTCAAAGGTTTTCTTCTAGTGAGGCAATGTCACTGCATTGCAAAAAAATACGAATCCTTCTGAACACGGTATATTTATTTAGCTCAATGAGTATTTTAAGCATGTTATTCCTAGTTACAATCACTTATATAGGCTTATTTCTCACAACCTTATACATGTAGCCTAAAATATTGCCTTCTTTTTTAGAGAACTAATTACTGTGAATAACTCCCATTTAATCATGGAACACAGTATACACTTCATTAAACTGTCCTGCAATGGAGGGTGTGCTGACCATGTTTGGTATAGTTGGAGTATGGAATTAACATTTCAAATTTATCTTAGCAAAATGGAGACAAGTTCAATGATATAAAGTATAAAATACATTAGGGATGAATACTAAATAACCTTCAGTACATGCATTTGCAATATTGCAACAATATTATTGTTAATGTAATAATATTAACCTGGTGTTGTAATAATTTGGCTATGAAGGTTTGATTTTTAGTGACATATATCATGGAAATGACAGCTAATGCAAATTTAAGTCTTGTCATGACATCTGGACCACAGCCAGACCTCCTACTCTATCCAAACCCTGTTTTAAATTTCCTTGTGAAACTTGAATTCAGTTACATGGTGTGCTGGACTATGTGTCTCACACTCACACTCATGTTGCTTTGATCTCAGCCCAAATATTCACTGAGTCATTTTCCCCACAGTTTAGCATCTCCAAACAGAATTCAATACCTAAAGGCTTGAACAGCAATGCCACATCATATCCAAGGGAATAACTTAATAATAGTTCATTAATCTTCGTTTAGTAATTTTGTAGCACTTATTGCAAGATACAGGATAAAAATAAAACTTACCACCACAATATATCGAGGTCTGTACTGAATGGTTCCAAACAAACCCAATATGACGACTATTATATGTAGAAAATTCCCAAGAATTGGTGCCCACTGGAAGCCAAGGAAGTCAAAGATTTGCCTCTCTAATGCTGAGAGCTGAAATAAAGCAAAGACAGTCCATTAGCATCTAATCCAAGTGTCGGCACACCATTTTAATATTTATTTCATGCCTAGAGAAGTCTGCATAGTCAATTTCAATCACACTTATGGACATCATCATCACTCGAGTTGTGACACCCATTTCATATACTGTTTTATGCAACTTCTCTCAGAAAATAGGCTAAGATAACTCTGAGGTTATAAAGTACAAAGAGATTTTAAACCTATCTGAAGAGCTTGACATATACTCCTTAAATCATTTTCTCAGTAAAAAATCCAGGCAGATATTTTAGAGTATCATATTCTATGATATAATTTCATGATTTTTTAAAAAGATTTTTTTTTATTTATTTGAGATAGAGAGAGAGAGCACGCAGTGGGGCGGGGGAGAGGCAGAGGGAGAAGCAGACTCCCTCCTGAGGAGGGATCCAGAAGTGGGACTCAATCCCAGGACTCCTAGATCATGACCTGAGCCAAAGGCAGTCACTTAACTGATTGAAACACCAAGACACCCTGAGTTCATAATTTTTTAAAAGATCTTTTTTATTTATTTAAAAGAGAGAGAGTGTGAGTGCACAGAAGGAGGGAGGGGCAGTGGGGGAGGGACAAGGAGACTTTCCACTGAGCAGGGAGCCTGATGTGACTTGATTCCAGGGTCCTAGGATCATGACCTGAGCCTGAAGGCAGACTTTAATTGACTGAGCCACACAGGCACCTCCTTAGTTCATCATTTTTTTTTTAATAAAATGATTGGCTTAGGATAACACACTTGGAAAAATAACTACAGGCTCAAATGCTAGAACTGGTATTATTTTGGAAAGCCAACAAACAAACAAACAAAACCCAAACTCCCACTCATCTCTGCCTTCTTGAAAGAAACATAAATTATCAAATATATTTGATTTCTTTGCTTTCATTAGTTCATCATGAATGATAATGACTAACCACTTTTTCAAAATGAAGCTTAGTGATTTATTTAGCTCTGGACTCACAGTTCCTATGTAAGTTAAATAATTCCTTTGGATCATATTTTATTGAGATCATATACTTACTTGAAAATTCATCCTAGATCACGCATTTTGACTAGAGAATTAAAAGTTACGGGCCCATTACAATTGTAGACACGCCAGAGTTTATTACATTTGCATTATATACAATTACATTTTAATCAATTATACAGTGTATTAAAACATACATTTAAATAATTTGTGTATGATTGATGAAACAGATGGATTTCATATAGTCCAGCGAATGCCAAAAATATCATTATCCTATTAAAATGATATTTACTGTATTCTATATCTAAAAATTTTATAGTTCCACCTGCTGTATTTGGACACTAATTTTATACATTTCAGGCATTTTTCCAGATTTACTTTGATAAAATAGTAATTCTAATAAAATGATCCAATGAATAGCTATGTTGATGGCACTAGAAACTGCAGATTTGAAATGAAAATGGTACCCTAGGTATTTTTCTAGTTATGTGGCAGGTGTATGCCTGAATAGCTTTAATTTCCATGGACGTAAAGAAATGTCCTCCATCCAGAAAGCTGAATTTACCTTGGTTAAAATTCACCTTCAGGAAGCTGTGGAGGAGAAGAGAAACGAGCAAACACCTAAAGACAACCACACCAGAACCACATTCATTTCATGGGCATTTCCTGATCATCAAGTGACCTGTCACCATCTCCTGCTCACACAAATGAGAGGATGCACAGAAATGTCTAAAACGCGAAATAATCAGAGGAAGGTAAGAAGCGGCACGATGTTTTCAATCCCCTGTTTTTCTGTTCGTGACTCTAATTAGTTCCCTGGAACCTTCCCCTAAAAATGCAGCATTTTATTTATTGGCCCATCAGCGATGTAAATATGCAGTTTTTTATGTCCAAACAGGATGGATGTGCTCAGATAAAAAAGAAAGCCTGAAGAGCAGCTGCAGGCAATTTATTCTGAAAAGCAACCCTATTTTAAAGCTGTCGCGCATCACAAAAACCTTTAAAGTGAACTTTTCAAACAGAGAAAAATCCATTTTCTTTTCTGTCAGAAGATGCATGGACAGCATTCTCTTTTATGATATTAAAGAAAACACATATAATGAAAGAGAAGCTGAATTAACACCACTTATTAGAAAATCTGCTTTCTTTCTTGGAGACACTATATCTATTAAATTTATTCTCTGATAACTTACTTAAAAATGGATTCAGGGTGGCTGGAAATAAGAGCACAAGTGAAAGGTCAGAAAAAATCTAAACAGGGAGGGAATCAAATCGAGGATTAAAAGAGAGGCAGCTTTAAACATGAAAAGTAGGTTTCAGTAGCTGACCCTGAACAACACGAGTTTGAACTGCACAGGTTCTTAGATGAGGATTTTTTTCAATAAGTACAGGATGGCACCGTAAATGTATTTTCTCTTATGATTTTCTTAGTAACATTTTCTTTTCTCTAGCTTACATTACTGTAAGAATACAATATAGAATATGTAAAATATACAAAATATGTTTCTGTTATTATAAGCCTTCCAGTCAATAGTAGGCTATTGGTAGTTAAATTGTGGGGGAGTCAAGAGTTATATTTGAGGGGTGCCTGGGTGGCTCAGTGGGTTAAAGCCTCTGCCTTCGGCTTGGGTCATGATCTTAGGGTCATGGGATTGAGCCCCGCATCGGGCTCTCTGCTCAGGGAGCCTGCTTCCCCCTCTCTCTCTGCCTGCCTCTCTGCCTACTTGTGACCTCTCTCTGTCAAATAAATAACATCTTAAAAAAAAAAAAGAATTATATTGAGTTTTTAATTGTGTGAGAGGTTGGTGTTCCTAACCCTCCTGTTGGTCAAGGGTCAACTGTGTTGTATTTTAAAAAGTCAGCTAACAACAAAAAGCCCATCCAAAATAAACAAAACACCACTGCATTTTTTTACTTGATTATTTGATCTAATTTCCATGTTAAGCTATTTTGTCATTTAGTTTACAGGCAAATATCATCCCTCTAAATGTCATAATCTCTAGAGATACCGCTTATTGCCTTAGAGATTGACATTAATAATAATGACCCAGAGCCACTAAATGAAGTTAAATGAGATCCAGGTTGCTTTGTTAACTCAGAGAGGATGAATTTATTTTAGAAATATCTCTGTCAGAATGGTTCTCATCAACGGAGCTGGCCTGGGAGTACAGACCGGGTGCATCTCTTCCCAAATCCATGGTCAATGACCTCAAGTTGGGAACTTAACCACACCAATATGGGAGTATGTACAACATGGACATTGGGAAATGCTAAAAATCAGGGTTTTGTCTGTTATGAGAATCTGTTGTTAAACGTTACCTATGCACCACTGAATATAGCACCTAGAAAAGAATGGTTCTGATTCAGAAAGGTAATGAAAGGAAATGATCAAATGTGCAATGTAGCATAAACAGAAAGCACCCAGCCTTGATGAGTGCAGAAGCATGGATGGGCTCAAAGACGGTACCGGCAGAGATGCCATTGCAAAGAAGAGAATGACTGAGACATTTGAAGATTTTGAGGTATCAATAAAGGTAGAGAATTCAAGAAAATTTAAAGCCTACAGGACCCTCAAGAGAAAACCAAAAACCAACCAGCCACCAGTGTAAAACAGGAAGCAGTGATCTAAAGAACAATGAAATCATTTCTAAGTGAACCGTAAAGAAGGTAAAACTCTGGGAGCTATAAGAATATGATGTAAAAGGGTATGTTTCTTTTCATAATAAGATAAAAAGTAAATGCAATCAGAATCTTAATCAAATGGAAGGAAAAACAGGAGGGAAGGAGAGAAGGAAGGAAGAAGGGAAGGAAAGGAGGGAGGGAGGACGGAAAGAGGACCAAATCAGTGATGCTAGGAGGTCATGGCTCAAAGATACCAAGCAAATTAGAATGAGGAGTTATTTTGAATGCAAATATGAAGAAGCCATTCAAACATTCTCCTTGAGTGGCAGAGGGTTAGGACCATTGGAACTATAGGAAAGAAATGTAACCCTAGCTCATACTTGGGGCTGCATGAAACATAGTCCACATTCGTTATTATATAAATGTTGCTTACTGGATTATAGCTCTCAGAATCAAATTGTAGAAAGTCTGAAAGTCTTCTTTTGGTTATGGAACAAAAGGTAAGTGTGATTTGACTATATAAAATATATTTAACAAAAGTTGGGAAAGGCTCAATATTCTGTATGTATGGCAACGGGAATGAAGTGTGTTTTAAAATTCTTTCTGCAGGGTCAGGCATTTCCTTTTACCAGGCTCCAAGGTAGGAATATTCCCTATAAATCTATGAATCGTTAACTATAACCCACATTAACCACACACACCAATAGCTCAAGAAATATTTCTGCTTCCTTATTTTATGCCCACACAAATAACAGCACCTTTAAAATACAGTAACTTTCTTATTGATCCATATATTATGTTTAATGATTCACATGGTATTTTGCTTAATTGCTCATAATTATTAATAATTGGGAAATTAATTTATACTTAATTACTTAATTAAAGAGCTATAAAAACTCCAGGTGACCAGACATTTACCTGGGCATTTACCTAGGCTGAGTCTACAGAGTAAGCTTCTGCCCAAACAAAAGCTGGGTTAGAATGTTCATTCCTAAGAAGTGAGTACCCTTGGAGATTCCACTTCCCAGTAAGAAAAGTGAGCTGGTGTTTGCTTTCATTCCCTTTGGACTTTTCCCTTGCTCACTGGAGGCAGACTCAATAAAAAAGATCAAAACATGGTTTTTCATGTTGGCAGAATCGTAAGAAAGCATTTGATCAAACCATAGTTTCATAAAAGACTGTGAAATTAAAGCATATTGTGTGACTGATATTCTCATCTGTATAACCTCTAGCCTAGGGATTCATGCAGTCAGTATTTATAACCATGAAGGATCAAATCATTCCTTAAAGTGGGAATTTAAAAGCTCTAATTAACATTCCTATTAGCTAAATTGATATCAGGCCATTTTGATGTGGGAAACAGAGGCAGAAGAAAAGTTATTAAATTTCCTTACTATCTGAGCCCACTAACAAGTCCTTGAAACAGGCAGAGTGACATTCCTCTAGGGACTCAACTGTCTCCACCTTAATACTTTGCTAAAGGCAAAAGGCAATCCCAGCCTGACTGACCCGCACCCCAACCAGGATCCTGTAAGTCTACTTTAACATATAAAAATTCCTTTGGAAACTTCCTTTATCTCTAAACCCTCCAAGATACATGTGGCAAATCACCCCCAAGCATATGGCCCGCCGATATACATCTGAAGGGTCTCATGACTAATGTTTATCAGACGGTGATAAATGACCTTTTCCCAACAACAGCTAGCCCCTCAAGGTCCTGGAAACCTTGCTTCCAAAATTCCTTAGAGACACACTACCCTTGACCCCCTTCCAACTTGCAAGTATACAATGGACCACTCCTCACAGCCCCGGTGCAGCAGCAACAGCAGCGACAGTAGCAACTCTCTCTGCCCACAGGTCCTGTCCCTATGCTTTAATAAACCACCATTTTACACCAAAAACGTCTCAAGAATTCTTTCTTGGTCATTGGCTACGGACTCCACCCCACTGAACCTCACTTATGTTCTAAAACCTCATCATTTTCAAGTAAGTTTTGAGTTACTAGAGTAGGTTTCTTTGTGTCCAGGAAGTCTATGTAGCCCTCAGCCCCACCACCATCATCCTTTGCTCTAAAATCTCATGGCTATTCAACTCCCAGAGGACTTTTCACGCTTGGAGGTAACAGTGCGCCCAACTTGTATGCCCACAGACCTGTCCTAGGCCAAATTATGGTCTTATATTTCAAGCTATACTTTGTATTTCTTCATGGCTCTAAAGAAAGGATTAATAGCATTTGTATCATGATTCTGTTTCATAGAGCCATATCACAAAGAGTTCTTGGAGATTTACCAATATGCTAATGCAGGTACTATTCCAGAGAAGTTTCAATGTGTTTGTAGACTAACCAAGACTTAGGAGGTACACAAATTTCAGTGATCCAAGAATTCTAGATATGGCCTGGCCTGTCATGATTTGGTTCATCCAATAAAGATAGGAATAATGTTTTTTTGTTTTGTTTTGTTTTTGTTTTTAAGACAAGAATAATGTTAAAGGCTTCATAATTTCTGCATGGTTTTGTATTATATTCAGTAGAAGTAGATGGCAAAGGTTATTCCACTGAATCCAGAAACCAATCATTTAGTGAAATGAATAAACTCAAATCAGGTTCAATATATCACCTTCTTTTCCTGTTGCTTGATTTTTAGTACCCTCTCCAGTGGCTGAATGGCATTAGTGTTTATGTAGCTAGATGTGGTGGAACCATGAATGCTAGGGGGCATATGTTCCTTAATGTCAGGTGTGACTGTCTAAGTTCTTCCTCAAACTAACTTTATTAGGACTTCTCACAAAACTTCTTGCACCCATAGGAAGGTTTCTTTCCAGAAAAACTCACTGAATAGTAATAAAATTCAAAACTTGTGATGTAGGTATTAGGATTTTGATGTAAATAAATAGAGTTTTAAGTCCACAGAAGTAGCTATAAAGCTCTACCAACAGAGAATAATGGAAAGGAAGGGATAAATACTTTCAGCACATATACTAGGATACATATCACATACCTCAGTACAATCCCATTTGAAATGAAAATTTTATGAATAAGCCCTTCTTCTTTGCCTAGATAAAATCACTTTCATATCAATAATGAGGAAAATTACTTGGGCTCTGGGATACTTAATGTTCAATAATAGTACTTAGCATTTATGTAGCAGTTTTTATTTTCAAATCACTCTACTAACTAAATTCAAGATACCCTTTTTCAAGAAGAATTAACTGAAGCAGACTTTTTAGCAGTTGGTTTTTCTAGAGTCCAGAATAAGCTTTGAATGGCAGGCATCACAAAAACGACATGATACCAGATCATATATGAAATGATTAATCAATGCAATATGGAAAGATTGCAGAGACAAGGATAAAATAGTTTCAAAAATACTTTCCGTCCAATCGTTAGAATGTCATCAGTGATTTCTTTTTAGATTCAGTTTTTGAACCTAAAACCAATTATTTGTTCTTTTGTGTAAATTCATTCATTTGTTCAGCATGTACCCCATCACAATTGCTAGGATGTAGGCTCTGAGGGTGTAAGGATGAATGGCAGAATTCTTGGACTGGAGAAGCTAGTTCATACTCTGGTGGGGAAGAAAGACACAGATCAAATAATTATAATAAAATATATACACTGTGGTACAGCAGTGTTTAAAGAGCTATAGGAACACAGAGAAAAGTATTTTAACCTCTGCCTGGCATGACCAGCATGTTTAAGACACCTTTACAGAACAGGTGGCTATAGATCATGATTCCCAAAGAATGGTCAAATTTTTTTATGCAAAGAAGAGTGGGGGCAATTAAATCAACAATGAAATTATAATGAAATACAGTTAGAACACAATTAAAGAGCAATTAATTAAAGCAATCAATTAAATAATTAAACAATTTGTTAAATTGATTACAGAACAATGAAAGCAAAAAGCACAGCAGAACATTTCAAAGTGCCATAAAATATCAATTTTAGTTCCACTAAATTTAAGTCCACTTTCAGAAATTTATCTTAATTAGACAAGTCAAAGCATCATTGCATAGTGTTAGGTACATGGACTCTTGAAACAGACTGGCTGGTTTCAAATCCTGACTCTTTCCTTTATTAACATGTGATCTCGGGCAATACACTTAAATTCTCTATGTCATCGTTCCTCATCTGTAAAATGGTAGAATCTATTTCATTAACTCTGAATGAGTTAATATATACATGACACTTAAATCTGTGCCTGGTGCACATGTATACACACATGTGTGTAACATATGTGTGTGTATATATACACACACATACATATTTGCTCATATAAGGATGTTCACAAAAGTGATGCTCATAATGAAGGGGTTAGAAAACTAAGTGTCCAATATTATGAGCTATTAAAAGTATATGTTGATAAAGTGAACCACTACATATCCATACAAAATAATGTAGATCAATATGTATTGATTTAAAAAACTAATCATCTTTAACAGACACATGAAAAAATCTTCATCATCTTTAGCCATCAGGGAGATTCAAATCAAAACCACACTGAGATACCACCTTACACCAGTAAGAATGGCCAAAATCAACAGGATAGTAAACAACAAATGTTAGAGAGGGTGTGGAGAAAGGGGCACCCTCCTACACTGTTGGTGGGATTGCAAGCTGGTGCAGCCACTTTGGAAAACTGTGTGGAGATTCCTCAAGAAATTAAAAATAGAGCTACCCTATGACCCTGC
>CM053606.1:104269528-104326819 GCA_028646535.1 Procyon lotor | reverse complement strand
TACCCCAATGTTCATAGCAGCAATGGCCACAATTGTCAAACTGTGGAAAGAACCAAGATGCCTTTCAACAGATGAATGGATAAAGAATATATATAATGGAATATTATGCCTCCATTAGAAAGGACGAATATCCAACTTTTGTATCAACATGGATAGGACTGGAAGAGATTATGTGGAGTGAAATAAGTCCAGCGGAGAGAGCCAATTACCTTATGGTCTCACTTATGTGCTAAGCATAAAGAAAAACATGGAGGGCATTGTGAGAAGGAAGGGAAAGGTGAATGGGGGGAAATCAGAGGGGGAGATGAACCATGAGAGACTATGGACTCTGAGCAACAAACTGAGGGTTTAGGAGGGGTAGGGGTAGGGGGTTGGGTGAGCCTGGTGGTGGATATTGAGGAGGGCACGTATTGCATGGAGCACTGGGTGTGGTGCATGAACAATAAATCTTGTAACACTGAAAAAATAAAATAAACATATTTGGGGAAAAATTTAAAAAGTTAATAAAAAACTAATCATAATATATTATGTAGGACAAAATCATGTGTACATATAATGACTTTTTACTTGATAACAAGAAACATACCTAGTCATTCAGTCAACATATTTTGAGACCCTACTAAGTGTATGAAATCCTTGTGTTGCTATGTTCCTTAATGTCAGGTATAAATCTGTATATAGAAACATACAATATTAAGTCCACTTGTCTAAACTGTAACTGAATAGTAGAATCTTGGTCATTTAAACATTATTGCTATTCAAGTTTTTCTAAAAATTTTATTCAACAAACATGGTTTACTTACGAAAAAGATTTGTGCTTTCTCCCACCATCTCTCTCTCTCTGACACTCCCTCTCTCTCTTCCCCTCTTATACTGTGTGGGGTGTGCACTCTTCACCTTAATATCGGCTGTGAAATACATTTTACATAGACAGTATACATACTGAAACAAAACCAGAGCATGCATGTGTGCAAGTGTGCCTGGCTAAAGAATTTGTGATCTACCTTGTTAAGAAGCCATTAAAGGTTTTATTTTATGCATAAAAGAGTTTCATAAACAGTATTATGTTTTAGAAAACCCCTCTGTCAGAGGTTTAGAAGTGTTTTTATCCTGTTTTGTAATGGACATAGGAGGTAATGGGGTAAGACTTGGACTGAAGGTAGGGCACATGGTGGAAGGTATTACAATTGTCACATGAGAGACAATGGAACCTTGAACTAAGTAAGACAAGGGAAATGAGAACAGAGACAGTGTGGAAATATTCAAGAATGAGAATTTAATGTGAGAGGTGAAGTGTAACCCAGGTCAACTTGGCTTACATCTTTGTTCTGACCAAAGAAAACTTGCTGGGTGGATACTTTTACAATCATTGAAATTAAAGAGGAAAATTACACTTTTGAAGTTGATGTATTTGAATTCCTTACAAATCTTACACAGCATCAGATTACATATTCCAACTGTGGGCTTTCCCTATTCTTTTTTTTTTTTTTTTTTCAAAGAAGGATTACAACCTAGTGCGGGTGGTCCGCTGGTAGACAGCTCACCTTCATAATATGTCAAAGCAAGCAACTTTGCCACTGAACTCAATACAGGTATGGAGACTGCCTCCTCTCTGTCAGTATGTGCATAAAAAGTCAATATAGGTTAAGCCAAATATAATTTGAATAACTTAAATAATAGTAAGAACTGGGTAAAAAACATGCTATAAGGAGACCCAGAGTTACCTACTGTTAGGAATTATTTTAAACACCACTCTTCTTATGTCAACTCAGTTAGCCTCACTAAATATACAAAATTTCAAGCTCCGGGGTTTAATTATAAGAAATGAGCTTCTTATTATTAAGTAAACTTTTAATATGCTTTGGCAGCAAACATTTTTAAAGGATTCTTACATTTACCAATAGGTTCTTTAAGAAAAAAGACTTTTATTTGTTTATTTGAGGGAGAGTGAGAGCAAGAGAAACCACAGAGGGAGAGGAAGAAGCAGGGAGCCTGATGCAGGGCTGGATCCCAGGACCCCGAGATCATGACCCAAGCTGAAGGCAGAGGTTTAACTGGCCATCCAGGTGCCCCTTTACCAACAGGTTCTTATCCAGACGGTGGTTTTGGTTTTCACACTTGTTTTCTAGCACTACAGACACTGATACATAAGCAAGACAAACCCATGCCATGAAGAAACTAAGGAGAGGATACTCTCTCTTCTTCTGTCACATGAAGTCAATAATACTCTGAGTAAGAATTCCACAAAAATTAGGCAGAAGGAAATAATCTGTTAGTATTTGTTCAAGGATGTCCCTTGACCGCTAAACAGTGTGATTTTATCATTTGTTTCAGCTTCTAAGTATTCTTCCCCTGCCAGAAATTATCCCACAGCCTAACTCCTCCAACTTTGCCAGGCAGAAGCCGACCTTAAAAAATGCAGTTCCGGTCCATGAATAGCTCAAGCCAGGAATAAGGCAACTGTTTTAGCAAAAGCCCAAAGTGTCAATTTGTTACAGAACAGTGATTGAAGATTGAATTTCAACCCTCCAGTGGAGCCATAATGGATCCAAGAACACTAAAGTTGAACTCCCTAGGCTGGGTGACCTATACAATCCCACAAACAGCTGGCGGGAACATGCCTGCCGTGGCATTTAAGACTCCCATGGAGGTTTTACTTAAATGGCAACCCAGCATGAGAAGACAGAAGAGAGGGTTATGGGCCAAAAGTTTCTTTAAGGGCCTTTTCACATTTTTATTTGTAGTAGAGACCACCTGCAAGAATGCCTTCTTTAAAGAATTCCTTTAAAGTATACATTTTCAGCAAGAAGTAGATTTTTCATTTAGGAATGAAATTAAATGTTTCTTCTTTAGAAAATGATACAGAAACAAACAAACAAACAAAAAAAAAACAAAACCCTGAAGGTGTCAAATGTTATAGAGAAGCTAGTCTCAATTGAAAATTAGAGTGTACATTAAACATTTAAGCAATAAACAGTCGGTGTTAAAGTAGGTTGATGCCATCAACTGCTTCTTTTTCTTACTATGGTTCTCTTTGTCTTTCTCTTGCTGTCCTGAATGCACTAAGTAGCAGCTGCTTGAGTATCTTGTTGCTGTCCATATTCTGGGAAGGGGGCTGGTAGGGGTTGCAAACCGCTGACCATGGATCATAGTCTTGGTGGTAGAACTAGTTAAAACCTCAGACAACGTTTGAGGTATTTCTGATGTAAACTTGCACTGTATTTTCTTCTTCACAGCTATCACTGCCCAATAGCTGTGACCTAATTTGCTGAGATGGTCTTCATTAACTTGATACAGGTGTCTTTCATCTTCAAGGTTTCAGGGGACAAACTGAATTAACCACACTCATACTTTTTGGACATTAAGATGTTTCTCAAAGGATCAGTGAAGCTTGAACAGTCTCTTAGTGCCCAGTGTTTTAGACTGTGAGTGTACAAACAGATGAAATAAAACAGAACCTATCCTATGATCTGTCTTCTGGGCCCCCTATTAATGACAGGGGTTGAGTAAGTTAATTTTATGAGCTCTGGTGTAGCTATGCCAATCATACAGAGATAGACTTTCAATATCTCGAGCTTTTATCTCAGCCCCACTCATCCCCTTGCTTCTGCTGAGGATCCATATTTGTAAAGTTCTGGGTAGGGATAACGCTTTTCCCCACAGTTTATGTACAGTTAATATAACTACTATTCCATTGTTAATATTACAGAACATATTTGTGATCTTTTGACCCATGTCTTAAAGAGCTTTATATTTTAAAATAAAAGAAGGACTATTGTTTTTTTTACAAATCTATTTCCATTTCTGATGAAGTTAGGAGAAGAAGAGAGAGCTAATATTTGCCTATCACCTACTGTGTGGTGGATATTACATTTTGTATCATATACCCTATAGTATACCCTATGAAGAGGGTATTTTTGCTTTCATCTTACACAGACTTAAAGGGCAAATAATACACTCGAGAGTCAACATGAGAACCTACCTCAGTCAGGCTCCAGAGTCCAGTTTTTTACACCATAGTATGGCCTTTCCCTGAAGGTTTATATTAATTCTTATATGGCTTAAATATTTTATCAAAGACACATAATTTATATAGTTTACAGATATCTTCTCATTCGTGCCTTTTTCATGAATTTATTTTCTGATCTGTGGTAACAAGGTTGTAAGCATAAATTCAATAATTTCGAGGAAGTAATTCAACAAAACAGGTAAGATTTTCTCTTACAAGAAGATGGAGGAGGCTTACTTTTTTGGATCATTCTGCTAAGAACATCTACAAGCTTTACACATCACATTTTAAACAAACATAAGACTCTGAAAGGTGGGGAGAAGAAGGTAGAGCAGTTAGCAACCTGAGGAATGATAAGGTAGATGTTCATTTCCCTGGGTTTTCTTTTTGCTCCCTATACTCCAGACTTGGAATTATAAAGCTGGTAACTCAGAAATGCCAGTGGGTGAAGACAAAAAAGTCCTTCAAAACTTGTTCCCCCTAGTCCAAGGACTAGGTAAAGGATAGTGCTAGCTCAGTAAGAGAGAAAACTTTTAGTCAATAACCACTCTACTCTAATAAAAAATCGCCAAAAAAAAAAAAAAAAAAAAAAAAAGGGAAGCCACTTCACTTCCACAGTGAAGCCAAGAAGGAGAAGTGAGGAGCTTATAATTCTGCCCTAGTGAAAATGTAATAAGGCAAGGATGGTATCAGAGAAGTCCAAATAGGGAGTTGAGACTTTCATCCCTGCCAACCAATAATATGTGCTCTCCACTCTGGAGTGACCAGGGTGCTAGAACTTCTACTACACAGGGAACTAGAACTTCTACTCCTACCTGGCAGTGATAAGGTATCTCTCCCTATGAAAACTAGTGGAGATTTCATGCTTTCACCCATGCTCAGAGGTAATGAGGCTATTCCCACCATGGCGCTGTGGAGATGAAATTCCCATTCACACGCAGAAGTAAAGAGGTATCAGTGGAGTCTGAAAAGGAAATCCATATTTCCACTCCACTTGAAGCCTACCCCACCCTCTTCTCTTGCTAGAGCAGTGTCACAAAAAAGACAGTTAAAATGGGAAGTTTAAAAAAAATCCAGTCTCATAACGTAATATAAAGTTGTCCAGGTTTTAAAGTCATTTGTACCAAAAATCAAGAAGACCTCAACCTTACTGGAAAAAGTCAGATAACAGATGCCAACAAATGTTAAAGAGATGTTAAAATTATCTAACAAAGATTTTAAAGCAGCCATGATAAAAATGATTCAATAAGCAATTATAAGTATACTTGAAGCAAATGAAAAATTAGAAAGCCTCAGCAAAAAAATAGAAATTCTCAGCAAAGGAGATCTAGAGAACAAAATGGAAATTTCAGGACTCAAAATATAATAAGTAAAATAAAAAACTCAGTGGATGGGGTCAACACGAAAAAGGAGGGGACAGAGGAAAGAAGCAGTAGAATGGAAGCTAGAACAATAAAAATTATTCAATTTGAAAACCATAGGGAAAACAAATTGAAAAAAGAAAGAAGACCAGAGAAGCAAGGGCCTGTGAAACTGTAACAAAATATTTAACATTTCTGTCACTGGACTCCCAGATGGAGAGAACAAAGAGGGTGAGACTGAAAAAAGCATTTGATGAAGTAATGGCTGAAAACTTCCCAAATCGAGCAAGAGAAATAAACAGATTGAGTGAACATCAATCAGAGTAAATCCAAAGAAATACATGACAAGATGCATCATAATTAAACTTCTGAAAACTAAAGACAGGTAGGTAAACTATCTTGACAGCAGCCAGGGTAAAACAACACTTAAATTATAGGGGAAAATAATTTTAACTCATTTAACACCAGAAACTATGGAAGCCAGAACAAAGTAGCACAATACTTTTCAAATACTAAAAGAAAAAGAACTGTCAACTGAAAATATCATATCCAGCAACAATATCCTTCAGGAATTTGTGGAAATCAAGACATTCTCAGATAAAGAACAATCAAGAAAATCTGTCATCAGGAGACTTATCCTAAAAATTTGGCTAAAAGAAGCTCTCTAAGCAGAAAGAAAATGATCAAAGAAGGAATCTTGAAATATCAGGAAAGAAGAAAGAACACAATAAGTATAAATACCAGCTAATATTCCTTCTCTTAAAATATCACCCTCAGAATATCACCCTCTTGACATATCTTCTCAGAAACATCACCCATTATTTCTGAAGTATATTTGATGACTGAAGCAAAATTTATAATATGGTTGTGGTTCCAAATATATGTGGAAGAAATATTTAAAATAATTATATTATTAAAGGGGTATGGTAAAGGGAAAAAAAAACAAGGTCCCAGGGTTTTATACTTTAGCTGAACTGGTAAAATGATGACACCAATAGACTGAAGTAAATTATGTCACTCCAAGAGAATCAACTAAAAAAGCTCTACATAGAGATATGCTAAATGACACTATAGATAAATCAAAATTGAATTCTGAAAAATGTCCAAGTAATGCACATGAAGTCAGGAAAAGAAAATAGAGAAATAAAAAAAAGTGAGAAACAAAATTAAAAAAATAAAATGTTAGAATTTCAATTCTTACTATATCAAGAATCACATTAATTGTAAATGGTCTAAATATATCAATCAAAAGATAGAAATTGACGAAGTGGATTAAAAAAACATGACCCATCTGTATGTTATCAATAAAAAACTCACTTCACATAAATGACGTAAGTATATAACTGGACTTATTTATTTCAATTCAACCTGAGAATCTTTGTCTTTTAAGTCAAGCATTTTGTCCAATTATATTTAGTGTGATTAATGCTATGTTTGCATTGCTTTTATTATCCTGGTTTTGTATTTATTTTTCTTGCCATTTCTAGGCTTCTTTTTTCTACTTTTTTCCCTTTGTAATGATAATTTTTTTTTCTTTTCTATTTTCTCCCCTTATTAATTTTAAGAGCATGGACTTTACTTCTTTATTTAAACGATTATACTAGACTTCTTGCATATACATGCATAAGTTATCAGTGTCTACAGTTAATCATTATCTTTCTCTTCTTTCCAAACAATAGAATGACCTTAGAATGTTAAAAATTAACATTATTTTTTTAATTTCTGTTAATTGTATATGATTCTTTTTTCCAATATGCTCATTTTGCTCTTTCTGTACATCAAACTTCTCTTTTACTTCTTTGAGTATATTAATTTATACTTATTTCCTATTCTACCTCTGATATCATTGTGGGTTTAATTCAGCTTGTTTTTTCTGTTGCTTTACAGGTATTGTGACTTGGTTCTCTGTATATTCTGAATTGTTGATTTTGAGTCTACTTCCTTGGAACGTTACCTGGGGGAAATTCTGTTATTTGTTCTGAAAGCAGATAACCTCCAAAAGGATTTTTATTTGCTTTTGGATTTTCACTTGTATTTTCCAGGTGACTTGAGACACTAATAGCTACTATTACTTGAATTTAAATTCTTTGCTTATAGATTTTCTGGATCACCCAAGTGGTATTAATTTAGCTTAAAAATCCATGTGAAGACTAATCTATCTTATGAACATTCAGGAGAAATTTTTATCTTTTCCATGTAGTATCAGGATTGGAGGCAGACAATTTTGCTTATCTTTGGGTAGGTGGATGAGGGGGCTGAGTTCTAGTTCTCACCTTCACTTTGAAGCTATAGTTGTTTGGGGTTCCAACTCTATGAAATGGTTCTATTAAACTCCTAGCTTCGGTGGTCCTTTGAGATTTGTCTTTTTTTCACTGTTCTTTCTTTGAGTCTTGGAAACTAAAGCTCAGGTTTAGAAAAACTTAGTTTCTTGTTAGTTCATTGATGGAATTAAAGTTTCTTAAGTCTGACATATACAGTTGTTTCTAAATATCAATGATGTTCAGGAAAATTATTCTACTCTATTGCCAGAAATATGTCTTCAAAGATGTTTTTGATCTCAAGTGTTATGTTGTCTCTATTATATGTTCCTCTTATGGATTTAAAAAGAAAAATGTTTTATTTCAAGGAAACAAAATTCCACTGGTATATTTTAATAGGACATTACTGACATCTTTATGTTTTGAGACAAAGTGGAAAATTATACTCATCTAGTTCTCCAGCAAGTGATGTTATTGTTTCATACTATACGTTAGAATAAATAAAAGTAGAATTCTTCTTTTATAATAGTGATTAAGATCTGATTTTTCATTATTAAGCTATGGGTTTTTAGAAACTCATGAATCAAACTGGGTATTAAGTAGAAAAAAAATACTGCATATTCATTCTCATTATGTAAACATTCGAGGGCAAAACTGTAGCATGATATATAAGGCTTTAATAATCCAGGGCTTTGGTCAGCTTATGCTTTTATCGGGTAGCATACATACAGGGAATATAGCAGTGTTTTTTATCAAGTGCTATATGATAAATATTTGTCAAATAATATTGTCTTCAGAGAAAGAAAGGATGCTTTTTTTTCCCCAGTGGGCAATCTTGCTTTAAATCATGATAGATGCAGTAAATAAAATGGGCATTTACATAAGTTGAATGAAATAAGAGCAATGGTTTGACAGGTGAAGTGGTGGAGTTTATTTTTTTGGCTTGGGACATAAGGGAAATAAAGAGATGAATGACATGATGACTTTAATGGCATATTTTTGCATTAATGTGATAAAATGGTAATGGAAGTCTTCAAGATACACACATGACATTCTTCCTTGAATTGTCGAATTCTATATAACCTTTACATTGGAGGAGATTTGGGGGATCTTATGTCTTTGTCTCCACCACAACCACCACCATCTGTTTTTCCTCTTCTAGCCATCTCTCCATGGCAACACATATTGATTTACCAGCACGATTGCAATTGTATGGCCAACTTTACATAACCTTGTCCTGGCAACCACAAACCCTGCAATTTTCTTTTTCTACCTTTACATTCAGAGTCACCTTCTGGTGGCTGCGTGGCTGCATTTTAGGGCACACCAAACAGAGGGGAGCGGTGGTGTTTTTTAGTCAAAGGTGCTTTTATCCCAGCAGCCATCTCAGGGCCAGAACTTCTCCAGCAGTTCTTTTGTGAAAGTTAAAGCCTGATTGGCAACTGTAAGTGTACATACTTGTCAACAGCATTAACTGAGATTTTAACATAATCAAACCAGACAAAAGAGAACAGGACGTCTGGCATCAAGTTCAGAAATAGCATGTTTCTTTTTCCTTTGTTCCGCATAGTGCCATTCAGGATATAGTTGAATGAGAACTGGATGCTTCTTTAGTCACTGAATATTAACCTCTATAATAACTGAAAATGTGAATGCATCTCTTATCAAGACTGCACTCTCGTTCATCTTTATGGTTCAACTAAGAAGAGCATGCAGGTGTTGCATTATGACAGATCGCCAGTGCAAAGAATCATTAAACTCTCTGGAGTCAGCATACTATTTTTACTCTAATAACTACTAACTTAATCGAAATAAGTCTTCTTTAAATAAATGAGAAAAGGAAGGCATCCTTAGAAAGGGCGTATTAGAACTGATGATGATATGGAGTGTAGCTTAAACAGTGTTCAACAAAGTCCTTGCTCTTTATTTCCTCAATGATTGTATATCTGTTGCACCTCAATATTTAGAACATGTTGAATTCAACAGTTGCATGTTAAGAATGTGAATTATGTCCAGGGTCAAGGCATAAGAAACGCAATGGAAAGACTCACATCCTCAACTGCTTTGGTATTTTGCATGTGGTAAGACTTGATTAGACACATTGGTAAAGAAATGTGATCAAAAGTTCATTTTTCCACCCAAATGGAGCAAAGGTAGAGAGAATGTTTCCAAGAGAGTGGTGACTCAAGCCAAAGATGCAGGATCAAATAAATGTACATGGCCAGCAGGATCTCTGATGTAAGGTTTCGCTACCAATATTTCAAGAGTAAGCATGTTTGACACATTTCTCATCTGACTTCTGCATGCAAAAGTCTTCTTGCAGAAAGTCCTGCAACAGTGACTGGGTGGATTTTACAGTGATATACCCCTGTTGTCTCTGAATGCAACTCAAATTACAAACTCATTTCCAAAGGTCTCGCAACACCTGTTCGAACATAATAGCTTTTTGTCCTCTCTGACCTTTGGAGGCTGAGTTAAAAGTCCGTAAGTCAGAAGCCAGCCTTTTTCCATCATCACACACTCAAACAATACGACACTAATTTTTCTTGGTTTTAAAGAGTCTTCCTTATTTTTTCTCTTTTATAACAATTGCTAAGGCACAGATAAGCCCTATTTTCAAAGCTCCTTTGTTTTCCCTCTTCATCATGATTCAGTTGCACTGATATTTCAAATGAAGCTAGTTTGTGGGTAAGCAACAAGAACAACAAATACAGAAAATTCTCTGGTCATAAAACTTTCTTTTCAAATTACAGAAGTTCTAACAAAAAAGATATTGAACTGAAGTGAGGTTGGGGAGCCTAGAGACTCAGCATTTGCCCTTGCCTTCTGCCAATTCATCCCATTACTCCCTATCCAGTAGGGAGAGCAGCATTTGAAAAATACTTAAGTAGATGATAAAATTTTATTCATACATTCCAGAGTAGCCAATAGAAGTTTTCTCTTCTTCAAATCATTTTTCACTATGGGACTTTGCATCATCAGTTCGATATAAAAATGTTTTCTTCTCTACTCTCTGTGTAGGACTAAGTATGTGACAGAGTCCATCTAAAGCTCACAGTTAAATTGAGGAAATGGGCAAATAAATCACCCATACAAATACTGTCTAACAGTGAAGGGGAGGAAAAAGAGAGCTAGATGACATCAGGACCCTAGCAGATCGATCTCCAAAGTACTTCTGGGACTCCAAGGTCAAGATTTATAACATAATAAGGAATTTACATTGTTCTCCCTGTATCAACCAAAGATATGTTTGATTTGATCTTGTATATTCTCTCCCTTCCCCACTTCCGATACAAGGGCAATCCTGTTCAAAGAATATGTACAATCTTTTATAATGTATGGCACACCTAATTTTCTAGGAACATCAAAATCTTTTTATCTGTATAAGATTCAAGGCTCATATGGCCTCAGGGAAGTTCAATAATTATGACTTTTCCTTGAGCGTCTTACTCTGTTTTTAAAAAAGATTTTATTCATTTATTTGACAGGGAGCATAAGCAGTGGGAGCAGCAGAGGGAGAGGGAGAAGCAGACTCCCTGCTGAGCAGGGAACCCGATATGGGGTTTGATCTCAGGATCCCAGGAGCATCACCTGAGCCAAAGATAGATGCTTAACCGACTGAGCCACCCAGGCACCCTTTGAGCATCTTACTTTTTTAAAATAATTTCTACTTTCCATTTTTGGTTAAATACTGTTTGAACATTTTTAACTGTGTTTCATTGTACAGAATGTTTCAAATTCTAACTTCCATTCTGCCATTGTCAGTGATATTCTAGGAACCAACCTAGGTAATACCAGAGATTTTTTTAAAAATAGAGAAATCATTATTTTCCTAAAAGCACAGAAAACTTAGTAAGAATGAAAAGTCAAGTTCCCAAATGACAAAACAGGATGAGAGAAATGACAGAAGAGAGGTATAAAACAAACGCTGTCCTAGTTCAAAGGAGAAGATGGACTTACAGATTCTTGAGTGATGTCCATATTTTTCAAAAGGAAAAGAGAAGATGGTATGAAAATAAAAGGATAAACAAGTTTTAAAGGCCATGGTTTGGCAGCATATAGTTAAGCAAAGGAGAAAGAGGAATATTTACCAAGAAAAGTGACATGATTGAAGATTCTAGTGAAAGGGTAGTCAATGTGGACATGCAAAGAATAATTACTAGTTTCTCTCTTTTTTTAAAGATTTTATTTATTTATTTGACAGAGAGAGAGGGATCACAAGTAGGCAGAGAGGCAGGCAGAGAGAGAGGAGGAAGCAGGTCCCTGCTGAGCAGAGCCGGATTCAGGGCTCGATCCCAGGACCCTGAGATCATGACCTGAGCCGAAGGCAGAGGCTTTAACCCACTGACCCATCCAGGAGCCCCTAATTACTAGTTTCTAATCATTTGTTGGTCTTCAACACTATTTCTTACCTCCCTTGGAAGAGCATTTGTTCATTGTTTAGTTCACATATTCATTCTTTCAATGAACGTATATGGAGGGGTTTGCTAGGCTCTAAAGGTACAAAGGGGAGCAAAAGGAGAGTTGTTTGCACCTCTCAAAACACAAGGGTGCCGTAACATATGTGTACAAGTGCAAATGTATGTGTGCATTTGGATGTGTAAATACAAACTCAAATATCTGACTAAAAATTAATTTGAAGACATTTATCCAGACATGTAGATTATTTAAGGGGGGAGGGAGGGAGATGAAGAAAGCGAGAAACTGGTAGAGGGAGAAGGCTGGGAGAGAGAGAAGTGTGTCCACCTGCAGAAAAGAAAGGAATCCATAGGCTAGTTTAAGGAAAAGAATTTGTCGACTGCCATGAGCCAAACTCTTTCTTTCTTTCTTTCTTTCTTTCTTCCTTTCTTTCTTTCTTTCTTTCTTTCTTTCTTTCTTTCTTTCTTTCTTTCTTTCTTTCTTTCTTTCTTTCTTTCTTTCTTTCTTTCTTCCTTCCTTCCTTCCTTCCTTCCTTCCTTCCTTCCTTCCTTCCTTCCTTCCTTCCTTCCTTCCTTCCTTTCCTCTCTCTCTCTCTCTTTCTTTCTTCTTTCTTTCTCTCTCTCTCTTTCTTTTTTTTTTTAAAGATTTTATTTACTTATTTGGCACAGAGAGAGATCACAAGTAGGCAGAGAGGCAGGCAGAGAGAGAGGACGAAGCAGGCTCCCTGCTGAGCAGAGAGCCCAATGCGGGGCTTGATCCCAGGACCCTGAGATCATGACCTGAGCTGAAGGCAGAGGCTTTAACCCACTGAACCACCCAGGCGCCCCTGAGCCAAACTATTTCGATAAGGACTCAGGCCGTCAATTTCTAAGCAGAAATTTTACTTCTTGGTAGAAATGCAAAAAGTTAATATGACCTCTTGGCTGCTGGCTGGTTTTACCCGATAACATAACTTTCAAATTTAACAATTATCAGCAGAAAGATGAAGGAACATACCTGTTACTGAGGCTAGATTTTACACAAGATGAAAACAAAGGCATGATTTTATCTTTTTTCAAAGATAGATAGATAGATTTATTTATTTATTTATTTATTTTTTTATTTATTTGTCAGAGAGAGAGAGAGAGCAAGCGCTGAACAAGGAGTCCAGTGTGGGACTCGATCCCAGGACCCTGGGGTCATGACTTGAGCTGAAGGCAGAGGCATTAACCCACTGAGCCACCCAGGTGTCCCAAAGGCATGATTTTAAATTAGAAAAAATAACATATGTAGTACAGAGGCCAAAAGAAGTGCAGTGGGGAAAACACTAGTCAATTGATTTAAGCATGCAAGAGTTCGGCTACACTCCATTTGATAAGGTGAATTCCTGACAACCTAATACTCGTTTTGCTGTGTGTCTGGATGAGGAAAGAATAAAATGGATAGGACAAGAGCTCTTCCTTAAGGGCCCTGTGAGTTTCATCAAATTTTAGGGAATGTTATAGAGTTTACAAGTAAAATGAAAGCATTAACATAATCTATAAAAATTTATTCACTCTTATACTTAAATGTTTTCAAAATCTGTCTTTAATTTCTCTAAAGGGAGTCTTAGGTAGAGTGGGATTTTATAATTAAGTACGTGGAGGGAAGCAAGAATGATGTCTAATGGTAGTAAAATATAACTCATTGTGGTTTCTTATTGTATATAATTTATTGAAAACTGTAATATAGAAAAAGGAATACTTTTAAAAGGAAATTAACTCACCCATAATTAGCCTACTGCTTCCATTTTTCCAAGTTCCTTTTTGTTATTTATTCATTATTTATATATTAAAAACCGTAAACACACAAAAAATGCATTCTTGCATCCAGTTTTTTTTTTTACTTAACATAATATTATAAAAATTTCACGTTGTTAGGGTTGTTGCAATTATTATTTCTCGAGTTACATTTTATTGGCCTAGATTGATATGCAATCATTTATTTTATATATTCCAAGAAAGATTTTTTTTCACTAGCATTCATTGAACATTACAGATGCCTGGTCCTGTGTGTGGCAGGTGGACACAGGGATGAAGGGGTGCAGAGCTAATCCTTGGCCTTGGAGCAATGTGAGACCTGCACACAAAAGGGGAGCCTTAGTGTTATGAAGGCAGTAACCCCAGGCTTCCCTGAGTCCTAACAGGTGAGTCATAGATTTAAAGCAGTTAAAATACTATTTCTACAGCATTACCATTCTTTTCTTTTTAAAGATTTTATTTATTTGAGAAAGAGCATGCGAGAGAGAGAGAGAGAGAGAGAGAGAGAGAGAGAGAGAGAGAGAATGTGGAAGGGGAAGGTGATGAGCAGATGAGCAGGCACCGGGACACAGGGCTCGATCCCAGGACCCTAGGATCATGCCTGAGCCAAAGGCAGACACGCTTAACTGACTGAGTCACCCACGTGCCCCAGCATTACCATTCTTTTTTTTTTCTTTTAAAAGACTTTATTTATTTATGATAGAGAGACACAGCTAGAAAGGGAACACAAGCAAGGGGAGTGGAAGAAGGAGAAGCAGGACTGCCTACCAAGCAGGGAGCCCAACATGGGGCTCGTTCCCAGGACACAGGGATCACAACCCGAGTGGAAGGCAGACGCTTAATGACTGAGCCACCCAGGTGCCCCAGCATTCTTAACAAACATTCCTACCTGTTGTATTTATAGTTCAGCAAATTGTGAAATGTTTCAAGCAGTAAAATATTGACTATACTCAGTTCATTAATTAAAGCTCAATGCTAACTCTGGCTAGTTTACTTTGTGACATCATGAAGAATGAAGGAATTATCAGAAAAACTATGTCAGTTTTGTCATTGAACAAAACAATAGAATTTCTGTTCACTTATGTCCCCGTGAGGGCATGGAAGTGGAAGGACCCTCAATATGAACAACCCAAGGGATCACAAGGGGAGAGAGGTTGTGTTTGTATCTGTAGTTATAATGAAAAGATTCAGAAGGTAAGACTTCATACACTCCAAGTTTGGGCTGTGGACCAGCAGCATCAGCAGCACCTGGGAGCTGTGAGTTCTGTTGAATTCCAGGTCTCACCAAGCCCAGCAGAATCTGAATCCCAAACCCACATTTGTACCTGATCCCCAGAGGACTTGTGTGCACATCCAGATTTGAGAAGCAATACCAACTTTACGTCCATTGCATGCCATGGTGCCTGCCAATCCGTGTAACCATGGAAGCAACAACCCAGCATTCTCCTTGAAGCCTGCAGCTCAGGAATGGCCCATCTTTCACACTATATTTGCTTGCTCCCCTGAAAGAGCAATTTTGTGACCTGTGACCATCACTGAACTTTTCGCCAGGTGCCATTTTAAGTAATGGCCATTTTACCAGCATTTTCAAGCAGATTCAAATGATGGAAATATAATCTCTACATCGCAGAATAGAGATTACTATTTCTCTTCACCACCAGTCTACTGGCCTCTGAGTTTTCCCTTTTGATCAGAAATGAAGAAGCAAGGAGAAGCTCCTGATAGTCAACTGAAGCTGCCTATAAGCCAGGACCTTATTGTGGCTAATTATTATTGACATTCTTCCTTATGCAATGTTCCCTTAGTTACCTTCACTTTTTTTTTTTAAGATTTCATTTATTTACTTGACAGAGAAAGAGAGTACAAGCAGAGGGAGTGGCAGGCAAAGGGAAAGGGAGAAGCAGGCCTCCCCACAGAGTAGGGAGCCCCATGTGGGACTTGATCCCAGGACCCTGGGATCATGACCCAAGTCGAAAGCAGACGCTTAACTGACTGAGCCACCCAGGGACCCCTGGTTACCTTCACTTTTGACAAATCCAAAAAGGAGAAAATTGAATCTGGGGGGCTGGAGAGAAGGAGATATGGTATATAGGGTGGTGTTAACTAGTCAGGAATTGCAAGGAGATGCACCAGTGGAGATCTCTCTAAGGATAAGGATGAAATCACCATGCCTCTAATGTAAGAAATTTAAGACAGCTTGGATCAAGCACAGATCATTAGGGACACCATCATGTCATTCAAAATTTATGTGGTTGTAGCAACTGCTGGTGTCTTTCTTGGGCACAGTTGTAACTCATTAATGGCCTCATCCTCATCTGATTTCTTCAAGTGAGTCCCTCAATCCATCATTTAGACCTTGGACACCAATCATGGAAAGCATTCTCTGACGGAGGCTCAGCTGCCCCGGGTCTTCAAAAACCCACTTCCTCCCTGGCAGCATGCATCGTATAGTAGAATATTCATTGTTCACACGAAACCCTATGCTACATTGTCACAAATCCCATCATTCAATATTTAAAGCTGCTGTGGGTCCCCTGACACCCTCTCTCAGAATCCTGGGGATGGCATACTAAGTGTAATGGCAAGACTTAAATATTTACTATTTCTTTTACTCTTTCCAATATTCTTTTAGACTTGTGTTTCCATAGAAGTGAAATTATATAAAATATTTCACACAGAGGCAATCCAGAGACTTCTGATTTAAAATTGTGTCTGGTTCATGCTTATGACACGCCTTTTCCAAATTCATACAATGACAATGATGAAGACATTAAGACAGTGAAAACTGAGAGAAGTGCAACACAAGCAAAGGGCTGATTGCAGGATCTGGAAGAAATCATCACTGATATAACAAAAGGTACAATAAGTACCCACTTGGGCTTTGTCATATGGAAACCAAGCAAAGCTGCAATTCTGTTCACAGGTGCCTAGATGCTACCTCAGTATCTCATTATGTGCTGCTGCAACCAGGAATGCAAGATTCATAGCAACTCTACTCTTTTAGGCTTCAACGTATCACATCAACTTTGCTCCCATAAGTAAGTTTTCCTACATCCATTCCAACTGTGACACCCAGAAAATGAACAGGATTGTAGTATGAGTGGTCTGATGAAGGTTTCTTGAATCTCTTGCTCCGATTCTGAGATGGATATGGGCACACACGAAATGCAGACAGAAGGAGAACACTGTAGACAGAAGGACAAGCCCTGGAAACAGTGCATGCTGGGGAATGCAGCTTTTCTATATAGACAGCCGACAGTCAGCAGCAAACAGCCTGTCCGCCTGCAAAAAATTCAGTCTGTATGGATGCTGCAACTCCAAGAAACACGTATTCAAGTAAAAAGTCGTATTTTGGACTACTCAAATTGTCAAAACATTTAAAGATCGACAATATGCAGTACTGGTAGTGGGGTGAATGGTTAGGCATATTTATAGATTTTTGGAGTAACTCATACTGTCTTTTTGGAAAGCAATTGGACCTTCTGTGAATATTAAATATTTATATGTCCTTTGGTAGAATGATCTTACTTTTAGGACTCTATCTGACTAAGAAGACTGTTGTATACACATATGAAAAGTGGTTTGTGGGCAGATACATACAACAGTGTTGTATATAATAGTTAGAAACTATCGGGGCACCTGGGTGGTTCTGTCACTTAAGTATCTGACTCTTGATTTCAGCTCGGGTCACGACCTCGGGGTCCTTGGATAGAGCCCCAAGGCGGGCTTCACATGGGAATCAGCGTCAGGATTCTTTCTCTCCCTCTGCCCCTCCCCCACTGGTTTGTGCTCCCGCACGCTCTCTCTAAAATAAATAAATAAATCTTTGAAAAGATATGGATAACAGAGAGTTATGGAACAAAAAAATTAGAATTCCCTTTTTAGCCCTGTTTTTCTCTAAAATTCTTCAAGGCTTTTCTTCTTTAAAGTTTGTTGTGTTTTTTCTCAGATCTTTCTATACATTAAACTATTTACAACATTTATATAAAGCACATTTCCTAAGATCCTATCATAAATAGGGATACATACCAGGATTTAATATTTCTTAATGAAATAAAATTAAAACACAAATACTATTCCACAACTTGCTTTTTAAATTTGGTCATTTACAATAAACACATCATCTATCTCAGTGAATATAAATTTATCTTGTTCTTTTTAATGACCTCATGGGCCTGATATACAATAATTTATGTTAAAATAACCCCAATTGACAAATACTTAATGTTGTTTATAGTTGTTGTCTTTTTTTAGAGGTGGGGAGGGCCAGAGAGAGAAGGAGAATCTAAGCAGGCTCCATGTCCATTGGGGATGAAGAGCTGGCCACTTAACTAGCTGAGCCACTCAGTCACCACTCTGTCATCTATATTTTTAAATGAGCATTTACTACTTTTGTGATTACATTTGTTTTTTTAATGAGGCCTTGAAGACTCATGTAAGCATAAAGTCTTAACATGATTTTATCTGAATAGTCAGATTCTGGATTTAAATTTCTCTTGTGTTTCTGTATTTTCTAAATATTTTATAGTGAACACATACTATTACCGAAATCACAAAGATTATTATCTTTTATTTATTTTTATTTATTTATTTAAGATTTTCATTATTTGTCAGAGAGAGAGAGAGCCCAAGCAGGGAGAGCAGCAGGCAGAGGGAGGAGCAGACTCCCTGCTGAGTAGGGAGGACAATGCGGGATTCAGTCCCAAGACCCTAGGATCATGACCTGAGCGGAAGGCAAATGCTTAACTTACTTAGCCACCCAGGCGTCCTAGATTATTATCTTTTAAATTTAGTATGTCAATGTTGTTTCTATCATCATAGTAAAGAAGAAAAAATTACTTAAGGAAAAGCACAAAAATATTAACAGTAATTTCCTCTGGTTAGTGACATTCCAGATTTTTTTTTTAATGTCACTGCAGTTTAAAAATTGTCTATATATAATACTTTTACACCAATAAAAGAAATTAAAACAAAAAAAATAAATGAGAACCTTCCAAATCCTGGGAGATGCAGGCTAAAACAGTTATATACTGCAAAACACCTAAAAGAAGGTACGTCGAAATGGAAAAGGAATTAAATACAGGAAACTAGTTTGAGGTTTCCAGTTTCTTATGTACCAAAGATGTTACATATTGGCAAAGATTTAGCCAAACTATCCAATTGAAGCTTAAATAAAGCAGAAAAGGATTAGCATTTTCTCTGGGTGCTAATACTATGGTGCCCATGATCTACCACATCTAGACCAATGTGGTAGACATTTTGGGGCATTTGCAGGCATCCATGCTCAAATTCTTTCTGAGATTCCACTAATTCCAATGGGGTTCTACAATGTGATGGACGGCGTCCCCTATGGGGCCCTCACAGGGGTCACATCAAAACTACTTAGCCACATAGTCAGTGCCATCAGCAAACCACTGTTTATATAGAAACTGAAGGCATCGGCCTGTAGAGTGAAGTTTTTATGAAGTTGTTTACATGTGCCTTCTGGAAGGGGCATAGAAGGAACATGAGTGATCTCTGAATTCTCTCCAGACACTAAATGGGGCATCTAAGAGCAGGGTGACCCAAAGGAAGGCTAGGAGCCTGGAAGGTTGGGAAAAAACCACCAGGTGCCAAACTGGTCCAGAAAAGTGAGATGAGCGGAACTGGCAGTGGCACCAGTAGTTTCAAGCGGCAGGGTGGCTTGCCTACAGAAAGAAGGAAGTTGAGAGCCACACGCAAACAGCTTATTCTCTAATGGGTGTCTTTGCTGAAAAGATCACCCCTTCAAGTAGAAGTCAACTTCCAGACAGACTGTGAATGTTGAGAAAAACAACTTGCATGTTTAACAACACATGAAATAGTATATAAAATAGCTGAGGTGTATGTATGTAGTGAAAATAAAGAGAAAAGCCAAGGAGAGAGAGGACACATAACGAACATTGAACTGTGCATCGAGGGTTTCTTCTCAAGTTTGGTAGTGGGTGTGTGGGTATGCACAACGTAACACATCTTTAACACAAAAGACATCAAAAAATTTTAAAAAGCAACCGAGAAAAGACTAGGCAGAGGGGACAAATTTCTACCACAACAATTTGAAATAACCCCAAACTTATCATTTATATTTTTAGACATACAGAAGATCACATTTATAAAGCACGAATAGGATGCTATAAGGAAGAAACACTCTTACCACACACACAAAGCAAGCTTTTGGAAATTCAAAAACATAGCAGTAATAGAAAACTTGCTAAGGAAGATAAATTTGAAAAATATCTCAGAAAATAGAATTAAATATAGGAAAATAGAAGAAAAAGAATGAGAGGTACGATATCTAAATAATAAGAGTTCCCAAAGAAACAACAGAGAAAACCAAGTAATTTAATGTAATTTCTCAGAGCTCAAAAATAAAAATTTCCAGATAAACAACCTTCCTCCACAACCAAGGGCCTAGCAAAATGGATGGGAAATACCCTAACAAGCTACATCATCATGACATTTCACAACATTGGCTACAAAAAAAGATTTTATTCTTCATTTTCTTTTTTTTCCCCTTTTCTTGGGAGGGGGGAAGAGGTGGATTATAAACACATACAAAGGATTTAGAATCACAATGGCATTGCCCTTCAGCTTCATTCATGTTGTTGCTGATGGCAAGAATTTTTCTCTTTCAGAGGCTGGATAGTACTACGTCCTACATATGTCACTTTCTCTTTATTCATTCATCCATTGACAGATATTTAGGTGGTTTCCATTACCTTGGCTATTGTGATAATGCTGTTACATACAAGGGAGTGCAGTATTGCATTGAGATTCTGATTTTCATTTTTGTTGGATATATATACAGAAGTGGGATTGTTGGATCATAAGGTAGCTGTGTATTTAAATTTTTTGAAGAAACTGTAATGACTGTACCAATTTCTGTACTGTACACTTGAAATTTGCTAAGAGGGTAGATCTTAAGTGTTCTTACCATACACATACACACACACACACACACACACACACACACACACACACACACACGGTAACTACGGAGATGATGAATGTGTCAATTAGCTTAGTTGTGATTATTTCACAATATATACAATATATTAAAACATCAAGTTGTATGCCTTAAGTATATACAATTTTGATGTCAATTATGCTTCAGTAAAGTTAAAGAAAAAAAAAAAAAGAACAGCATTGCCCTTCTTGATTTAACACAGGAAGCTAGAGAACAATGGACTACTGCCTTCAAAATTTGGAGGGAAAATAATTTTAAACCCAGAATTCTACATCTGTTGAAACTCTTCCTTAGGCGGGAGTTCTTTGGCTTTTTAACTTTTTAAGCAGGCTCCATACCCAACGTGGGGCTTGAACTCATGACCTGGAGATCGAAAGTTGCATGCTCTACTGACTGAGTCAGTCAGGTGCCACCTATTCAAACTCTTAATTGAAAGTCAGCATGGAATAAAATATCTTTATAAAGTCTTTAAAACATTACTTCTTTCACTCTGTTTCTCAGGAATCTACAGGAGAGAGTGCTCTAGCATAATAAAGAACAAACAAAAAAACGTAACGCATGTTTAGACAATAGGAGATTCTATGTAGAAGAAAGACAAAAAAAAAAAATTCTGAAACATCCAAAATGACGGTTGAGGGGGCTCTTCAGATGACCGTTGAAGAGCTGGCCCAGAAAGGACCCAAACTGGAGGGTTATGAGGGAGATGTCTTTGAGAAGATAAAATTGACAGAATAACCACTGTGTTTGAACATAATGACAGACTTACACTATGGATGAGAGTTGGGAAGCTAATAAGAAACAAAAATATAGAAAATCAGTAACCAAAAAATAAGATTATAAGAATAGAAATCTAAGTATTGTAGAAAATTGTAGTAAACGACACGTCTCAGTTATGAATAGTGCTTATATAATGATGTTAATGCTGAGTATTGATCTATCCAAAAATAATGATTTATTTATATTGGCTAAGTGGGAGGAGAAAATTATGGGGATGGGAGGGGGTTGAGAGTGGTGGGAGAATAAAGGAAAAATATGAAATCCCCTTCTTTCACCATGAACACTTAATTGCTAATTGCAGAAAGCTAAAAACTGAGGAAGAAGCAGCTTAAGTGTGTTATTGAGTGGTTTGGAGGTAAATATCAAAGAAATAACTAGAAAATTTTAAAATGTTTCTTTTTGAGAGCAAGAATTAGGAAGGGGGGCAGGCAAGAGGTGGATACTTTTCACTATAGTTGAAGTAGTTGATTATTAAATTAGATGCATATAAATTAGATAAAAATTTAAAATAATAAAATACCATCATATTGGTCAAGAATGTTATGTTCTTGACTGAAAGCTGACACCTTTAGTGACACAAAATGAAGCAATGCACAGGCCATTTGTTGTCTTTTGTTGTGCATATGATTGGCTGACATATACAACACACATTAGAATGTTTACTTTAGAGAGAAATGGAAAAAGTACACCCAAGTTATTTGATGTCTTTGTGTGACGGAGTGAAAGAAGCCCTTTGAATGTTTTTAAGACCTCACAGAGTACATCTCTAATTTTGGTGATTTGAAGGGACAGTCTATGGCAATTGGCCAATTTCCTACCGCAGTAAAGCTGAAATAAGTTCCTACACTTGTTTTCTTCCAGTTTTACAACTGACTTTTCAGATGTTCCAGGCAAAGCCTTTTGCTTCCCTTCAGTGCTTTGGAACTATTACTCCACTGAGTTTTCTTTTGAGGAATTAATTCTTCATGGTGTCTCATCCATAGAGTGATGCTGGTTGTTTTGTACTCAGATTCAAAAGGAATTCATGATTGATTGAGATAGTTCCAGAGGCAATGTAAGAATGACACACACATTTCAGGGCACAGACATAGGAGTCACAGGTAGAGAGTACCAAGTTTGAAACCAGGAGAAGTTGAGGCCCTACTAATATTGTTTATTCATTTGCCAAACATCCACTGAATGCCTCTCATGAGCCCCTCACTGTTCTTGGGAGTAAGTAAACAAACAAACAAACAAACATTTAATATATACAAGAGTATAAAGGAAAATTAGAGGGTAAGGGGATAAAGAGCTAAGGGAGATGCTAGTGTTCATTTCGTCACCTGCTTAAATGAACTTGCATCCATTTAATTTATCAAAATTAATATAGAGAGATCCACTAGGGTTCAAGGTAATAGGAAAAACTAGAACAAGTACTGTATAATGTAGAAGAACATACTGATGGCACAAGAATACAACAGTCAACAGTAAATTCAAATTAGACCACTAAGGTTGAAAGCAGATTTAGCGCTATGGGATACTGAAATGTGTCATAAGCAGAAAAGTCTTTATAATTCCAAAGAGAATGAGTTTCGTGGCTGAAATTAACTGTTGTGAATTTTATAGTGGTCAGCACTCTGAAACCATTTTCTTTTGGAACCGTGTTCTAAGATGTATTTTGTGATTTAAAAAAAAAAGAAGAAGAGGACAACTCTAAAGCTACATCATAATCAGAATTACCTTTCCAAATGACATGTTTAGAGAAGAAGCCAGACCTACAATTCTGCACAGCTCCTCAAGGCGCTGTTTTCTTTCCCTTTCTCCCTGTGCTTGGACTGCTTTCTATCAGGGAAGTAGCTCCTGGCAGAGACATAGGACTTGGGGAGACTGGGCTGTAATCACAGTTGCCATCACTATGGAGAAACACCACAAAGATGACAAAGCTCTGTCCTTGAACTTGGCTTCTCCAAGATTGTGTCAAAAAGTAAAAATTATCCTGCCCAAGTTTCTGCAAATGCAGTGTTGAGCAGGAATACCTTTCAAAAGCAACCTGATCAAAGTGGCCCAGAAGGCAGAAATCAACTTTTCAAGTCACCAGCTCTACTTTGTACATGACTAGGCTCTTGCATGTTTCCGAACAAGGTTTATTTCTGAGATTCCTTAAAAAAAAAAAAGTCACAACTAGTCTCTATAAAACTACACATTAATTCTCAAAAGAATTGCTGATTGAGAACTGATGGATGAAAAACGTAAAGGCAGAAAAGGGTATTACTAGATACAACAAGATGCAACCAAGGGTAATGAAGGCAAACAAAGAAAAGGAGAATCTCCCTGGGAAATGAGGCCAGAGAAGAGTTTATTCTAATGAAAGCTATTTTATCCCTTGCGACACCAGAACATATTCCAAACGAAAGGCACGAGGTGACTCTTCCTTTTTAATTTTTCTCCTCTTTTCTGCAATGTTCCCCAGTCCTGTAACCACCAGAAACCACCCTTTGAGTATATGTCCATGTTGGTTTGTCCTTGCTCCCTAAGGACACAGGCCTTGGTTCTGCTGATTACTGCTGTCTCCAGAATCTTCTCTCTCTTGACAGTGATACCGAGCTAACAAATCACAATTCTCCCTCCACGAGTGGCAGGGAATGTAGGCTGAGGGAGGTTTGTACCGTATATAAAATGCTTTTAAGTTTGGGAAAAATGAATGGAGGTTCACTGCCAGTGTTCTAGTATGATTTAAGAGAATCGAAGCAAGCAACCTCTCGAAACTCTGTTTCAGTTGTTGAAAGAATTTAACTCAGACGACAAGGAAGAAACCGCACTGTTCCAAGAAGATTTTACAAGTTCTTCCAGAGACAGATTCAAGGCCATAGAACCTGTTCCTGTCCTGCATCTTCAGGCTTTAAACGTGTCCAGGGATCCACCATGTGGAACATTTGGGAAACATGCACTGCTGTTTTGCTGGTCCCCTTATCCAGTTTCTACAGAGAATATACTAAAAGCAAATGCAATTCAGCAGCAAATCCAATCGATTAAGTTCTAGCTCCTGTGGAGCGAAAGGACATATATAAATATCATTGTTAAATTAATGCCGGACATGCACATAATAGGTGTTTAATAACTCTTCTATATGCTTACCCCTTAAACATATTTTTTTCCAGATGTAATAGAGAAAGCAAGTGGGTCATGCCACCCTTCTCTTCTTCATCTAGAGGCCTGGCATCGCGAGAGTTTGTAGCCTTGCTTTCTGAAGGCATTAGCAGGATAAATATATTTATTTTTTTAATTTAATTTTTTCAGTGTTCCAAGATTCATTGTTTATGCACCATACCCAGTGCTCCATGCAATACATGCCCTCCTTAGGAAGTTTATTTTTAAGTGAATTTCACTCTTGAAAATATTATAAACTTGCTTTATCCATGTCCCAAATGGCTCTACTTATAATAATGTTCAAATGTTCAAAAAACACTTAAGGCGATTTTCTTGAAATTTAAAAAAAGTTAATGCATATCCAAGGGAAATTAAAGATTGTATATATGTATATATACACACATACACAATTCATATATATGTGTGTGTCTATACAAGTGTACACATATTATAGGACATAGATCATATGATATGCATTTTGTATACGACTGAGACAAAGGATGCACTGTGGCACATGCTGTTAGTAAGATGAACAGTACAGGATGAACAATATATGGATTCAACTCAGTGCTCTTCTGTTAGCTCTATCAAATTTGGATGCAAAAAGGAATCACTTAGTGTTGAACCGAATAGTGGTAATGACTCCATAAAGACAGTCCAATTCCAAGTTTTATAAATAATGCTACTCATAAACAAAGCAGCACACAAATCACTTTGAATTCCAATATCCATCTGCAGTGGGTAGAGTGTTATTTGTCTAGCTCTGGTTCACAAGAAGCTGCTTAGGAATACTTCCTTTGGGACCATTGGGTAGTACTTTCGGAAAATCAGAAAATACACAAAGAAAAAAAAAAACCAATAAATGAAACGTTATATTCCATTTTTGCCCTGCAGAAAGAAGTTTTGTTTTTTCTGGCAGGAAGTGACAGCCATGTGGAAAGGTAGAGGTAGCTGTTAGACCAGTGGTTCTCAAAGTGTGGTCTGGAAGCAGCAGCATCAACAAATAGAAATTCTTCTAAATTGTTAGAAATGGACGTGCTGGGCCCAACCCCAGATCTACAGAAGAGAATTCTGGGGTGGGGCCCCCACTCTGTTTTTGCGAGCCCTGGAGGGTAATTCCGACGCATGCTACAGTATAAAAACCACTGTTAGGTTATCAATAATAAGAGAGAGCCAATGACATTTAAAGTTCACATATGAGAATTATCCTATATTGTTTGGGGGAGGAAGATATATATAATTATGATCGAAGTTACATAATTTCCCACTGCAATGAAGTGTGGGTGGGTGTGATTTCAAAATTCAGCCAAAGAGAAACTATACTGCAAAGTCAGCCTAGAGGGGGAGCTGTTCTATTTATTAGAACCCCACATTTTTTTTTAAAGATTTTATTTATTTATTTGACAGAGAGAGAGATCACAAGTAGGCAGAGAGGCAGGCAGAGAGAGGGGAGGAATCAGGCTTCCCGCTGAGCAGAGAGCCCAATGCAGGGCTCCATCCCAGGACCCTGAGATCAAGACCTGAGCTGAAGGCAGAGGCTTTAACCCACTGAGCCACCCAGGTGCCCTCCAAGGAGTTACGTTTAAAGATAGATCATTGATTCTTCTGAATGGACATTTCTCCACAGAAAAATGCACAGTATTATTAGACTTTTGACTCCTTCTTTCTTCCCACTTAGTATTTTTATTATGATCTGTTGCTGCCCTATTTTCTCCATTCTTATAGTTCCCTATTACTTTCATTTAAGCTCTCCCTAACCTATAAGCTTTCTATAAAGAAAGCCACCCAGGAACCCCTATTAGCATCTTTTTTGGCTGGTATATATTTCCTTCAGATAGGTTTAGATGTTCTATGTCACCTCACCTGGTTCTCACTAATCTTCAGAGAAACCAACTCAACTCTTCCCAAAAACATGGCTGCCGTCTAGCTCAGAGCTAGATTTCCTGCACACATATTGGAACTAACCTACTGAGACAAAGAGTTTTCATTTCATGACCACAGTGTTTAATAACAAATAGCGGATCTAAGGCAAGAAAATCATCGGAGAGTACAAAGAGCCTCAGAAAACTCAGTAGCTGGGCAAAGCTCAGCTCATCCTTCTTGTTTTCATGAAGTTGCCATGGTAATGATGATGCACCTGAAGGCTGGGGCAATCACTACCTGGGACTCTCGGAGCCCTCCCTCTGTGGACCCCACATTCTCCAGTGGGCTTCAGTTCTCAATTTCAGTCTGCTGCCTTTCTTTCATGTTTGACAGCTTGCAAGCTTGGATGATACTACAAAATATCTATTATTGCAACTCTGTTTTCCATAAATCCATGGTGGAGGACTTCTATTTACTCAGAGTCTAGAGAGCAAAGACTTTAAAAATCCAGGCATAATTACCATTCCTATGAATATATGAACTACCAATTTATATATATTGACTTTTCCTTTCTATAGAATTTATCGTCAAGCTCTCAAGGAAAAGGGAGAACAATTTTAAAAGTTTAAGAGGCTTCTAAAAACCATGTACAAAGGAAAAAAGCAGCAGAAGTGAGGGAGAGACCTTTATTGGGGTTTCAAAGTGAAGAGAACTGTCTCCCAAATGTAATTCATGTTCCTCAAAGTATGTTTCTACCAGTCCAAGCATCCTGAAATGTTGATTTCTGAGGTTGGATTGGATGACGACCACATAAGGACCCTCCAGCCGCAGGACTAGGTGATTCTAAGCCACATTTAGAATAAGAGAATTCTTTTTGGTGTCACCATGTAGATTTCCAATCTAATCTCTCCACATTTTTCTGCTGCAGTTGGGTTATGTTACAAGATAATCTCTTGGAAGGTAGCAAGTGTTAATAGCTTTTGTCATTACTAGCTAAAATTCCATTCTTTTACATGTTTTCCCCTTGAGACAATAACACTTTAACAGAGTACTTCCTTAAGTCTTATTTTCAGTGAGGCCTCTCCTAATCAAACTATAAATTATAACTCCCTTCCTAAGTCCCTTCTTTATTTTTCTGTTTCCTGTTTTCTTTTCCTCTATGGCACATATCATCATTCCAAAATTATATATTTTTTGTGTTTATTTATTTTCTGTTTGTCCCTATTAGAATGTCAGTGATTTTTGCTTGGCCAACTGTGTATTCAAGTGTCTAGAGAAGCGAGTGACACAAGGAAGACACTGAAGGATCTGCCAAATGAATGAATACATGAATATTCCAGGAGATCCAAAACATTGACTCATCAATGCTGGAATGTAAGCATCAAAGCCAACACTGATCCGGGATGTGGAACAGAATTTTTCACACAAACCCTCAAATCTCACTACCTCAATCAATTTATAAACTCTATGTAGAATGAGAAGTCTCCAGAAGGTTCTGGGAAGAACTACCACTAACATAGTCTCAGGCTACATTAATAAACTTTCTCATGGAGTGGAAGTGAAAGGCAGAGCCAAATCACAAAGCAACTGAAATCATACTGACTTCTAATCAGACTCACCTACAAAAATATTTCCAATACGGGGTTCCTCCAGAGACTGCTGAAATGCTGACACAATCAAACACAGGACAAAGCCACACATCATCACAAAACAAATGCAAAATGCTGAACCTGTCTTCCAGGGACACTAATTCTTAAAGAGATTAGCTTCCCAGCTCTATGAATACATGGATAATTATAGCATCATGTTTATTATGCTGTAGCTAGCAATGCACACGTTCATTATAAAGCAGTTTTCCTCTCCCTGTTGGGGCTACAATGCAAATATAGATGTTATATTTTGGACTGGCTCAGGAAGGCACGAAGCCTCAGTATGGGGAATTCAGTAGGGTATGCTTGGTGGAACTAGATCACAGCCTTGGCATTGGTGTCTCCTGGCACCAAGAGGCTATCTTAACCTTCAGTTAACAGTCACAATCAATGCGATGACATGGTACGTGCTAGATTATCATCTCATTTCTCACAGATGTTACTGAGAAACAATATTTAATAGAGCCCCTAGTCAGACTGAGCTAGAAGAAAGAAAGCATCAGACTGAGAGCTTTAACCCAAGAGCAGATGCCAAGGTTTGTCAAAAGAACGTGTCCATTGGGGCTCACGAGGTGGTTCTAAATAACAGTGTGCTTTCCCAGACACATGGAGGTGAGGTGGGTGTACTGAGTCCCCACTTCATTACTGTCATCTGAGGAAACTGGGCAGTCGTGATAACACTTGGCAGGCAGCTGGATGCATGGGGATGATCCAGACTTTCTCTTCCCCAGGAGGGAGCATGCTTTTGTGCAGCTGAGAGCTACATTCACACCAGGAAGGTAGGCCGTAATGTTGCTGCTCGGCAGTACAGAGTTGGGTTATTTCCCTTCAATCTGCCTGCTCATCTCCAAGCAAACCAGACACCACCTGAGCAAGGGGTGGGGAGAAAAAAAACGGCCAGCTGGTTTTTCACTTCAGATCGTCTCTATGTCAATGCATCTTAAACTATTTTGTGCGTTGATTTATTCCTTCATTCCTTTACCAAAAAAAAATATATCTACATATATTTTTATTTTAATATATATGTATATTAAATATATTTAATGTATATTTTTATATATTTTATTTTAATTATATATACACATATGTGTATATATATGTATATATGTATATACATATATGTATATATATGTGTATATACACATCAGCCACCCACTCTGCATCAGACAGCAGGCTGGGGATATGAAAGAAAAGATATCATGATTCCCGTCCTTCAAGTACCCAGTCTTGGGGAAACCTAAACAGTGAGCATAGTGTGACTGTGATTAAAAAACAAAAAGTCCTGGGGCACCTGGGTGGCTCAGATGGTTAAGCATCTGCCTTCAGCTCAAGTCATGATCCTGGGGTCCTGAGCTGAAGGCAGATGCTTTACTGACTAGCCACCCAGGCGTCTCTTGATGTCTTTTTCTATTTGATACACTAAGCCCACATCGGGCTCCCTGCTCTGTGGGGAGCCTGCTTCTTCCTCTGCCTGGCTCTCTCTCTCTCTATCTCTCTCTCATGAATAAATAAATAAAATCTTTAAAAAAAAACAACTAAACAAACAAACAAACAAAAAACCCAAAAAGTCCCAGTGGCTGGGAGTACACAGAGGGAACAACTAATCCTACCTAAGCATAGAAAGAAGTAACTTAGGAAGACAGGTAAACTTCCTATGTTGCTTTAAAGGTATCAATAAGTTAGTACCAACCCATGAGACATGTTAGGTCTATGTAGCAGAGTGTGGTGTGCTGAACACAGGGAGAAGCAGACAGAGAGAACCAAAGGTACCTACTGTTCATGATTATTTAACCTTTATGACTTACTAAAAAGAGGTAAGGTACCTGATCCTGGTCAGCTGGGGATGTGGCCTGGAATTATGCTACTGTGTCCCACAGAGACACACATGTGTATAGGCTCCAGAACTTTTGGTCTCTGGCCCTCTGACTCTGATCCTCGCAACTACATCATGTGGCAGAGAGACAGAACTTAGGGATATGATGCAAACCTTTCCCAAAGTGCAGCATCTAATTTAACACACAGGTCTAGAAGCCTGCTGGAACATTCTCTGGGGACAGAGAATGGTGGGTGTCATTTTTGTGCTCTCCCTTTGTGGTGGTCCAGAGCACCAACATCTCCCAGAAGGAAGCTTTTACACATCTGGTACCCTGATATGGGGGACTGCCCCCCAGCAGATGCCTCTTGACCACCTGACTGCAGGCCAGAAAAGCTTGTATACGCTAGGTGTGTACTCATGGGGCTGGAGTAACTGGTGTCACCCAGAAAGGCCATCAAACTCCTGCATGGTTCCTTGATATTTGTAGCTGTAGCCAGAGGATGCCTCTCTATTGTCTGGTCCTGGGGGCCATGCTGCTCATGTTGTGGGTCCCACAGGAAGGTAACCAAAAGAGAAAGGGCTCTTAAAAGCTACCCTACCCAGGGCACAGCAAGAAGTAAAGACCCAGCCCCTCAGTCTTTCTATGAAGGAGGACTTTTAGTTAAGTATCATGGCTACAGGCCTCTACTTAAACACATACCTAGGAGTTGAATGTAAGCCTTTCCAGAGGGGTGGGTTCTGCCTTCATACTCTCCCTCTGCCACCAGTGTCTCCTGAAGGGGAGCATTACACATGGCTGGTGCCCTAGTCTTTAAGTCTGGCACTCCAGTTTTTGCAGCTCTATCCAGGGGACACCCCTTGCTCATCTAGCTTTGGTGGCAGGGAGGCTTGCATTCCTGGGTACCACAGGACTGTGGCAATTGGAGAGCTGGTTCTTGGTAGGCTGCCACCAGCAGGGCCCTGTGCAGACAGCAGACAGAGGCACACCCCTCGGTCTTTCTGGGAAGGAGAACTCTTAGCCTGTCCTGGAGCTTTCAGGTTTGTTACATGTCTAGTGAATTAGAGAAGTGCTCTCAAGGAATGTAGACTGTGAACACCATCTCAGTGCTCTTCTTCTACGTGCTCCAGCTCACCATTATCTCCCAGGAAAGAGCTTATCCACTAAGGAGAGCCCCAAGTTTTGTGACTGCCTCCCGGGGAATACCATCAGATGACCTGGCCAGCAGGGCTTATGCTTGTCATCTCCCAGAACTCCCATATATCTGCATGCTTTTAAAAGCTGCTACATAAGGGTCTGGCTTCTGAACAGCCTGAATCTAGGTGCTGACTGAGATCCTTCCTTTAGGGACACTGACAAGTCTTGGCACACCCCAACTTCTGGGAGCTATTAAAATATAATAGGCTGCTTGGGTAAACACAAAAGTTTGAGAGACAACAAACAGTTGGGGTAGCATTGAATGACAAGGCTCCTACATAAGACCACTCCTCCAAGACTGGGAGAGATGTCTATTTCATCTACTATATAGAACTAACACAGAGGAAATGGGAGTGTGAGCAAAATGAGGAAATAGATGAATATGCTCAAATAAAAGAACAAGATGAAACCTCAGAAAAAAACTTTAATGGAGGAAAGTAATTTTCTAAAGTAATGGTTATAAAGATGCTGATCAAACTGGAGAAAAGAATGGAAGCACTTGGTGAGAACTTTAATAAAGAGATGGAAAGTACAAGAAAGTACCAAACAGAAGTCAAAGAGCTGAAGAATACAATAGCTAAACTGAAAAATACATTAGTATGGTTCAGCAGCAGGATTGGACGAAGCAGAAGAGAGGATTAAAGACAAGGCAGTGGAACTTATGCTATCAGAGAGGCAAAGAGAAAAAAAAAAGTGAAGGTGATGTAAGAGACTTTTTGGATAACACCAAGCAGATTAACATTCACATTGTAGGAGTCCCAGAAGGAGAAGAGAGAAAGGGGTAAAATCTTGTTTGAGAAATAATGGATGAAAACTTTCCTAACCTGGGGAAAGAACCAAGATATACAGATCCAGGAAGCCCTGAGAGTTCCAAAGAAGATGAACCCAAAGAGACCTACAGCAAGACATACTTATATTAAAATGTTAAAAATTAAAGACAGGAGAGAATACTAAAAGCAGCAAGAGAAAAAAATAACCTGTTATATACAATGGAACTCCATAAATTATCAGCAGACTTTTCAACAGAACCTTTGCCAGAAGTCAGTGGTGTGATATATTCAAAGTGCTGAAAGACAAAACTCCAAATCAAAAATAATCTACTCAGCAAAGTTATCATTTGGAATTGAAGAGTTTTCTGAACAAGCAGAAGCAAAAGGAGTTCATCACCACTAAGCTAACTATACATGAAATGTTAGAGGGACTTATCTAAGCTGGAAAGAAAGATGATTGGCAACAAGAACACATGAAAAAATAAATCTCACTGGAAAGGTAAATATGTAAAAAAGGCAGGGATTCATCACTTATAAAGCTAGTATGAAAGTTTAAAAACAAATGCAGTTAAAAGAACTATGATTATAATAATTAAAGGATACACAAGTAAAATGAGATTCAAAAAAATTTGACAAAATTCAACATCCATTTATGATAAAAACTCTCAACAAAGTGGGGATAGAAGGAATGTACCTCAACATAATAAAAGCCATATGACGAGCCCAGAGCTAACATCACATCCAATGGTGAAAAGCTTTAAAGCCTTTCCTCTCAGATCAGGAATCAGACAAGGATAATGTTCTTGCCACTTCTATTCAACATAGTATTGGAAATTCTAGCCAGAGAGATTAGGCAAGAAAAGAAATACAGGCATCAAAATTGGAAAAGAAGTAGAACTGTCACTAATTGCAGATGACATGGTATTATAAACAGAAAACTCTTAAGACTCCATCAAAAAACTGTTGGAACTAATAAATAAATTCAGTATAGTTGTAGGATGCACATCAGTACACAAAAACCTGTTGTGTTTCTATATACTAACAATAAACTATTAGAAAAAGAAATAATCACACTTATAATTACAATCAAAAATAAAATACCCAGAAATACATTTAGCCAAAGACATGAAAGACCTCTATATAGAAAATAAAGACTGAAAAACTACAATTAATGAAAGAAACTGAAGAAGACACAAATAAATGGAAAGATATTCCATGTTCATGAATTGGAAGAACCAATATTGTTAAAATGCCCATCCTATCCAAAGTAATCTACAGATTCAAGCAATTCCTATAAAAATTCCATTGGCATTTTTTTCAAAGAAATAGAATAAATAATTCTAAAATGTGTATGGAATGACAAAAAACAAAAACAAAAAAAACCCAAAAACCCTCTAAATAGTAAAAGCAACCTAGAGAAAGAAGAATAAAGCTGGAGACATCACTCTCCCTGATTTCAAACTATATCACAAAGCTATAGCAATCAGAACAGTATGATAGTGGCATAAAGACACACACACTGATCAGTGGAACAGAATACAGAGCCCAGAAATAAACCCATACACATATGATCAACTAATTACAATACAGGTGCCAAGAATATATATAATTACATTATACTATAAAGCTTCTACATAGTGAAGAAAATCATTAACAAAATGAAAAGGCAACTCACCAAATACTGAAAATATTTACAAATAACATACCTGGTAGGGGCTAATATCCAAAATAAATAAAGAACTCAAACAACTCCACAGCAAAAAACAAAAAACAAAAAACCCACAATCTGATTAAAAAATGGGCAGAGTATCTGAATAGATATTTTTCCAGAGAAAGCATACAGATGGCAAACAACTTCATGGAAAGATGCTCAACATCATTAATCATCAGGGAAATGCAAATCAAAACTATAATGACATATCACCTCACACTTGTTAGAATGCCTATTATCAAAAAGACTAGAAATAACCAGGGCTGGTGAGGAGGTGGAGAAAAGAGGACCTTTGTGCACTGCTGGTGGGAATATAAATTAGTGCAGCCACTGTGGAAAACAGCATGGAAGTTCCTCAAAAAATTATAAATAGAACTACTATATGATCCAACAATTCCACTTTTGAGTGTTTATCCAAAGGAAACAAAATCACTATCTCAAAGAGATTATCTGTATTCCCTTATGCATTGTGACACTATTTACAATGGCCAAGATATGAAAACAATCTAAGTGTTTATCAATGGATGAATGAATAAAGAAATCATGGAATATATATGATGGAATAAAATTCATCCATAAAAAATAATGAAATCTTCCTCTTTGTGAAAACATGGATGGATTTCAAGTGCATTATGCTAAGTGAAAGAAGTCAGACAGAGAAAGACAAATGCCATATCATCTCTCTTATTACATGGAATCCAAAATAAATCTCATAAATATGGAGAACAGATTGGTGGTTATCAAAGGCAGGGGGTGGGAGGATGGGAGAAATGGGTGAAAGGGTACAAATTTTTAAAAAAATTAAAATAAGAGGGGCTCCTGGGTGGCTCAGTGGGTTAAAGCCTCTGCCTTCGGCTCAGGTCATGATCTCAGGATCCTGGGATTGAGCCCCACATCGGGATCTCTGCTCAGCAGGGAGCCTGCTTCCCCCTCTCTCTCTGCCTGCCTCTCTGCCTGCTTGTGATCTCTCTCTCTCTGCCTGCCTCTCTGCCTCCTTGTGATCTCTCTCTTTCTGTCAAATAAATAAATAAAATCTTTAAAAAAAATTAAAATGATAGAATAAAATACGGACAGGTTAAATTCTGTTGAGAATTCAAATAGTGACATAAACATACTATTTAGAGTTACCTAGTACATTTTTAAAAAATCAGCTTAAAAAATTGAAAGTGGTTGCCTTTGTGGAGCAGAGAGGGATTATATTATTTAGTTATGCTTTAGGTTACAAGTCTTTATTTATATGGCAGGCCTTGTAGAAGACACTATAGAGCCAGTCCCTGTCATCATGGCTATTAGATTTTATGAGTACTTCACCGTGACAGAAAAATCAAAGTTTAAAATGCTCAATGAATAAAATAGAGTGGAGGCACCTGGGTGCCTCAGTGGTTTAGGCCTCTGCCTCCGGCTCAGGTCATGATCTCAGGGTCCTGGGATCAAGCCCCACATCTAATGTTGGGGCTTGCTCAGCAGGGAGCCTGCTTCTCCCTCTCCCTCTGCCTGCCTCTCTGCCTATTTGTGATCTCTTTCTCTCTCTCAAATAAATAAATAAAATCTTTAAAAAATAAAAAATAAAAAAACAGAGTGTGCAGTTTCCTAATCCATACATTTAAAAAAATAAATATAATAATATGCAAAAATTACAAAGCTGTCTACATACTGTTTAAAGGTAATGTCTTAAAACTAAATTCATCTAGAAAAGCCCCTGGGTGGCTCAGTGGGTTAAAGCCTCTGTTTTCGGCTTGGGTCATGGTCTCAGAGTCCTGGGATCAAGCCCCACATCGGGCTCTCTGCTCAGTGGGGAGCCTTCTTCTCCCCTCCCTGCCTGCCTCTCTGCCTACTTGTGATCTCTCCCTATCAAATAAATAAAATCTTTAAAAAAAAAGAAAAAGAAAAGTTCACTGGAGTGCAGACATACTGAACAAAACAAAATAATTTCCTTTTCCCTTTGTTTTCATTCTTCTGACTATCTTGTATGTGATTTCACAAGGCACTTGGAATTCTAACACACTCAAAAAAGCAACAGAATTTATGGGGTCTAAATTCATTGTCTTATCAAGACATGGCAGATATATTTCCCAAATTAAGAAAAAAAGTTATCCAATTATAAAATGATTTGCATTTAATAGTAAATCCCCAATTTTTAAGGGATGTGAATATAAGAGTCTAATCTAGCAATACATATTTTCTGCTTATATGACATAAGACTCATTCATTTTTCTTTCTGTGCATGGTGACTTTTTTCAATTTTTAGGGTTTTGAGTTCTAATCTTCAAGGATAGAAGATAGACCTGAAACATGAGGTATAACCTACCAGTAGAAACAGGAAGTGTAATATGGAGATTTTCTCCTTTTACATCATTCTCAATTGCAGTTACCTCCCTAACAAAATGTGCTAACTCAAGTTGTAAGAGTTACTTTTTCATCTCCAATTGCTATGTAAATATGTTCAAATTTCAGGTTAATTGGGAGTGTCTACCATTGTTTCTTGCTTTTGAAAATATTAAAAGTCTAATGTATGTTGATCTCAACTCCAACATCCTATAGAAAAGCCTAAGAATCTGAGTGCAATAGCATAAATATCAGCATTAGAAAATCAAGATTACTTGCTAGATTTGATAAACTTTCAAAATATATCCTACTCTATTCGTACTGTGTAGATACTCCATCTGATAAAGTGCAATATTTAAAGCACAGCACTTTAAATACTTGATGCATTTTTATTTCTTTAAGATATTTTTTATTTATTTGAGAGAAAGAGAGCACAAACAGGAAGAGTGGCAGAGAGAGGGAGAAGCAGGCTCCCTGTTGAGCAGGGAGCTCAATGTGGGGCCTGATCCCAGGACCCTGGCAGTATCATGACCTGAGCTGAAGGTAGATGCTTAACTGACTAGCTACCCAGGTGTCTCTTGATGTCCTTTTCTATTTGATACACTAAGCTTTTTCCTGCCCCTAGTTTCCTTGGTATGGGGGAGTGGCAAAGGAGTAAAAGATGAAAATATTTCTTCTAGTGATTCAGCACATACAGCCCAATGGACCAAGATGTACAAAATTTTTAATGAAATTTTGTGTTTGCTTTCACAATAATTGAAAGTTCTATGGATTTATGAACATAGCAAGCTTCATATGTTGAAAAAATGGTAGAGGGATAAAGACACAGTCACATACATTACCATACTGTGTTGTGTTTTGTTGTTTAAAGTAAGACCATAAGACAAGAATGCAAAGAAAAAGAAAATCTCTCAAAAAAACAAGAAAATGAAGAAACAGTAAACCTCAGTGTGATGTTCAACAATGCAGATCTGACCACTCCATTTACTTAGCTTTAATCAAAGGTACGGTCCTTTGATTGACGAGTCATTTGGCTGAAACTGAGGTGGGAGATTCTGGTCTTCACCTCAGCCCAGATGGGGAGGTTGATTGGATGGGATTCTCATGTACCCAGTCATGAGCTCCTCTATCTCTGGTTTGGGGATTCCATAAAGGGATTCCAGTCTGGGAATCAGAAAGACTGAGGTTTACCTCTTATAGACTGATGTGATCATACATGGAAATGCCAGGTGCTGCAATGTGGGTGGCGGGGCATTGAGATTAATGGTTGATACAGAGGCAAGATCTTCCACATTGTTTCATCTGGTGGAGTACGTGTCAAGAAGCGTGTGGCTGGGGGATGCAGGATGGTGGCTTCAGGGACTTGTATTGCTGTTGTTGTTGAACTACAGATGACTATGGGCCAAGCTTTAACCAAGTGGGTAGAAGGAACTGTGGAGCTTTTATCAAGGGACGGTGCTCTACCCATTACTAACTATAAAGCCTTGAGAAGGGCTGAAGACTGGGCTTTTACTTCTTACTCCTAACATGAAGTCCATTTTAGACCTAATGTTCCATGGTTCTATATTTACACAAGATCATGGCATTTTTGTTTTCCTCATCAAGTAAAGTCTGGAGGTCGATAATGCTAAATAACACTAAATACTCCTTTGTGAATATCTTAGAAACTGATCTGGTTTCTGGGAAGCTTATGTCAAGTATAACAAAGAAATCAAACAATCCATTACTTAAAATGTTGCCCTGTATGTGAACAGACATATAATAATCAGAGGAAACCCAGTTCAACCTCTACTCCAAGGCAGAATTCTACTCCAAAATGCTCCTGATTAAGCAATAGTCAGCTTCTTGGTAAGATGGAAAATTTGTTGGTGGAGCCCATTCCACTTCTGGAGTGCTCTAAGTTAGAAAGCGCTTATGTATTTGAGTTGAACTCTGGTTCTCTGTAGAAGCCAAAGATTTTTCCCCCTCATTCTGTCCTCTGTAGTCATCCTTCTTACATTCATTTGTATTTGTCTTGCACACTGAATATTGTTATTATTTATGCCCCCTCCCCCTTCCTGTGCTCATTCACTCAAATTCTCATTCTTTCAGCCCTTCTCTTATACCATAGGTCCGAGGGCTTTTATCCTGCAGGTTGCTCCCTCTGATCCACTTAGAATCAATGCCTCTCATACAATATGCCAGACACAAGCTTCAGATGGAATATAAACCTGGGTATGACCCACAAACTGAGCACAGAGTGTTTTAAAACACTCTTCTGTGTTTTAAAAGCCACGCTCTAACTTGTGCCTGCTAAAATTACCAGTTATTTAATGTGAATTGCTGTTTGCTTCCCATCCAAAAGGTTTTTTTTTTATTTTTTAAAGATTTTATTTATTTATTTGACAGAGAGAGAGAGATCACAGTAGGCAGAGAGGCAGGCAGAGAGAGAGGGGGAAGCGGGCCCCCTGATGAACAGAGAGCCTGATGCGAGGCTCGATCCCAGGATCTGAGATCATGACCTGAGCTGAAGGCAGAGTCTCTCACCCGCTGAGCCACCCAGGTGCCCTCATCCAAAAGTTTAATATGAAACACATTCATATCACTAATTACACAAGATTGTCACACATTCACCCCGTGTCAGAGCAGAGTTACATTTCCTGCATATCTTTGAATTCATAGATAAGAAAATACAATGGTGGTTCTATCAATAATTAACTCAGATTTTTGAAATTTAGATAAGAATATCAATAGCAATAATCTTATAAATATCTAAAAAAGTTTTAACATAGAGTTGAATTGCTTTAGAAGCTTTATATAGTTGATTTCACCCTCATGAGACCATCTGATAATAACTTAATATGAATATTTGGAGAAAGTTATTAATATCTAAATGATCTCATCTCATTTTTTCTATTTTTATTTTACCTATGAATTAGTTCAAATACATACAATGTACTCATCACTGTATTCATACCTGAATTCCTTTTCTTTTTTTGAGACAGAAAGCATTGCAGTTAATGTCCCATTCACGACCCCTTCCCTGTATGTCTTTTCCAGAGGTAATTACTACATGAAATTAGTGTCTATCATTCTTATGTATATTTTATATTTTTACTATATATTCATGTATATATGTAAACCATATATAATATTTTTTTAATTTTTTTAATCTTAAACAGTTATATGGGTGGTATCATGCTGTATGTATCTTTTTGCAACTTCTCTTCTTTTTTCAGTATTACGATTCCAGTTTTGTTCATGTTGATATATGTATTTCTAGATCATTCCTTTTGACATATCTATGGTAAATCTCTAAATAATTAGCCACTTTAATTAGCAAACCTCTCATGGAAAGGTCACAGTTGACCTTGCATATTTCTCCCCATTACAGCCAATGTACTCTTGGGTATATGTGTGAGAATTTTCATGGGGTCTCTCCTTCAAAGTTGGAATTGTGAAGTCAGACCATGTATAAGTATTTAACTCTCTAGGTATTTCCAAATTGCTCTTCAAATGGTTATATTCATGTTCAAAAAGAAAAGATATTGTTCTATATGAAGATAAGACAAAATTTTCCTTTTGTTGAACAGAGAGTAAAATGTTTGTGAAGGAGTTGTGGACAAATGTGAAAATATGCCACTTTAGCATGAGGATTAATTTGAGTTAAAAGCAATCAAAACCCAGCAGGTTCATGGCAAGCTCTATACTTCTCCCTTAATTGCCTAAATTTACATTGGAAAGGGGAGGGGTTGTACTGGAACGGGAGGGAGCTATTAGCAGAGATTCCTTTTTTTCTAAGAAACTTATCTTTGGAATAGAGCAGCCATTTTCTTCTAACCATTTCCTCTCACTATCCTGCTAAATGCCTTCCCTCCCTTTGTGCTTCCAGACTCCTACCCCTCTCCTTAGTTCAGGATATCATTAAACCTCATTTTACCAGATCTCATTTGGAAGCTCTTATGTTTATATGGATTCCTCTTATATAAGAATTAGCCTTTGACTCTTCTGTTAATTTGTCTCCTGTCAATTTAATTCTTAAACCAGCCAGAAGAATTTTGAGGGGTAAGAGGAAAATTTTTCCTCCTCAATCCCTAGGATGTTCAATAAACCTAAAGCCTACTTTAAGGAGACAACAATAAATATAATTTTAAAAGGTAAGTTCAAACTCTATGACACTGACATAGTTTTTGGAATGTAGGTGAAGTTTGGTGGGGTGAGGTACAGAGCTGATGACCAAGAAAGAATTCTTGAGATATCTTTGGCGCAAAATGGTGGTTTCATTAAAGCACAGGGACAGGACCCAAGGGCAGAAAGGGCTGCTGTACCCAGGTTGTTTGGGGGGGGGGCTGATTATATATTTGGGAGTTGGGGGAGATTAAAAAAAAGGGAGATTTTCAAAAGAACTTTCATATGCTAAAGAGGACCTACAAGATACTGGAAGTTTTGCCATTGTCAAGTTAAGTTTGTTTTCCCCTCTAGTAAGGAATAAACATTAAGACAGTTGGGAGCTTCCTGGAGGAACTTTATATTCTACCTGTCTCAAGTATTTGTCAATGGGCTGCAGATTATAAGGTCATTTATTTTTATCTACATTTCCTTCAAGAAATTAGGTTATTGATAAGAATGCTTTTTTCGTATAAACCACTAAGACATTTGTAAACTGAGGGAGACTCATGTCTTGCAGGCCTATAATCTCTATAAGTTAACCATTTGTTTTTCTTTCCCTTATCTTTAGGGCAGTCAAAGATGCCTGAGGAATGTCACACACATCCCACCTGGGAGTGGGGTGGGGAGGGTTGTGGGGTGTCAGCTTGTGTTTTGTTCTCAGCTTGCCTTCTGTTCCTTCATCAGCATTATTTGGTCAAATGTATGCACTAAGGAACATTATAAGAAGAGGTCTTATGAAATTCTCCTCTATAGTTAATACAGGGAGAAATGCTCTTCTAACTCTTGTATTATATAATGGCTCCTTTTTATTGTTATTTTTTCCCCCTAATATATGTTTATTTTATTTTTTCAGTGTTACAAGATTAATTGTTCATGTACCATATCCAGTGCTCCATGCAATACGTGCCCTCCTCAATACCCACCACCAGGCTCGCCCAACTCCCCACTCCCTCCCCTCCAAAACCCTCAGTTTGTTGCTCAGAGTCCAGTCTCTCATAATTCATCTCCCCCTCTGATTTCCTCCCATTCCCTCTTCCCTTCCTTCTCACAATGCCCTCCATGTTTTTCCTTATGTTCCATATGAAAGTGAGACCATAAGATAATTGGCTCTCTCTGCTTGACTTATTTCACTCCACATAATCTCTTCCAGTCCCGTCCATGTTGATACAAAAGTTGGATATTTGTCCTTTCTAATGGAGGCATAATATTCCATTGTATATATGTACCATATCTTCTTTATCCATTCATCTGTTGAAGGGCATCTTGGTTCTTTCCACAGTTTGGTGATTGTGGCCATTGTGGCCATTGCTGCTATGAACATCAGGGTACATGCGGCCCTTCTTGTACTGCATCTGCTTCTCCTGGGGTACCCAGGAGTGCAATTGCAGGGTCATAGGGTAGCTCTATGTTTAATTTCTTGAGGAATCTCCACAGTTTTCCAAAGTGGCCACACAAGCTTGCAATCCCACCGACAGGGTAAGAGGGTTCCCCTTTCTCCATACCCTCTCCAACATTTGTTGTTTACTGTCCTGTTGATTTTGGCCATTCTAACTGGTGTAAGGTGGTATCTCAGTGTGGTTTTGATTTGAATCTCCCTGATGGGTAAAGATGATGAACATTTTTTCATGTGTCTGTTAGCCATTTGTATGTCTTCTTTGGAGAAATGGCTCCTTTTTAGATACAATGGGAAAGATATCTTTTGGGTGGCTCAGTTAAGTGTCTGCCTTCAGCTCAGGTCATGATCTCAGACTCCTGGGATCGAGCCCCACATTGGGTTCCCTGATCAGTGGAGAGTCTCCTTGTCCTTCTGCCTCTGCTGTTCCCCCTACTTGTGTTCTCTGTCTCTTTCTCAAATAAATAAGTAAAATCTTAAAAAAAAAAAAAAAAAGAAAGATGCCTTTGTAGGGACTGTAAAAAAAATTGTACTTCTTGACATCTGGTTTTATTTGATCCTCTATACCCTGTAAATTTTATAAGTGTTGTTATTTTCTTCTTTGCTTTGACCACTGGAAGCTTTGACTATACAACCAAGTGTGTGATGGCCATTGGAAAGAGTGTGAAACAGGGCAACAGAATAAACTCGTGCTTGGCACAGTTTTCTTTTCTTACTCATACCCTCTCTCCAACCAAATTTTCCAGTGAATTTATTTCATGTAGCGATAATATTAGTTTTTATAAGCTGTCTCAAATCCCTTTTGGAGTGAAGTGAGGTATATAAAAATAAATTAGTAAATAAAATGAAGAAAAATTGAGTGAGAAAAACAAGTCATCATCATCAGTTTTAACTATACTCTCAATCTGAAGCTCCAGTCTAGCTTTTTAAACTACCTTCCGGGGGCGCCTGGGTGGCTCAGTGGGTTAAAGCTTCTGCCTTCGGCTCAGGTCATGATCTCAGGGGCCTGGGACCGAGCCCCGCATCAGGCTCTTTGCTCAGTGGGGAGCCTGTTTCCCCCTCTCCCTCTGCCTGCCTCTCTGCCTGCTTGTGATCTCTCTCTCTCTCTGTCAAATAAATAAATTAAAAAATCTTTAAAAAAACAAAACAAAAAAAAAACACTACCTTCTGGACATTTCCAGTTAAATGATTTACAACTGACTCAAACTCTAAAACATAACCCATCCTCTTCCTCACAAAATAGCCTCCTCTTTCTGATATCCCATCAAAAATGTTCCATTGATTACTTTTCATAAGAAAAGTTTAATTATGCATGTTATTATTAGTGGTAGGATAATACCATAATTTGTTAGTCCCTCCACAACATCAACTATAAAATATTATCACTTAATATAGAAATTTGGAGTTTTCTTGGTCTCTTTTCAAATGTAAATAATAGATTGTTTAGTATGTGTTCTAAAAGTTAGGTATGATGGGTACCCTATGCTCAATACCAGGATACAGAGTGAGGTGGACACAATCCCTGCCCTCAAAGAAGGAAATCTCAGCAACATCTCTGACTCTTCCACTCTGACTCTTCTTCACCTGACATATTTAGTCACCAAATGTAACTCATTCTTCTTTTGTCTTATTTTGTGGGATCCCCGTTCTATTCATGTACAACCCTTATTGCTTGTGGTTCTTTCACCTCATTCTTAGACCACTGTGTTCTCTTCCTCATTAATTTCTCCAATCGTAGGCCCCCAATCCTGCCATCTTTCTTACTGTCCTCTACTGTCAGATTAATATTCTCCAAATATCTCTTGGCCATCTCTCTCCTGCTTCAGGTAGCTCTACTTTCCCTTCTTATCCCTAAGCCTGTCTGGCAACTTTCTCCAAGCACCAGTTCAACTTTTACCTCTCCTGTTTCTACAGTAATTTTCCCATGCACCATTGCTCCCATTCTAAGGCAAGATACCTCTCCTGCTTCAGAGAGAGTGGAGAAGCTTCAGGTTCCTGTGATCCCCTCCAACCCTCACACTCCACCACGTCCAACATGTCCACTTCTTTCATTTACCTATCCTTCATATCCTTCCTCTCAACTCTGAGGAAATTGTGCTTATTTATTCCTGTTGACTTCTAAGTGAATATAGATAATATGTGTTTGGGCAAAGTCTATGTTTGCAGTCCTGACAAATAGAAGAAATGACAGTGCTAGATTCCTATTTGAGAAAGAAATAGAGAAGCTTGGTAATTACAGTGTGGTTACACCCAGAGAAGGAGCATGTTTACCACAGAAAACATCTTCCATGTGTAATTTATGGAGAAAACATTAAGAACTGACCTGACTTAAAAACAGAGATTTACTTAATGAGTTTTGAAACCACTCACTTGGGTCAAGTCTAATAGTAAAATAATGTAATTAAATTTTTAATGGAGAAAATATGGGCTGGAAAAATAAATTAAATATAATTTTCAATTATTCATATGGTGAAAGACAGCAGGAACTCCTCCAATGAAAGTTTTGATATAAACTCCTCTAATCAGCACCAAATCCTATTCCATTCCAAAGAAGAGCAAAAAGCTGATATGGAAAAAAGAGAAAAAGGTGATTACTCACTGCAAGGAATGCTGTAAGGTTTACCAGGAACAAGGGGTCCTTCTGATGTGATCCTTTCCTCTACTTACGTAATTGCCTCCTCCACCTCCTCCTACTGCTCAGTATTTGTTTTTTCTTTCGAAATGTCAATCTTGAAAAGGTTTCAATTCACTCTTAAGTATTCATCCCTTAGTAAGCATTTGAAAAAAATGTAATCAGTTCTCCTTAGGGGGTTCTGTGGTAGAATTCTTGGTACTCAGCTCCCCATTAAAGCTAATCTGAGTGCAGTTGATGGCTCACAGCAGGAATTATAAAGCTATTAGTAATTGAAGAAATTTATATGGAATCACTTACCTTTTGAGGGTCTCTCTACACCCCCCCCCACCACAGTAGCTTCTGTAAAGGGTGAGGTGACAGAGTAATAGATGGTTCTGTGTGGGCTCTTTGCTGTGGACCCTTCAGCAAAATCAATCCTTACATACAATTAAAACATCTTGAATACAACCATATATATCACCAAACTAATACAGCTATTAAACCAGAGTATCTCAAGAATTCTTTGAAGACCTGCATTCACTTTATAAGACCTCAAGTTATACCTAGTAGTGAGAGCAAACATCCCATATAACATGGGATGGACAGAGTGCTCTTAAGAATAAAGAATGAAAAAAAAAAAAAAAAGAAAAAAAAAAAAAAAAAAAAAAAAAAAAAAAAAAAAAAAAAAAAAAAAAGAATAAAGAATGAGGGGTGCCTGGGTGGCACAATGGGTTAAGCGTCTGAAACTTGGTTTCAGCTCTGGTCATGATCTCATAGGTCATGGGATTGAGCCCCATGTTGGGCTCCAGGCTCAATGGGGAGTCTGCTTGGGATTCTTTCTCTCTTCTTCTTCTTCCTCCTATGTCTCTCACTTTCCCCTCTCAAATAAGTAAATAAATCTTAAAAAAAAAAAGACTAAAGAGTGAAAATAATACAGCTATTCAGTTGAAAGCCTTTGCAAAGAAAGCACAACAAACTTGAAAATTCTGGATAGCTATCTTAGAAGGATGGGGTATGCCTGGAGATTTCGAATAATTGAAGAATGCCATGAGGGTTAATTGATGTCAGTAGTGCAAGGCTGAGGAAACCACTCACTGTGGATTGAAGGTGAATAATTTGTTCCATCCAGGGCTATTTTCTGAATGACCTATACTGATTCCCATCAGCAGATAGAATTAGTTATCTCTGCCAATGTGTCCCTTCAGGGCCTGCTCATTTTTCAATTCACTGCCATTTGGTTGAGTTATTCCCTAAATGAATCAATCACTAATTCATAATTAGGTCTAATGACAGCATAAATCTCTGCAGTGGAAAACTTTGGAGATGACAACGTGAATCTTTCGACAATTCAGAGATACAGCATGCTTGTTATTCTTAAAACCATTGAAGTCTTGACTGAAAATCTTGGTCAAGACATATGAGAATTTTTTGTGGTTGGGTTTAGTGTGATGAACTAAATACTTCTTTTGTTCATCTTTTTTTGTTTTTGTTTTTCATACACACATGCAGCAACTATTTTAGAGTGTTAGATTTATCAATGCCACTGACATAAGAGGTCTTGTCATCAGCTCAGTGTTATAGGGAATATGATATGAAAGTAACTATTGCTACACTTTAAGGCCAGCTCATCATCCTTGAGGACCAAAGAGTCACAGGAGAAATCCCCTGAAACTCTGCTAAAACTCTAGAAAACAATGGGCTATAAAATAATAAGGCTGGTTAAGCCAGCTGGATTTTCTAATTCATCCTTCTCTCTGTGAGGCTTGGGAGAGTGCTGGCCCCAGTGTAGTGCCATTGGTCTCATAGCCAGAACTCATTGTATTCTCTTATCCTTACTCTGCTACGTGCTCCTAACTACAGTCGAATGTACATTTAAGTGTGAACCATACTTGCTCTTGATGTATTCCCTCCCTACCCCCTTCCAATATTCAGAGCCCTGGTATCTTTGAGGTCATGATGAAACCCAAAAATACTCCACGGCAATAGCTCATGGGAATGCTGAGCATGCCTATAGTGTGGACCTTCCCCTTTCCCTTTTCCTGCCCCAGGGAAATACTTCCCAGTTCTAAACATCTTGATTTCTGGTATGCAGCAGCAAATACCAGTGGACTACTTAATTACTCTCTCTCACAAGTTTGTCTAGCTGTTCTCTTTTCACCAAACTGCCTTAACACTTTCCATCAGCTTAGGTAAGTCAAATATGGAGGAACGTGTTTGATACCGGAAAACTGGTCACTGTGTTATGGCCCAAGGGCCAGCATTCCCTGATGTGGGAAACAAAGGCAGAAGAAAAAAATTATTAAATTTCCTTACTACCTAGAGTCCACTGACAAGTCCTTGAAACAGGCAGGGTGACATTCCTCCAGGAACTCAACTGCCTTGATGTTAATACTTTGCTAAGGGCAAAAGGCAATCCTAGCCTGAGTCCACTGTCCCCCAAGATCCTGTAAGTTTACTCTAGCATATAGAAATTCTTTCAGAAATTTCCTTTATCTCAAAAAAAAAAAAAAGAAAGAAATTTCCTTTATCTCTAAACCCCTCTAAGATATGTGATGGTAATCATTCCCGAAGCATATGTTCCACCTATATACATCTGAAGGGTCTTATGACTAAGGTTTCATTAGACAGTAATAAATGACCTTTTCCCAACAATAGCTAAGTCACTTCAAGGTCCTGAAGACCTTGTTTTCCAAATTCCTTAGGCTTAAGCTATCCCTAACCCCCTCCCAAATTGTAGGTATATAACCACCACCCCTCATGACCCCATTGTAGCTCTTTCTGCCTGCAGGCCCTGCCCCTCTGCTTTAATAAAATCACTTTTTTGTATCAAAGATGTCTCAAGAATTGTTTCTTGTCCATCTGCTTCAAACACTAATGTCTTCCTACATTATTCCCCAGCCCTCTCTCATCCAACACAGTATTTAAATGAATACATGTTTCATGTATGAATATGATGGGGTCTAACGTCAGAGCAAAATCCAGACTGTTGCTTTTTTGGGCTCTTTATTTGTTATTTACTCTCAGCTATAGAAGAGGACTAGAGTCATAATGCAACTTGAATGTCCTCGCCACCACTGCTTCCTAACAACTGTCTGATACAGACAACTCATGCTTAATCTCAGCCAAAATATTGAGAACTTTCAGTTTCATATTTAATATATTTTAAAGCAACTGTAACATTTCAGAATTCATACTTCCCTGCACTAAGAAGTAAAACAACTTAGGGAAAACCTTAACGAAATCTTATCCAGAAATAAAAATTTTGATGACATCAGCCAGAGATGTTTTCCAGTTTCTAGACTCATTCTTTTTTGACCTGGCTAGTCCTAAGTAGTCTGGATTAATGAATCTTCTGAGGTAAACTAGAACTGATGTTGTGGAGAAATGGAACTTCAGTCTAGGTCCAGATCCAAGATGCTCTTTTTGCCCATGATTCAACTACACTACCAAAAATTAAAGCTACCCAAGATCATTTTCAAGTGGGATCAATGGGCCAACTCTGCATTTAATTCAACATGGATGTGTCCTTGGCCTCAGCAGTCTTTGGCAGGCCATTTAAATGAGATGTGTGTGTGTGTGCCCCTCAGAGATACACATGGGATTTACTGTCAATAGACCATGAGCACACTTTTGGCCATGGAAAGGACTCCACCCTTCCAGAACTCTTCTAATTTCATAGCTAAGCACTTGCTCCATTATTAACACATTCCCAGGCAAGAAAAATAAAAGTTAGAAAACTCTACAGAGCCAGTCACATAATCACACAGATTAATTGTTCTTCCAATAGCAACATTTAAAAACAGCTGGCATGTGGCCTCTCTACCCACGGGTTATCCCAGAATCAGAGATTCAGAGCAGGAAGAGAGACCTTGAGAGAACATTGATGCAATCCCTTGGTCCTTCTGGAAGCCTGCAACTAAATCATCCCAGACAGAGGTACATTTGCCCGAATTTTAATGAGCTCTGGGGATAAGTGCTCTCATGACTTCCTATTTGGAGTAGGATAAAAATCTTTTCTCACAGCTAAACAATCTCTCCCTTTAGAGCTGAAGTCTATTCATTATGTCTGGCTGTGGTTTGATTTGGAGAAGGGCTTCTCTAACAATTCCTATACAACACATTCTTCACAGGAAAAGAAGTCGCTTTGGACCATCCTCTCACAAAACTCTAAAAATATTAATTTTTTTTGGTGACATTCATTTGTTTCTCAACATTATCTCTATTTCTCCTTAGCTTTTAACTCTAGAGTTAAATTTTATTTTCCAGCAAAGTCTAACAAGATCTGAGTAAAATAAAGTCTCCATGCTGTACACTGTGGTAGCCATCAGTCATATGTGTGCTTAAAATATGGCTAATGTGACTGAGAAACTGAAATTTAAACTTTATTTGATTGTACAAAATTTAAGTTTAGATCTAAAGACTGGTATTTGTTATAGTGTTTGGAAGATGTTAAGTATGTTTGGGACATCTTGGGTTTGTGCATCTACTTTTTCAAATGTAAATTTTATGACATAAATAAAGTTCAAGTATTGCTGATGAAAATTTAGCACCCACATTGAGATGTCTTATAGTGTGCAAAGCACAGAGGATTTTGAAGACTTAATATAAAAAGAAAAATTTATCTCATTAATATTTTCATATTGATTACATGTTGAAATCATAATATTTTGGATACACAGGGGAACTAGAGACTGAATTGTTTCTGTACTCTCCCCAGAAAAATTCTTATGTTGAAACCCTAATCCTCCATGTGATGGTATTTGGAGGTAGGACCTTTAAGAAGTAATTAGGTCATGAGGGTGTCCTCACAAGGACCCAATCATGCTGACACCTGGACCTTGGACTTCCCAACCTCCAAAAATGTGAATGATGTTCATTGTTGAAGCCACCCAGTCTATGGTATTTTGTTATAGCAGTGCGAACTAAGGCACTGGCTTAAATAAAATATGTTATCAAAGCTAATTTTACCTTCCTAAAAAAACTATTCCTTATATAACTGATCACAGTCTTGGAAAGAATCTCTTAATGAGCGTTCTATCCCTTACTATATCAAGCCCTCATAAGCATCGTAAATCTGACACAGGACTAAAAGGTTGAGAGAGGAAAGGAAGGAAGCTGTAACATCAAGATTTTAAATGTTGCACCACAAGGTCATGATTAGAAGCGACCCTGGGAAAAGAATTTAAGGTCTTCTACATGGTCTTATCACTCCAGTTAGTTATAAAATTAAATGTCTAATGTATATAAGCATGTCAACTTTAAGCGTTTTTTTTCTTTTGTTTTGTATTGTTTGTTTCAGATCTTGCATATGATTATGCATATGATTGATGAGAAGTGGAAGTCTGCAAAAAAAGGAAAAATGCTGCAAAAGGTATTTTACAAGTCGTTAGGATGTCTGGCTGGTGCAGGAAGCCCTCAGACAGACCCATCTGCACAGGGTTATGCTGGGTTACATATGGTGTGATGTGTGTGCGCAAGTTTGTGGCTAGAGACTTGTATTCCAAGGCCGAATTCAAAGAGATGAGAGGCCTTGGCAATTTGAAAATTTAGGAAGCTATTTCAATTGCAACTAAGTATAAAAACATTGGCATCATTATAAGTTGGAAGTAATTTATTAAAATGTTACCTCATAGATTAGAGCTAAGAAAGGGCCCATTGCCAGACCCAACTCTGTCCAGGAGGAGAGATGATCATGCAGCGATGCCCACTGAAAGTTGATTTTTGGGAAGTAGGGGGTTGGTGTTCACCTTATCACCTAAGTTAAAAGCTGGTTTTTATTTCCCTTTGGAACCCCCTTCAGGTGTCTTTTAATCATACTAAAAGAACATTTTATGTGTGTACCCCCTGTGATCATAAGCATTAATATTTTATATGTTCTCATGAATTCTGATCTTCTAAGAAAGTAACATGTAATGACTGGCCTCTTTCCTTTGATGTGAGCTGTATTCATGAAAGCACCATTGTGAAGGTCAGGAAAGGGAACCTGGCCTGTTCTGACAGAGGAACACCTAAGAGGATGAACATAGAAGGCATGAGATGCCTTGTTTCCAGATCTTTTAATGAATCATCATGAGAATTTGAGCAAGTTAACTTTCCCCTCCAACTTCTCCTCGACATTTTGAAATACCAGCCTCTTGTTATTTCATTTTTTTAAAATATGCAAACACCAACAGGAATGTAGCCAGCCTGCTATCAGAAGTTCCCTGAGGGCATGGACTGTGTCTCCAACTTCTGGGTGTCCTAAGTCCTGCGGTGTATGTGACCTGGTACAAAAGTCTACATGAAATATTGTGTAATGTGTTTTCTAGTCCTTATGCATATGAAAAGTATGTCCACCTTGCACATTGTTAAAGCTATTAAATATGAGAATTTGTGTTTTTTTGGGAAGATTTCATTTATTTATTAGAGAGAGAGAGACAGTACAAGTAGGCAGAGCAGCAGGCAGAGCGAGAGGGAGAAGCAGGCTCTCCATTGAGCAGGGAGCCTGATGTGGGGCTCAATCTCAAAACCCTGGGAATCATGACCTGAGCCTAAGGCAGCTGCTTAACTGACTGAGCCACCCAAGCACTCCAGATATGAGAATTTGAATGCTAAAATGACTCTGGAAGATTGCTTAGTAAATCCCTTCATGGGACAACTCACAAAGCTGTGACCCATGCATTAATGTCACTTCTAAATCCTGTAGCTAGTTAGCAGAAAATTGCAGCTAGAATCCAGGTCATGGAAAGATTTGCTTCTTTCCGTTGTCTTAGCAATAGCTGAGATTATTTAGGTGGACATTTATGTACAACTCTAATTCACAGACAAAATATTTCAGAGTCCATCTTTTGTTCCCTCCTTTTAACTTTAAAAGAGTCATGGTAGAGGTGCCTCGGTGGTTCAGTCAGTTAAGCACCTGCCTTTGGCTTGGGTCATGATCCCAGCACCCTGGGATCAAGTCCCACATCAGGGTCTCTGCTCAGCAGGGCACCTGCTTCTCCCTCTCCCTCTGTCTGCCACTCTGCTTATTTGTGCTCTCTCTCTCTCCCTCTGTCAAATAAATAAATAAAATCTTAAAAAAGAAAGAGTCATGGTATAAGAAAGTAATTTTTACTGTGTTTTTAGAAAAATAATTTTTAATCTTTTGATGCCTAATGTTCTCAATGCCAAAAGTTAAAACCAAATGTGTATTATATGATGAAATGATATATTGTTAACATCCAACATCACTTAGGGAGCATTTACTGTGTGCCAGGAACTGTGCCAAGCTCTTCACATGCATTATCTCATTTGATCTTCCAACATCCCAAGGAGGTAGGCTCTAGTACGATTAGTACTTTGCAATGAAAGAACTGATATGCTGGATGGTTACCTAATAGCTCAAAGTCAAACATTAATCTATTTCAGTGATGGAATCAATCGGGCATCTGTAGGTTCTGAAATACACTTGACCCTTCAACATCTGCTCTCACAATCAACTCATCTGTTTAAAAATGCTACATCAGGTGAGCTCATGTTGTGATTCCCAAGCCATTTGAAGTGGGATATAGGCATAGATGGATATAAACATACACACACACACATAGACATAGATATATTCACCTAGTTTTCACTTCTAATGAAATTCTGAAAAACAAACATTAAAGACAGACGCAGGGCGCCTGGGTGGCTCAGTCAGCTAAGCATCTGCTTTCAGCTCAGATCAAGATCTCTGGGTCCTGGGATCCAGCCCCATTGGGCTCCCTGCTCAGCAGGGAGTTTGCTTCTGCACCACTCCCCTCATGCTCTCATAAATAAATAAATAAATAAATAAATAAATAAATAAATAAATAAATAAAGGCATTAATTTAAAAAACCATTAAAGACAGACCCTTTGTTTTAATGTATTATTGGATTTGGTTTGCCAATATTTTGTTGAGGATTTTTGCATCTATGTTTACCAGAGATATTGGCCTATAGTTTTCTTTTTTGTAGTGTCTTTCTCTAATTTTGTTTTCAGGGTAATTCTGGTTTGTAGAATGAACTTGGAAGTCTTCCTTCATCTTTATTCACCACAATCAAGTGGGATTTATTCCAGGGATACAAGAGTGGTTCAATATTCACAAATCAATCAATGTGATACATCACATTAACAAGAGAAAGGATAAAAACCATATGATCATTTCAATAAATGCAGAAAAAGCATTTGGCAAAGTACAACAACACCAATTCAGGATAAAAATCATCAACAAAGTAGGTTTCAAGGGAACATACTGCAACATAATTGGAACCGTATATGAAAAATTCACAGCCAACCTCATACTTAGTGGTGAAAAATGGAGAGCCTTTCCTCTAAGATCAGGAACAAGACATGCATGTCCCTTCTCCCCACTTTTTTCATTGTGGTACTAGAATTCCTAGCCACAGAAGACAAGCAAAAGAACTAAAGACATTCAAATTGATAAGGAAGAAGTAAAACTTATTATTTGCAGATAACATGAAAAATACTAGAAAACTCTAAATATTCCACCCAAAACTACTAGAACTAATGAATGAATTCAGTAATGTCACAGGATACAAAATTAATATACAGAAATCTTTCTGTACACTAATAATGAAATAGTGGAAAGAGAAATTAAGAAAACAGTCTTGGGACTCCTGGGTGGCTCAGTGGGTTAAGCCTTCAGCTCAGGTCATGATCCCAGGGTTCTGGGATCGGGCTCCTTGCTCAGTGGGGAGCCTGCCTTTCCCTTTGACTGCTGTTCCCTCTGCTTGTGCTCTCTCTCTCTGACAAATAAACAAATAAAATCTTTAAAAAAATAAAAAGAAAACAGTCTTACAGTTGCATCAAAAAGAATAAAATGCTGAGGAACAAACTTAACTAAGAAGGTGAAAGACCTATATTCCAAAAACTATAAAACATTGATAGAAAGGAACTGAAGACAACACAAACAAATGGAAAGATAGGCCATGCTCATGGATTTGGAAGAACAAATATTGTTAAATGTTTATACTACCTAAAGCAATTACAGATTTAATGCAATCCTTATCAAAATACCAACAATGTTTTTTTTTTTGTTTTTTTGTTTTTTTTTTTTACAGAATTAGAGCAAATAATCTTAAAACTTGTATGGAACCACAAAAGATCCTAAATAGCCAAAGCAATTTTGAGAAAGAAGGACAAAGCTAGAGGTATCACAAACCCAGATTTGAAGGGATACTACAAAGCTGTAGTTAGCAAAACAGTATGATACTGGCACAAAAACAGACATATAGATCAATGGAGCAGAGCAGAGAACCCAGAAATAAACCCAAATCTGTATGGTCAATTAACCTAGAACAAAGGAGGCAAGAATATACAATGGGGAATCGAGTCTCTTCAACAAATGGTGCTAGGAAAACTGGACAGCTACATGCAAAACAATGAAACTCAACTACTTTCTTACACCATACACAAAGATAAACTCAAAAAAGGATTAAAGACTTAAATTTGAAACCTGAAACCATAAAAATCCTAGAAGGAAAGATAGGCAGTGATTTCTTAGACATCACCCATGGAAACATTTTCTACATATGTTTCCTTAGGCAAGGAAAACAAAAGCAAAATTAAACTATTGGGACTACAACAAAATAAAAAGCCTTTGCACAGCAAAAAGGAAACCATTCGCAAAATGACAAGACAAATTACTGAATGAGACAAGTTATTTGCAAATGATATTATCTGATAAGGGATTAATATTTAAAATATATAAAGAACTTCTACAGCTCAACACCAACCCCCCCAAAACCAAAACAACAACAACAACAACAAATAATCTGATTAAAAATGGGCAGAGGACTTGAATAGATGTTTTTCCAAAGAAGACATACAAATTACCAGTAGACACACAAAAAGATGCTCAACATCACTCATCATCAGGGAAATGCAAATCAAAATAACAATGAGCTATCACCTCACACCTGTCAGAATGGCTAGAAACAAAAAGAAAAGATATAACAAATGTTGGTAAGGATGTAGAGAAAAAGGAACTCTCAAGAACTGTTGGTGGGAATGCAAACCGGTGCCCCCACTGTGGAAAAAAGTATGGAGGTACTTCAAAAAATTAAAAATAGAATTACCATATGATTCAGAAATTCTACCACTGAGTGTCTACCTAAAGAAAATTAGGAGACTAATTTGAAAAGATATATGCCTTTCTATGTTTATTGCAGCATTGTTTACAATAGCCAAGATATGGAAGCAGCCAAAGTGTCTGTCCATAGATGAATGGATAAAGAAGATGTAGTATGTACATACAATATGGAATATTACTCAGCCATAAAAAATAAAATCTTGCCATTTGTAATAACACGGGTGGATCTAGAGGGTATATAGCTAAATGAAACTAGACAGAGAAAGACAAATACCATAGGATTTTACTCATCTGTGGAAGTTAAGAAGCAAAACCAAATAGACAAAGAAAAAAGATACGAACAGAAAAACAGCTTCTTCTTCTTTTTTTACAAAAAAGGTTTTATTTATTTATATGACAAAGGGAGACACAGCAAGAGAGGGAACACAAGCAGGGGGAGTGGGAGAGGGAGAAGCAGGCTTCCCACTGAGCAGGGAGCCTGATGTGGGACTCCATCCCAGGACCCTTGGATCATGAAGTGAGTCCAAGGCAGTGCTTAATGACTGAGCCACCCAGGTGCCCCAGAAAAACAGATTCTTAAATACAAAGAACAAATTGGTAGTTGCCAGAGGAGGTGTAGGTGGGGGGATGATGAAATAGATAAAAGGGAAGAGTACTACACTTATTGTGATGGGCACTGAGAAATGTATAGAACTGCTGAATCATTATATTGTACGCCTGAAACTAACAGAGCTCTGTAGGTAATTATACTTCAAAAAATAACAGATCAGTTTTAAACAAACTATTGACCACTGTATCTCATGAAAACTTAAATCCACAGTCCTGAGCGAAAGCGTATGCATCATAAGATGCTAGTGCTGGAAGGAAACAAGAAGGGCATCTGGTTATTGATGAGGATATTTATTTGCTTTTATTTTCCTGGTCATGCACACTGTGTGGTAGAAACTATTAGTGTTTGCTCACATCCCATTCTTTATGGGAGATTAAACTTCCTTGCTTCTTTGTAGTTAGTTGCCAGTTCTGGACAGTGGTCAATGAGTAGAAATTAAATGTGTCACTTCCCTCCAAAGCTTCTAATTACTGAGGGAAGGCCATATAATATTCTTTTTCTCTACAATGTCAATGAAACGCTGTTTGTTTCCATAGTATGTGGCTTCAGGATGGTGAAGACTTCATTCGCCTGGTTCACCATAAAACTGTGTGGAGAGCAACTGTTTTGGAGAATTACTTAAACCTATAGTAGACTTTGCTTAATAAGAAATAAATCCTCAGAAGTCAGGGATATTTATCACTACAGTGACAAATTTAGACTATTCTTAATATCCACAGCAGTTTTGAGAGTAAGCTTGGTAGAAAAGTCACTGTCCTTGTGACAAAGCATTAATTTATTTTATGCTTAAGCAAGAACAATATTATTGCCACAATCTAAAAGTCATAACCAAACTGTGTAATCAGAGGAAAGAAATGACTACAACAAATCACTCATTTGTTCAATCAATATTTATGTACCAATTTTCTTTTAAAAAATGCTCTTATATAATTAATCTTGGCATTAAAATAGAACTTAATGATGGATTAAATAGGAGGGTAAAGAAGAGAATAGAATAGGTTGAAAATCAGTAAAGGATTTATGGTCAGATGTCTGAAAGGACCTGAACATGGTATCAACTATTAAAATGTAGAAGACTAAAAGGGGAAGCATTTTGAGTGTGAGGTAAAGATCAAATTCCCAGGTAGGTAACTGAGAAGTTTAAAAAGAGATTTCCAGAATGGAAGTGTCAGTGAGGAAGTTGGGTATATATACATGGCTGATTCTCAAAAGAAAGATTTGACCTACTGACAGAGATTTATAATAACAGTAAAATTAGTTAAGTATCTAGGAATTAACTGAACCAAGAACCTATAAGATTTGTATAGAGTATATTTTTTATACTCTGTTAAAGAATGTCAACCATATTTATGCAAAAAGGAGAAATATACTTTGTTAACTGATGGAAGGTTTCATACTTTAAAGATCTTCATTTTTCTCAAGTTTATCTGTAAATTTGAGCATTGCCAAAATAAATTTGCAGAGAAAGCTTTTCGAAGATACTGGACAATTTACTTCAAAGTAATGTGAATCCTAGGTTACTTTGACAAAGAAGAGCTAATACAAGGATCTTCCTTTATCACATATGAGGACATATTTCAAAGTTGTAGTAATAAACAGAGGTGTGGTGGTAGCGGTATAAGATAACTATATCTGCATATATGCAAAAATATTGCATAACTGTATTAACTAGATATATGATCATGCTGGCACCATTAATCAATAAGGAAATAGTAGATTGTATAGTGGAAGGTATTGGGAGAAAACTTGCTTACCAATTGAGACCCAAGGCAAGATGGCGGAGGTGTAGGAGGCACAGAGAGCACTGGGATCCAGAAAGAGGCTGAAAACCACTCTAAAAGCCGGCAAACACAATAGGAGAGAGAAAAGAATAAGAACAGCAATTCTAGGAGCAGAAAATCGACCACTTTCAGAAGGTAGGACATGTGGAAAAAGTGAATTTAAAGATTTTTTTTTTTTAATTTATTTGACAGAGAGAGAGGGATCACAAGTAGACAGAGAGGCAGGCAGAGAGAGAGGGGGAAGCAGGCTCCCCGCATAGAAGAGAGCCCGATGTGGGGCTCCATCCCAGGACCCTGAGATCATGACCTGAGCTGAAAGCAGAGGTTTTAATCCACTGAGCCACCCAGGCGCCCCGGAAAAAGTGAATTTAAAGCGACAGGAAGAGAGACCCCTTGGGGAGGGGCTGGCTCCCAGCAGCCCCAGAGCCTCGGAGCACAAAATCCGGAACTTCTACTCCGCTCCGCTGAGGGACATTGCTCCGGAGGCTAACCGGGGGTTCAGCCCTCGTGGGAACAGTGTGGTTTCAGGACCTGTGGGGTCACTGAGGGACCAGGGGAGCCCGAGTGTGGCAGAGCTCCCAGGTATCGGGGCGGAGAAGCCGGCGGCAGAG
>CM053606.1:104241580-104269028 GCA_028646535.1 Procyon lotor | reverse complement strand
CAATCAAGAAATGGGCAGAAGATGTGAATAGACATTTCTGCAAAGAGGACATCCAAATGACCAACAGACACATCATATATATGCGATGGAATACTATGCAGCCATCAAGAGAAACAAAATCTGGCCATTTGCAATGACGTGGATGGAACTGGAGGGTATTATGCTAAGCAAAATAAGTCAGTCAGAGAAAGACAATTTTTACATGATCTCTCTGATATGAAGAATTTGAGAGGCAAGGAGGGAGTTTGATGGGGGTGGGGGAGAGAAATGAAACAGGAAGGGATGGGGAGGGAGACAAACCATAAGAGACTCCTAGACTCACGAAACGAACTGAGGGTGGCTGGGAGGTGGGGGGTGGGAGAGATAGGGGTAGGGTGGCTGGGTTGTGGACATTGGGGAGGGTATGTGCTGTTAAGTGCTGTGAAATGTGTAAGCCTGATGATTCACAGACATGTACCCCGGGGCAAATAATACATTATATGTTAATAAAAATTAATAAAAAAAAAAAGGAAAAAAAAAACCTTGCTTATCAATTAAAAAAAAACAACCCTCTGAATCCTAACTTAAGCCACATGGGGGCAGGAGACAGGTCAAGATGGGTAAGAAAGGTAATCATGATTAGAAATGGATTGTGAGTGGGGGACTATAAGGTTAATACAAGAATAAAGAGAAGAACATTTTGAATCTCCTAAATATACAAATTATATATCCCCCTCAAAACTGAAAGGCTTGAGTATATCTAAACTTTGACTTTTTTTTTAAGATTTTATTTATTTATTTATTTGAGAGAAAGAGAAAAAGAACCAGTGGCAGGGAGGTGCAGAGGGAGAGAGAGAAGCAGTCTCCCCACTGAGCAGGTAGCCTGACAGGGAGCTCGATCTCAGAACCCTGAAATCAAGACCTGAGCCAAAGGCAGATACTTAACTGACTGAGCTATGCAGGCACCCCTAAATTCTGGCTTTTTGTTCAGCAGGAGGTCCCCAGGCAGAGTTGACAGATTATAGACTGGAAAAGAATTACAATGTTTAAAATAAGGAAGGGGTGATATCTTCAAAATGTAAGAAAACTCCTACAAATCAAGAATATAGGAAACCCCACAGACAAGCAAGCAAGGAACATAGACAGGCAATTCATAGTGAAATCCAAATGACTAACACATATATGAAGTACTGTTCAGCCTCACTAGCAATTTAATAAATGCAAAGTAAAACAAGATATGTCTTCACTTCCATCAGAGTGACAAAAGTAAGAAAATCCAAATAATATCAAGTGCTGGTGAAGATGTGTGGAAACAAAAACCATGCAGAGTTATGGTGGAAGTATAAATTAATAAAACCTTTCTGGAAAACAATCTGGCAGGACACACACACACATTGCCCTCATGACAAAAGAGAATATGCATTAAGAGAATTTAGTGTTGTTTATGCCACGGAAGAGGTAGAAGTGGTTTAGGAGAGAGGAAGGAAAACATGAAGGGCTAATGCTATGGAACTCAGTAATATGTTAGAGGTACAAATAACAATTCAAATAGATTCTTAAAATAGTGATGAATATAAACAAATGTTAAAATCAAAATGACCCTTTGGCACAATTTTGTTTTCTTTAGATTTAGTAGAACTTTGCTTTCTTGAAAATATGCACAGACAAAAACAATATTGCGGTGATATATCCCTATTCAATGGTACAATTCAAGGATACTACATATAAAAAGAAATCGAGCTGCTGTTTTTAGTCAATCTATAATCTGGCTTATAATTTAAGTTATATTCAACCCAACAGAGAATAATCTTCACTACACAAATGCAATTTCTGATGACATGTGTAAAGTTAACTACACTCCAATAGGGGAAATTTGGTTTAGAAAAGCAATACTTAAATGTTTAGAATACAGAAATACAAATGGACATGTACTGTTGTATCCTGGCCATAACTATTCTCATGCCTTACCTCTAGAGAATCTGAGTAAAGAGTCTCTTTGCAAGTATGAGCTGGAGTGACCGAATGCAACTTTGCAGATGTGTAGCCTGAATCCTGCACTATGTTTCATTGTAGTAAATGGCCTTCATGTATTCTTTTCCCAGCAAAGTGTAAGACATCTATTTATTATGATGTGTCACCACTATTTACACAGATGAGGCTAAACAGGCCCTGTGTCTTCTAGGAATGCAAATTCTTTGCCAAGAGATGGATTGATTGATTTATAAAATATTTATTTATTTATTTTAGAGACAGCAAAAGCACACGAGTGGGTGGGACAGACAGAGAGGAAGAGAGAGAAACCCAAGCAGACTCCATGCTCAGCCCAACGAGGGGCTCGATCTCATGACCATGAGATCACAACCCGAGCTGAAACCAAGGGTTGGATGCTCAACTGACTGAGCCTCCCAGGTGTCCTGACAAGAGATTTCTTTTTCGCCAATAATTGTGTTCCAAAGGAAATGCACATGATGCTTACTGATCTGCCCAATTCAGTTTCTTTTGACATTATATATATACCTATATATTTTTTCTTCTTCAGAAATGGATCTTACCATGCCAGGAGGAAAGCCAATAGTGTGATAAACTCATTTACTTAGTGAGTTTCCCATACACCCTGCTGTCATATTTTTTTGTGGTTACTTTTATTTGCATCTAAATACTTCTTAGGAAGATAGTCCCTTGCTGGTAATGTGCTATCTGTTCAGGGGAAATGAAAACATGACACATAAAAGTTTTCCTGATCAGAAAGGAAAGCCAAGGTGAGGCTGAAACTGAAGACTTACCTGAGCTTACACCTATGGTTACATACACAGACTCTCCACGCGAGAGGCATGGTTTCATTTGCAGCTGTATTTAGGATAATGAACAACACACAGTTTGTTCATCACAAATGAGGATTTCCCTGGATCAGCAACTGTGGGTTGGACACTGCCCTTTAGGACTTGGGTTTGTAGGAATCCTGTGAAGTGCCTGTTTCCCCAGTGCAGCTTCTAGATGAAAGGATGAGTAAGCATAAAAGTGGAATTTGAGATCAAGGGAGGTGTTGCAGAGGACTAAAACCCAAAATAAGTATCAACCTCAAATAGAGCTGACTATAAAGTCGAAAAAGAAGTAAGAAGGAATCTAAAATACCAAATCCTTTAAAACCAGGGAAATTGTGGTCACACATTAGAGGAGTCCTATTTCTTTGGTCTCCTCACAGGAGGCAGAAATGAGAACATGTTTCCAAGTCTTCAATAATTCTTGAAAAGAGAAGACGAGGGTAAAAGAAATGGGTTAGGAAGATGAGAGATATACTGGGTGACTGTATCAGGGATTAGCTGACCAGAGCAATGAACTCCTTACAAGGCCACAATCTCCCATTAATAGTCATAAACTCCTTAGTTTAATATTCACAATCATTCATTTACTAAATCAATCATCCATTGATAAGTTTAGTAATTTTCAAGGAGAAAAACTCTCCACAGTCCTGGGGATATCAAGTTAAATAAAGATTATCTCAGTTCTCTAGAATTTCATGGTGAAAAACAGAAAGTCAATTCACTCATTCATTTTTGCAAAGAGAAATTATATTTATTGAACATCTACTACATGCTAAGCACCATGCAAAATGCTGGGACTGTAAACCTGAGTAAAACAGACCCAACTGATACTTTCACAGAGATTACTTTTTACACTGAGAAAGAGATATTATTTAAATAATCATAAAAACAATTCCAGGGTCACGAATAAAGATAAACACGATGACTGAGGGAGACATGGCTCCCTGAAGATGTGGACCAGAATGCTAAGAAAGGCTTCCTCCAGGAAATAATTCTTGAGCCACGATCGGATAGAGGAGTAGGAGTTAGTTTGGTGAAGATGAGGAAGATAAAATTCCAAGCAAAGGAAAGAAAATTTGTAAAGATTCAGGGCATGGCATTTTTGAGCAAATGACAGAAGGCCAGTGGGCTTTAGGTAGAGAGGGCAAGAGAGAGATAAAGGTACATAAAGTGGAAGAGGGAGGGGCGCCTGGGTGGCTCAGCGGGTAAAGCCTCTGCATTCGGCTCAGGTCATGGTCTCAGGGTTCTGGGATTGAGCCTCACGCTGGGCTCTCGGGCTCTTGGGCTCTCTGCTTGGTGGGGAGCCTGCTTCTCCCTCCCTCTCTGCCTACTTGTGATCGCTCTCTCTCTCTGTGTCAAATAAATGAATGAATGAATGAATGAATGAATGAATAAAGTGGAAGAGAGAGTCCCCTCATCAGGCTTTGTGTGAAATATAAGGATCCAAATTTATCACCTGAAAACATTTAGGCAGAGAATAGCCATCATACTATTTTTGTTTGGAAAAGATCTTTTTTTTGCTGCAGCCTAAAGTAAAGTTTGGAGAACAGCCAAAAGAATGCAAGGAGATTAATAAGAAGATATCTCCAGTAGATGGAAGCTCATAGTGGCCTGGAGTAGGCAGGGTACAGTGGCCTTGGAGAGACATAAAGAGTCATTGGTGACTGAGTCAATGACTCAATATAGTGAGATAAAAAGCAAAAAGTGGGTTGAAGGAACAGGGACCCCGAGGGAAGTCGCAGAAATCAAACTGTAGGGAAGCACCCAGAAATAAATTCCTCTTAATTCAAGTCTTAAATAAGAAATTATCTGTTGGGATGCCTGGGTGGCTCAGTCGGTTAAGCAGCTGCCTTCAGCTCAGGTCATGATCCCAGGGTCCTGGGATCGAGTCCCATATCGGGCTCCTTGCTCAGCAGGGAGCCTGCTTCTCCCTCTGCCTCTGCCTGCCTCTCTGCCTGCTTGTGTGCGCGCGCGCTCTCTCTCTCTCTCTGTCTCTGACAAATAAATAAATAAAATATTTAAAAAAAAAGAAATTATCTGTTGACATGATCTTTCTGATACGAAGAATTTGAGAGGCAAGGCGGGAGTTTGGGGGTGGGTGGGGAAGAAAAATGAAACAGGAAGGGATGGGGAGGGAGACAAACCATAAGAGACTCCTAGACTCACGAAACAAACGAAGGGTGGCTGGGAGGCGGGGGGTGGGGGGGGTAGGGATAGGGTGGCTGGGTTGTGGACATTGGGAAGGGTATGTGCTATGTTAAGTGCGGTGAAATGTGTAAGCCTGACGATTCACAGACATGTACCCTGGGGCAAATATACATTATATGTTAATAAAAAGTTAAAAAAAAAAAAAAGAGATTAGCTGTTGAATGAAACCAAGGAAAGGATGTGGTATCTACCACCTGTGGAAAGCATGGGGGTGGGGCTCGGGGAGATGTAGAGCTAGATCAGGGAGGAAAGCACAGTGAAGAGTTTGTGCTGGAAGCTTGCGAGTTTAAGACAGGGTAAGTTGGTGCGGGTGCTTTTAGAAGGGGTGAGTCAAAGACAGAAACTGGCCAGAAACCCTGGAGCACCGCCATTTATGTGGAAATCAGAGAGTGGGCACCAGGAAACTACACTGAGAAGGAGCAGCTGGTTCTGTAGGAAGAGAACATAGGAGAAGGGCTAGTACAGAGGAGGAGGTAGTGTCAAGAGTCAAACTCTAAGAAGAGGGAAGACAAAATACTGGATGTTAGCAAATTAGGGTTTATCCATAATAGGACCCCCCAATATTACTCATAGCAACCCTTACTATGCTATGGAAATTCAACTTTTAAGCCCTTTTCTTTTCTCCTGTTCTTCTTCCTCTTTCTCCTTCTATCAAACCTTGTTTTTATAAGGAACTTGATCACAATTGGTCTAACACAATCATAGCAAATCCATTGTCTTCTCCATGCTTAGCCTGGAGATGGACTTAAGACTCAGTCCTGACATGAGTTGTCAGGGCAAACTGGCAAAGAGGCAACGTGCTCAGGATGATGGAGTGAAATGGGAGAAGGTTGGGTCTTTGATGACACAGCAGATCCAAGGACCAACTACCTGCAGGCTCCTTGGGGAATAAGCCCTGAAGGCCCTTTCAGGTTAAGCTAGTTTAGCCCCGTTTGTTATTGTTCCATCAGAAACCTTTCTAACAGATATTACTTAACTATTCACTCTTCCTTATACAAACTCCATTGTGTGTTCACTTTTCCCTTTATTCATTCTGATTCCCCTGCCAGGAGATTCTCTATCAAACCTTTATATGTCCCAAATCAACTCAATTTTCAAGTATCACTTTCATTATGTGCTTTTTTTCCTCTTTTTCCAAGTCCTAAATAATTATTCCTACTTCTGATCTCTCAACCATTTATTTCCCTTTCTCTAAATCTCTTTGACTATTTAAAACGTAAGTATTGAGAAAGTCCGTTATCATATAGTTTCACTTAACTCGTGGAGCAAAAGGAATAACATGGAGGGCTTTAGGAAAGGAAAGGAATTGGGGGAAATTGGAGGGGGACATGCACCATCAGAGACTGTGGACTCTGAGAAACAAACTGAGGCTTTTGGAAAAGGAGAGGGGTGGGGGGATGGTGAGCCTGGTGGTGGGTATTACGGACAGCACGTATTGCTGTCCTTATAGCACTGGGTGTGGTGCATGAACAATGAATCTTGGAACACTGAAAAAATAAAATTAAATTAAAAGAAACAAGAAGGAAAAACCATAAGTATTTATGCACCTGTCCTATATCCTTTGCTGGATCTTAATTTGCTCAAAGGGCAAGATCTGTGTCCAAATCATTTTAATTTCCCAGTGCTTAATACAATGTTTTGTTCATAGTAGGCCCTTAATAAATGGAGCTATTTAATAACATGTCTAAAAGCTCTGATATACATGAAGCTAGTAATAGAGATATATGGAAAATGTAATATTTAGGAGAGTTATGATAAGAAAAAAAAATCCGAGTAGAATAATCAAAGTCAGAGGAAAGAGTTAAGAGCTATTTCAGACAAAGTGTCATGGCAAGTGGGGTATTACTGGAGCTGTGAACCCGTTTCTCAGGACAATTTAGTGATCACAGTATACTTCTGGCACTTGGATGCTTATGGTATTTTGAGATAAGAACACAACCACTGCTGATTTCATTAATGGCCCATAGATCAGGTATCCCACACCCATGGCTGTTTTTGTTAAGCTAGGGACATGCAACATTGGCAGTAAAGGAAGGTTTAGCCTATGGAGAACAGACATAAGTGGAAGTGACAGATAAAGGATGTGAAGAGCAAGGGCCCCAAATCTCACTGGGTGGGACCCTTCACCTGGACAGCTGGCACAGCGGGTGTCCAACCTAATTGTGAGACAGGAAAGCAAGGTCTGTGGTACAGACTATGAAGTGAGGTGAGGGATGCAAAGAAATGTGTCTATAAATTCCATTCTCAGCCTTTGACAAAGCTTTCCTTGACGACAGCCCACTGCACTCCCTTCTACTGCCTTTGATCAGGGTCTTAGTGTCACAGATCCAGTTCACGCAGATCTTGCACACTTTTCTGCAGAGTCCTTAACTGTCCTTCCCTCCTTCTGGGTGTTCTGCTCTCCTAACAGGCTTCAAGCTACACTCGCATAGAGAAAGGCACCTCTTCACTCAAGATAGTACTTAACTATGCATACAGGGGTGTGGAGAGGAGAAGTGAAGGGATTCCAAAAAGATCGAACTTTTCTTTTTTTTTTTTTTTAAAGATTTTATTTATTTATTTATTTGACAGAGAGAGATCACAAGCAGGCAGAGAGGCAGGCAGACAGAGAGGGGGAAGCAGGCTCCCTGCTGAGCAGAGAGCCCGATGTGGGGCTCAATCTCAGGACCCTGAGATCATAACCTGAGCTAAAGGCAGAGGCTTTAACCCACTGAGCCACCCAGGTGGCCCAGATCGAACCTTTCTTAAAAGTCTGTTGAATTGCCAAGGGGCAAGAGGGGACATTGGGGTACTGAAAATGACAATCTTTTCTCTTTTTCTTGGTTTTTTAAAATTATTGGTATGTTACTTTGTGGAAAGTCATTCTATTATACACTTCCAATTGGTGTATATTTCTATATATACATTATACTTCAACAAAATTTTAACTTATTAAAAAAACCTTATTAAAAAAGCCATGCTCAGAAATCTCAATTCTGAAAGGAAACCCATAAGAGAACCCACAGGATGACAAGGGTCTGGCTGAGAGATGAGGACAGGGAGGCACTAAATCACACACCATTGTAGAATATTGACTATGTCATCTTGGAAGAATGTCTTAGAGCTGTCCAAGCATTTAAAATCGCATTATTTGGCGAAGGGGTCCTTCCAACAAACCTATGAAATAGGAACATCTAAAAGGTACCCAGCACATGAGGGGCTTGGCATGGCTCCAAACGTGGTTGTAAGAGCAAAAGTCTGAGCTGCAATGGACATTGGTGAAGTGCAGCAAAGGGAGATCGGTGATTGAGTCTTGACTTGAGTGGGCTAGAAAGTAAAAAAGGATCCAAAAAGTGATGTCTAAGGTAGAGGATGGAGGAATGAAAAGGGTCTAATGCAAAGTACTGAAAACAGGGAATGCCTGAAACTAACCCAACCCCTTTCTTCAGTTGTGAAGGCTTGGCGTGGAGCAAATTCAGGTTTCCTATCTGAAAGGACTGACTTCCTCTTTTTTGTGCCTCCTCTGCATTTGTGGGGGAGACATCACTGCCCTTTAACCAAAATCTCCAGGTTTTCACAGACCTGCTTCCTTCCTAGCCCAACACACAGCTTTCAATGACTGTCTAAGGAGGAGGCATACAAGGAATGATTTCCTAGAAATAACAAGGTATCCCCTTCCCTATGGAAACCCAATCACTAAGTTATGACCAATGTCTGTTTTAGCTGAGCCTGAGAAGCAACACACCAAGATGTTTTTCATCACTTTTTATACTGTCGAACTATAACACAGCACCTTCAGGCAGGAAATCATGAGCTCAAAGGACCTCTCTGAAGGTTACCTGATGCCATTTCAGTCCCATCTCTTTATATGTCCTTTCTGCAAGCCCATACTCTATCACTGGCCCTAGTCCCTGTGAACTAGGGCAAAACACTGAAACATTCTCCTATTCAAATAAGAAGTATGTATGGAATCTCTACTGTGTGCAGAACTAGAAGAATGCTGAGGTACTAATTATACTGGTTGTCGATAAATTCCAGTGAGGAACTCATTATGCACAAGGAGCATTGTATGCTTTGTTCACATTTCAGACTCAAATCGGAAATCTTCATCCGTCTAGTGGTATCCACAGTATCCAAGACGGTTTCAATTTTGTAAAGTGAAACTGACAAACACATAATAGAAATATGTTTTTCTAACCGCTCATACATTTTAAAAAACAATGGAACATTATTCACATGGTGCAAAATTATCTTTATTCAGAAGATCATGCAAGCCACGTGGTCACAATCAAAAATATTTTATATTAGCAATGAAAACCAGTCATTTCTGCAAGGGTTTCCCAGCATCAGTAGGTATTTTTATTGCTTCATTTTGCTTCTATCAAAGAAGTGGAGTGGATGTTTTCAACCCATTATCCATCCTACTTCAAGTGTAGAGTAAGGAAGTAAGCATTACAAAGAGATGAGGGGAAAAGGGGAGGGACCTCTAATCATCCCTGTAAGGAAGCAGATTTAGACATGATCACCAAAGACATCCTCTTCTGATTTTTAACCTTGCAAAACAGGATAAAAATGTATGTTACCTAGTCATACATGCCTACATAATTAGCCATGGATTCTAAGGAAATGTAACTTTTGTTGTTTTAGGGAAAGGGTCCAGAATTACATCATGTGCTTTGCTCCCCTGAACAGGTAGTTGGGAAGTCACAATCTCCAGTGTAAATTAGAACATGCCAATAAAATGGTGTGACTCCAAAAATAACGGTTCCCAAAATGTCCTCACATTAATCCTCAAATTACTGAATATATTATCTTATATGACAAAAGGGACTTTGCAGATGTGATTAAATTAAGGAGGTTAAAATGAGAAGATTATCCTTGATTATCTTAGTTGGGCCCCATCTAGTCACATGGGTCCTTAAAAGCAGAGGATCTTTTCCGGCATAGTCACTTCGCAGTAACGGCCAAAGAATTGCAAAATCACTGGCTTTAATGATGGCTTTAAAGATGCGGAGCACAAGCCAAGGGATATGGGTGATCTCTTAAGTTGGAAAGGGCAACACAACAGATTCTTCCCAAGAGTTTCTGTAAAGGAACCCAGTCCCGCCAGCACCTTGACTGTTAGCGCACTGAGAACTCTATGAGACTTCTAACCCACAGAACTATAAAAATTAAACGTGTTTTTTTTAAATCAATGTTTTGTAGTAATTTGTTATAGTAGCAGTAGGAAACTAACCAAGACTGGCAGATACAGGTATCTTAGTGCCGATATCTCAAACGAATGCACAAAATAATTTTGACTGTGATGTTAATGATGCTATTGGATGTGGTCTGCCTATATTTGGTAAAAAGACTGACAAACTCAGACAACAGTGCTTGATTTCAACAATCATTTAACAGGTTCCTACAATATAGTGGGGGATAGTCATTGCTTTTCAATATTATGCCTTAATTACAGACATATAAAGCTATGCTCCTATTTTTATGATGAAAGCATTGTTAAGGTCCTTATCTTCTGTCTCACTCAATAAGCCCTACAGAATGGCCCAAATGGGAAATTTCTCTTCAAGTTTAGAACCAGGAGAAATTGTGCTCTTCATGATGAACTGCTGTATATATTCTCCTGTGACTATTTCAAGTATATGATCTATTCCTATAAATTCTGGGGAGTAGAAGCCAGAGTTATCTTGCTCTTAGTTGCCTTGCAATACCTAGTGCTATGCACAAGGGATTCAGCCCAAAATTATTTGTGAAGTGAATGAATTAATGACTAAATCTTGGCTAATAAGTGGTTCAGAGCTAGGTTTCATGCACTCCTGTAGTAATTGCCTTTATTGTTATACTGACATTATTATTGGCACAATTGCTTTTCCTGGTTCTTCTTTTACCATTTTTATTTCTTTTTTCTAGCTTTATTACATTTGTCTTGTTTGCTCTCAAAGGACTTCGCTTATGGGGGAAAAAAACACTTGCATACTAATAGCAATAAAATGAGAAAGCACTAAATAGATATTCAAGTATTACAGGAACCAAAAGGAAGAAGTGGCTAAAAGTAACCAGCATTTTGTTTGAGGAAGAAGGGCATTCCAAAGTGAAAGAATGCCATCAACCTAGATAAATTCTTTGGGGGATACTGAATCATCTAGTGTTCCTAGAGCATAAACTAGTGGGAGAAGAATCAGGAAAAGACAGTAGGAATAACACTGTAAAGGACAATGATAGGTAAGCTGAGGCAACAGGAGCTACCGAAGGATTTCAAGAAGATTAACCTGTTCATTGCTGTGTTTCAAGAAAACAACACAACACAAAACAAGATGGCAAGATGAAGGATGCTCTGGAGAAATGAGAAACTGAAAGCAGAGAAATCAATTTGAATATTCCTGCAATAATCCAGATAACAAATAATAAGAACCAAGACACAGGTAGCTGTGGATGGATTCAAGGGAACCTAAAGAAGTGGGAACAACATGACATGACCAGCGACTGAATGCAGGGATTGGGACAGAGTGGAAGAGAAAATGGTCATGAGATGAGTACACAGGCCATACTCTCTATGCTGTTCTTCAGAGTCCAGTTTCCTACTTTGGACATGTTGAATTTGGAAAGCCAGAAGGACATCCATGCCCAGCAAGCTGATGCAAATGTGCATGTGGTGGCTAGGAGAATAATCGATGCACACAGATTTCAAGTCATCTGAGGGTAGGTGACGGCTGGAAAGTGTCTGAGGTAATTTGGGGAGGACACAGATGGGCAGAGAAGACCAAGAATTTTACACTTAAAGAGCAGGTGGAGAAAGAGAAGTCTGAAGGGAAACCGAGAAGATGTAGAATGAGAAGGGAGATAAGAAAGGGAAGAGTACAGTGTTACATAAGTTAAGAGAGGAGATGTCAAGAAGGAATGGGTGGTCAACTGGAAAAAACTAGAAAAATCACAGGAGGGTGAGAAACGGGAAGGGGCTGCTGAATTTTGCAAAAGGAAATTCAATAAAGACTCTGAAAGGGCAGAATGATGTCAATCATCAGGTACTGACTGACCCCAGAAGCAAGACTGTAGGTGGGCTGAGTGGTAAGAAGTAGTGAAGAAATGGAGCCTCTTCTTTATGGTATTTACCAATGACAGAAAGACTACAGATGGGACAGAGAATGAAGGAATAAGGAGAAGAAAAGACAAAGTATTTTCTTCTGTATATTTAAATGTCTATAGGAAGGCTTATTGAGTATAACAACACAGTAGAGAGGGAAGAATATAAATAAATGAGAAAGAGAGAGTCTCCTCACTGCCTTGGTAAATCATCTGGAGGCTGTGTGAGGGACGTATTAACGCTGGGCCACATCTCAGTAGATGGCCATCTGCTGAGACCACATGCGCGGCTGTCTGCCATCCGTCCTGCGGCAGCGCGCTGGGCAGCTCTATGATGCATAGAGAAAACTGGGACCACATTACACTTGTAACTTAAGCATAATATCCAACTAGGTTATATCGGTATTTAAAATGCATCCACTGAGGAAAAATGCTATATTCCAGACATGACTCATTACTTAGCATAGTTATATTGTTAGTAAATACCGAGGATAGTCACCCAAGTTCATGTTTTGTTTTGTTTTGTTTTGTTTGCATACGTATAGTAGTAGTGATTTGAATACTTACACACAGTACCTAGAAGTCCAGTGCCTTATGTTTGCCACAGAAATCAAGTTCGGCTTTGAAGTGGGCAACCACAAGACAAATATTCAGAGTACCATAGGGAGAATCTCTGTGAAGAGCTAGGCCCATGCTGTACACAATACACAAGAGTAATAATGCCCATTTTGCTTAATGGCTAGACATAAAGGGTGGGGAGAGTAGAATAGAGCTCGACTCTAAGAGCAACAAAACCTTTGGAACCAACGACAAACATGAGAAATGAAGACACCCAAAAAGACGTGAGTAAAGAGAAAGCTCTGTAACTTGGAGGGAATGGAGAAAGCAAATGAAAGATAGCAAAAGACTCATGTCAGCCCTGAGGAGAAAGCCCAATAGCGACAAAATCAATGTAGCATCCTAGGTTACTCTGTTCCTACAAGAGAGATTTTAAAAAGAGAAAGAAGTGGCAGGTTGAGAAGGATTTGGTAGTGTTATGAGGGTGGGACTTCTGAAGCCACTCACCCTCTCCTTTCATTCATCTAATACTGTGTGTATAAAACAATACCGGGGATTTAGAAAGAATACAATTGTTCTTTGCTGGGGCACCCGGTGGCTCAGTGGGTTAAGAATCTGCCTTCGGCTTAGGTCATGATCTCAGAATCCTGGGATGGAGCCCCAAGTCTTTGGGCACCCTGTTAAGTGGAGAATCTGCTTTTCCCTCTCCCTCTGTGATCTCTCTTGTTTTTGCTCTCTCTCAAATAAATAAATAAAATCTTAAAAAATAAAATAGAATAAATGCTCTTTGCCTTCCAGAAATTCTCAGCTCAATCTAGTCAGGAAAAGTAAAGAAATAACATAAATGGAATTATTAGAAAACGAGAAACACATGTAAGAATATGTGCATATGTTTGTATATTAGCATAGCAAAAGAATAATCGTTAAATATTCTCAATTTTTTTGAAACACTGAAATGCTTTGCTTTTGGGTAGCAATCACATTCGGCATAGCAAACCCCAGTCCATCCTGTAAGCTCGCTGTTGTCAGGATAGACACTGATCTGACCACGTTCCCTTCCTGCTGTCTTTCAGTCTTCTGTCTTCTCTGGTTCTCACTGATTACCTCTGCCTCCCTCCCAGCAATGTCCTACTCTCTCCCTGTCAAAACCCATCTCCCTTCACACTGACATTAAATACAGCCTGTTCTTCAAGGTCCAACTCCAGTGTCATTTCCTTGACCAAGGCCTCCTCAGTGGCCGCTCCCCTCGGTTTAGTCCTTTCTACTGGTATGTGCTGCCACAGAGGTAACATCTAATTGTTTTCTGATCATTTCTTATCTTTTAGGATAAAGTCTGACATTTTTCTCCTGGGATTTAAACCCTTGTAGCTTTCGTCCCTGGTTAAGAAAGACATGATAAATGTCATTATCTAAAGCTTTCAACTGCCGACATAAATCTCTAAGAGAGCTGACAAGATTCAGAGAGCAGAAGATCAGAGATAGAGTATTTGGATTCAAATCCAGACTCTGACACCAACTCCCTGTATACTCTAAAAAAGTACACTAACTTCAGTGGGCTTCAGGTTGCTCATATGCAAAATTCCTGGGCTGAGGATAATAGAGTTCTCAGTCCTGCAATGCCAAGGCTCTGAGACCTTGCTCAGTCAGCGATAGGCAGTCCACACCCTCAGACCGGTCCAAACACACCTACATCAAGTATTCACTGAAGTTGGTGTCAACCTGAAAATGTTAGGTCTGATCTTCCTCTTGAAATAAATCATCAATTCTCCCCTCCTGTTATCAGTTCTTAGAAGATGCTTCAACCATGACAAGACATAATAAAAGGGAAGATTAATTGGTGAACTGAAAAATCCTTGCCGTGACAAGGACACAAAAAGAAAAGAAAAGGGAGGGGGGAACCGAGCTGCAGTATTTTTTTGCCATCCTTGTTTATTTTAGATTTCAAGATTTTATTTGTAGGATGACCGGCTTATATCCTTAAAAGTACACTGCCTGAATTATTGATAAGGGGAAATAGTCCTAATCTTGTTATTAACTAACCTTGATTAAAATACCTATTTATAGTGACTTTCATTTGCTTGGGAGATAAGATGCTGTATGGTTTATTTCCCCTCCACAAGGGTACATGAAACATCGTTTTTCCCCTAAATTACCATAAATAAAATTTAATTTTTTCTGGAGACTTTAATCAAATGAAACATCTCTTGAATTAATCTGAGAGACTAGGAGGATCACAAAGTTGGATTTGGGAATCATTCAATGGCATTCTGTCCTAGACGGGTGTCAAAAAGATGAGAGAATAGTTTCTATCTTCAAAGGTATGATACTCCATGACTATTACCAAGGTCTTGCCATGGGACAGAGAATATTTCTACATACTTACAGTAGTCCTCCATGTGGATGCTGCTATTATCTGCACCTTGGCTATGTTTAGGACAATCACAAAGCACAGTCTGACCAGTACTACAGAGCTAGGTATCAAAAAGGAATCCCTTCGTGACTCTAGAGAATCTGAACTGATAAAAGTGGGAGGACATAGAATAAAAAGGATTAGTTGGAAATCAACTTCCTCCAGAAGGTGACATTTGAGTCAGTCTTCAAACTGTTATTAGATATAAATGAATGGTATGAAGGGGAAAGGACGCTGCAGAAAAAATAGTGTATGGCGAAGCAAGTCTTATCATATTAATTATCACACCTGTCCTTTGTTCCATGTCAGTCATCACCACTGCATTGTAAGATCTGTCAAATCTGAGACTCTTAGTCTTGCTTACAGCTACAATCCCAAGTCCTAGGATATAGTGATATGAGTTGAATGAAGGAAAATACATGTATTGTTTAGTAGATTTAATTCAATTCTCTATTTGTCCTGTGTCTAGGTGTGGGATTGTAACTTCATAGCTCCTCCCTAAAACAGTAGAGTGAACGTTACCACTCTGTGATGGACTGAATGCTTGTGTCCACCCAAAACTCTTATGTTAACATCCTAACCCCCAATGTGATGATAACTACAGGTGGGGTATTTGGGAGATAATTAGATTTATATTAGGTAATGAGGGTGGGACCCTCATGGGTGAGATTAGTAAGATTAATAAGAAGTGAGCTCTCTCTCTCTCTAGGTACAGGCATAGAAGAATAGCCATGTGAGCACACAGTAAGAAGGAAGCTATCTACAAGCAAGAAATAGGGCTCTGGCCAGGAACTGAATCTGTTTATGCCTTGATCTTGGACTTCCCAGCCTCCAGAACTAAGAAATGAATGTCTGTTGGTGAAGCCACCCAGTCTGTGGTATTTTCTATGGCAGTCCAAGCTGACCATGACACACTCCTTGACCTTGGACTTGGCCATGTGATTTCCTATGGCCAACAAGATTGTCTTCTGTGATTCAAGCAAAGACTTGAAAATCACTTGCCCTATCCCTCGTGTTTCTGCCAACACCACAAGGAACATGCCACAGAGAGCGTACTATGGTAGAGCGTGATAGCTGAGGAGGCAGTTGGGCTAATAAAACAAAGTTGAAGCAGTGTGACCCTCCACGTGTTAGAAAGTGGAGTTGTAGGTAGGAATGAGGTGAGGGGAAAGCAGTTGAGGGATAGTCTTCATCATCAAATTTAAAAATTTACATTTCAGTAGGGAGTCTGAGGACAAAAGTCATTCCATTATAGAATGTTTACAATGGCACTGGGTGAGATAGAGCAGAAACCAGATACTATGACAATAAAGCCTTCTTCAGACGAATTTTGTCTGCACCGCTAAATGACAAGGGTTGCAATCTGTTATTTTTGTGACACTTTTTTGACAAAGCAACCACGCATCTTGTTTTACAATGTGTTATAGAACAGACCTGGCTAAATATCTTCCTCATTCCAACCCAAAGGTTTGATGATTACTAACTTTCCTCACTTATGATGACAAACTACACTCATAATCCATATACCCCTGTTACACACACATACTGGCAAAGTTGTAAGAGCCCCTCCCGCCAAAATAAGCAACCAACGGGGATTTGAATTTATGAATGCCAAGTAACTTAGTCACTTTCTACTTAACTACTCAGCCACTTCAAGGGTAGGCATCAACAGGCTTATTGATGTTAACTCTGGGATTTTTGTATTTTATAGCTAATAAGCCTAAGCTGACAACACAGGAAACTCAACCTGCAGAAATTAATAAACTAAATTCTCTAAGACTGGGAACCCACAGAGCCATCAATGTCCAAGGGAACTGGAATCAAAACCCCAGTTACATAGCCCAGGACTCCTGGACTTCTAGGTCAAGTTTAAATTTGGCTGCCAGTGTGTGTTATCGGGGATGTTGTAGGCCTCTACTAGATACTTAGAATTGGCTTCCTGACAGTCCCAGTTGGGACTGGCTTCTTTAAAACAGAATGAAAGTCTCTGGTATGTCTCCATTGAAAATAAGTCTAGAACCAAGCAGAGACTTGGTTGTGTGAATTGTAGGATTAGCAGAGGATTTTCTACTCCCATAGCAAGAGTTTATTCTAAATTAAACTGCCCGCAACTTTTAAACTGTAAACTGTTAACTGCCTTTTTAACTTTTTAACTTTTAAACTGTAAACTGCCTTTACAACTATAGCCAGCAACTTGATAAGAAAATTCAGGGTATATCTCGAAGTCATTGCCCACATATCTTGCATTTCAGAGAACATTGCTTCGCTTGTCATTATTTGTTTTTATTGCTGAAACAATACATAGAATACATGGAATACATACATTGCTTCAATTGTCATTACTTGTTTTTATTGCTGAAACAATACATAGAATACATAAAAAGAATACATAAGCCTATCTTCCACTACTATTTAGTTTCAAGTCTACAACTGAGACAGATAGTCTATGTTTAGTAGTTCATTTTTCTATAATTTGTCATTCTCTTTCCTTCAAATTCTGTATTTTTATAACTAAAAACAGTTGAGTTATATATTTTGGTAGTTATTTTTCCTTTTTGAAATAGCAGGCAGAAAGCATTTCAAATACTTTAAATTTGGTCAAGGTAAGAAATAAAGAATTTGTTTTAGCCTTAAACTTCTTTCCAGATTATCAACTCTTCAGTTAGCAGCTGTATCATTAGGGAAATGTCTTCTTTTTTTTTTTTTTTAAGACCTTGAACTCCAATGCCTTCTTAATTGTGAAACTCATTAAATGTTCAGAAATGGCATTATTCTCTAAAGCTCATACCCATTAAGCACAGCACACCCATTGTAGTTATTAAGATACTAGGGAACCACAGCATGAGTAAGGAGGCAAGAAAATAGGAGACCACAGACCATAATTAAAACATCCCCACTAAGAAACTAATTGCATAAGCAATACAGAGCAAATGAAACTTTTGCTCCCAAAAAGAGGAGCTAAAGTCAGTCCAATCTACTTTAATCACATCACACAACCCATTTTAGCTCTGCTTCTTTGAAAGAGGGTCTGTAGTAGCCTTTCATAACTCTCCCCATATTCCCCAATATCACCGAAATCTACCCTTCATATTATCTGTGTTTTGAGGTCTGCTGCATAAACGCATATGTGAATCCAAATGAATGAATGGATGAGGCTTTGAACAAGCAATACTAGCATGACTTCCTACTACACTTTCAGCGGTTGTATGTGTCAAGCAGGATCAGGTGGCAAGACGGTGGTTTATGGAATTCCTTTCTCTATAATTCTACTTCTTTGATGGGGGTTCTGTCCATCCCTGATCACCCAACAGGGACAACCCACAGATGCCTTGATACCCAGTGCTTTCAACACCATTCACTTAGGTCCGAGGTAAAGACCAGAAACTCACTGGAGTGATTAAAACATGTGACTTTTCCCCAGAAGGTAAATGTCTGATGAAATACTGGCTCTATCAGCTGTTTAGGCCCAGTTGAAGGCAATAAAAGGAGATTATCCATTAGTAGTCTGGTTTAAATAGCTTATTTCCTCTTGTATGTATTTACAGTTTTCTGCCTTTCCTTTTATGTTTACACATTATAAGCAGTAAGCACATCGTTAAAAGCTGTTAAACTAATAAGACATGATGATTTTAATAAAAGCATATGCCATGGATTATCCTTACACATAAAAGGTGTCCACACTCAGTGTCTGGTTACTAGACTCGAAACTCCCTGCTTAGACCAATGTAATGAAACACACTGACTTTATTGTACTGTGAACTCTGGGCTGATGTCAGCACAGCTGGGGCTCCTTACCAAGGAGCTTTCTAGTGGGAAGAGGCAGGCTTAGAAGTCACCCCTTGGGCTCACTTACTAGCTGTGTGACCTTGGGCAAGTTATTTGGCCCTTATGAATCTCAGTTCTCTTATCCATAAAGCAGGATTCCTAGCTCATTGAAATATTGAGATGTTAAATTAGGTAATGTGGATAAATGGCTTAGCACAGTATGAATCAATAAATGATAAAGATATCTATACTTTCGGTACTCTGATTAACTCTCTGTAGTTCAGTTTTCTTTCTTGTTTTTTTTTCATCTATTAAAAAAAACCTAAGACACTTCTTATCCCATAGAAGTATATTTTTTTTTATGTATTTTTGCATATTCTTTGCTTAATTATTCCCCAAGAACAGGCAGCAGTTCTACTTTTGTGTCCTCCTTAACCCTGGCCCCACTGATTAAACAAATTTGCTGAAAAAAAATTAGCACAAAAAACAGGAGCCTGTGTAATTCTCAAACACAGTGCTGCTTTTTACCATTTCATTACATTCTGCACGCATTTGTTTATTTCTAATTCTCAGCTATAGATTTGTTTTCCTTTTGCTGGGATTGTGAATTTTTTTGACTATATAATCATGCTTTTATTCTATTTACTTCAATCTCTGATCTAAATCTATTCTCACTTCTTTTAAAAAACGATCTTATTTATTTGACAGAGGGAGAGAGAGGAAAAGCAAGAGAGAAAGAGAGAGCATGAGTTGGAGGGGAGAGGCAGAGGGACAGGGAGAAGCAAACGCCACACTGAGCAGGGAGCCGTCTTGGGTCCCCGCCCCAGGACCCCGGGACCAATACCTGAGCCAAAGGCAGGCAGAGGCTTAACTGACTGAGCCACCTAGGAGCCCTGAAACCTATTCTTACATTTTGGTTCCAAAATATTTAATAAGAATTTACATAACTTACATGTAACTGGACATGAAACAGTTACAACAAAACTGCAGTGCAGTAAGCAAACAATTTTAACTACAGCTGCTGTAGCAAAATATGATAATGGATAGTGAGAGATAAGAGGTAACTATAAAATAAAGAGTTTCTGATAATGGAGGGGCAGATTTCCAAGGAGCCCTTAGACCAGACATTGCTCTTACCCTTCCAAATTGCTACTAATTAAATTACTGATAGCATTTTCTGTTATTCACAAGCAACTGCAAAAAGCATACTTGCAAAACTGGTAGAAATTTATACTTCCAACATTTTCACAGATTTGTGAAGTAACAAGTCAGAGCATTTGAACTAGCTAGGACAACAGAACAACAGTTGGAAGGTATGTGCTTAGAGTAAAATTTGAGTGATTGCAAATAGAGTCGGGTAACATCTTGAAATTAGTATGTTAGCTCAGATACAAAGAAGAAAACAATCCAACATGATGGGTCATGGGCCATGCATACAGATGAATATTCATATACATATATATCTGGTGAGATAAGAAGAAAACCAGGACCAAAGAAGACTACCTCCATTCCTGAGATACTGGTTCCTTAGATTTGAGGTAGGCCTTGGGCATCTATTATTTACAAAGTTTCACAGGTAATCCAGATAGAACTCAAGAGGAAATGGTATCAAATCCCATCATTATACTCACTAGATAAATACTTCACTCTTCAGTTCTAGAGAGAAGCAACTGCATCACATTTTTTGTTTGAACATCCTCATGGACCATTAGATCTACTAAAATACCTGGCATGGTGCTCTCTTCATTCTTTCCTCCTTAACCTGAATTTCTTGGGAAAGCTACAATTCTCTGTGTCTCCCTTCACTTACCCTTCTTGATTCAAACTTATAATCCATTGGCTATATTCACAACTCCAATTAAGCTGTTCTCTTTAGGGTTATTAGTGACCTCCTAAATGAAGAAATCTAGTGAGTGCTTTTTGTCCCAATTTGCTTGGCTTCTTCCCTCAGAAGTAACTGATATTACTGACTACACCCTTTTAAAAACAGTCACATTCTTTTATCTCTTCCTTTGGCCTCCTCCATAGGCTTCTCCTTCTCTTCCTGCAGCTTAACATTTGGTATTCTCCAGCATTCTAGTCTCAGTCCCCCTCTCTTCCCACTCTAGATGCTTTCCCAACTAATCAAGAATATGGGGATAATGCTCAGATATTTCTCCATAACCTTGTTATTTCCTACAGTTACTCAAATAGGACTCAATGTCCAAGACAGAATTATCTCCACCGTCCTTGCCCTCCCACATATGACACCTCCTCTTTCTCTTCTATTTATATGATTTTCAACGCTTTTAAAATTTTATAGAGGCTGCAGTAAACTGCTAGTATCTGTCTGTGTCATTAAATTCCTAGAGGCCATTATCTGTGTTTGCCTCTGCCAAGCAAAAGGAGAGAAGTCTTGAGTAAGTCTTTCAAAAGATAATTCAGATATAGTACTTAGTTTCAGAGAGCAAAGGGAAGCTCCTACATTCAGTTACTTCTGAAACATTTAATGTATAAATAGGTAGGAATGCTAAAGGGATCTAGGCATTATAATAAAGGAGACCATGTGGACAGAAGTTAGAACAACAGTTGACTGTTGGCCTGTGGGATCTATCTGTGGTGTACTTGCAATTTCAATTGTCTGGTATGGAGTAAAAGAAACCTATACACTGTCAGTTGGCATGGTAAGGGGTCCCTTAGGAGAAAGTATGGTGAGATTACTAATAAATTTTTCTACACAATTTGAGAAGCATGATCTGATGACTTTCTTTGGACATTTACTATTTCTTCTTCCTGGTAGCACAATAGGTTGAGGATATGTAAGTGCTCTTAAATTGTAAACAATTAGGATGCCTGGGTGGCTCAGTCATTAAGCATCTGCCTTCAGCTCAGGTCATGATCCCAGGGTCCTTGGATTGAGCCCCACATCAAGCCCTGTATTGGGCTCCTTGCTCGGTGGGATGCCTGCTTCTCCGTCTCCCACTCCCCCTGCTTGTGTTCCCTCTCTCACTGTGTCTCTCCCTCTGTCAAATAAATAAATAAAATCTTTAAAAAAATAGTAAACAATTACCCACTAGAGATACTTGTTGATTCTTAGTAAGAAGGTCAGAGAATGAGAAAGAGTATAGTGTGTTGAGAATCCAGAGTTCCAAGGGAATACTATTAGCTATTATTTATTGTTTATTTTATACTGGCCCTACACATGTATTATCCCTTGATTCTTACAATATCTCAAAAGGTATTATTTTTCCACATTTACATTAAACAGTAATATAAGTGAGCTTCATAGAAGTTAAAAATAACTTATCCAAAGTCAGGCAACTAGATATGATTCACTAAGATACAATTATAGTGCAAGTCTCTTTGACTCCAAAGCCCTTGCTCTTTCCACTATGACTTGATATGCTGTTTCTCCCATGTGATATCAGCATTGTGATTTGATTAAGAGCACACAAGTGGGGGGAAGGGCAGAGAGAGAGAGGGAGAAGCACACTCCCTGCTGAGCAGGGAGCCCAATGCGGGGCTTGATCCCACGACTCTGGGATCATGACCTGAGCTTCAGGCAGATGCTTAACTGACTGAGCCACCCAGGTATCTCTAACTTTATACTTTATGAATCCCATGTAAACATTCATGGATTTCTGTTTGTAAGTGAGTTAATATATTCCCACATTCCTAAATTTGGCTTCTACGACTGTGAGACCCAGCTAAGCAAATCTGCAGTCCATCACAGGCCATCTCAAAGGGCAGGTTAGAACCCACAGGCAAGCACACAAGTGGAATTCCTTTTCTTGGGGAAGCCTTGTTCTGCTTTTAAACCTTTTCAACTAACTGATTGAATCAGGCCACCCAGATTATCTAGAATAACCCCTCTTACTTAAAGTCGATTGGTTATGGACTTTAAACACACCCATAAAACATCATCACAGTAACACCAAAATTAGTATTTGAATAACTAGGGACTGTGCCTAGCCAAACTGACATATCAGAAAGACGATTTACCTTACATGTTTCCAAATTATTTAACATCTGACTCCCAAAACAACTCTGAGAAAACTGGATTAGGGCTTACTGTGCCCAACTTATAAAATGGAAAACCCAGGTTCAGATGGAAAATTTATCTAGGAACAGAAAATAATGGAGATGGACCTGAAGCCAGACCTCTGGTATCATGGGCTACTCTTGGCAGTATACCTTGATATAGGTCATGCTCTGACTATTCATGGAAGGCGGCAGGCAACATTAAGGTAGGGATGATGTTAGAATTTCATTTGGCAAGGTAGGAAATTCAGTCTCAGATAGCAATTACAAGTTACTTTAAATTCAGTAATTTAAATTTAAATTTAAATGTATCATGTACTTGGTTTATTGATTGCCTTATCGATATCTCTTATGAGCACACAACATAATTAAAACACAATGCAAACTCACAGCTCTTTTGAATATGCTAAATGTTTTATCTCCATTTTTCAAACTTGCTATTTCTTAGAACCTACCCACAGTGGAGTTTGGTTTTTAAAATTTCTCCAATATTCAGATATTAAAAGCAAGGCATAGGGGAGCCCATAAAGACCCTCAGAAATCTTCAAGTTTTCATATATACTCAGACATCTTCCTAGAAAACGTGGTATAGTTCATTGATAAGGTCAATATGTTTCTATAATTTAAAGTTTACCTCATTTTAAATATTTCAGTATATAGTTTTTAATTTAAGGCTATTAATGTATCATTCAATTTAAGACCTAAACAAATGTATGTTTAACTTGTAAAATTTCAAATAAGTAAATTGATGATTAAGTCATATGTTTAATAGCAACAATCGAAACTGATTGAACTCTTAGCACATCTGTCATTTTGCAGGATACTTCTATATGAAATGTCATTTACTCTACCCAGTAGAGTTAGGTGGCAGCTTCAGTTACGAGGGAAGTCAAGGATACACAGCTGCTAAGTGGAAGAGCCACAGTAGGGATCAAGGTCTAACTAAGTCCAGACCTCACTAGCTAATTATCTCTCAGATTAGTGTAGCCCTACACATATTCCTCAACATCTTAAGTTTTATAAAGATTTTGTATTGCTCATAACAGTTGATTATTCTTTATCTTCTATTAGCAGCAGCCCTGTCAGATATCCTTAGCTGCCTCTACTGATCCCATTATCCCAGGATAATAAGGAACCTACACACTCATGTTTACCATAAGCCTTGCATGAAATAAAAGGAGAATAGGACTCCCAGCAAATAACATATTAGTCACTACCTCACATATTCACTCATTCATAATAAGTACTTACCAAGATGATGTGCTACCCATTCAGGTGGGTAATAGTATAGACAAAAAAGAAAGAATTTTTGCTTTTAAAGAACTCATCTATTGGGATGGGGGAATGGAACAATTATATAAAGTGATAAGTGTTATGATAAAGGGGCAGCTGGGCGCTACGAAATCCCAGGGAAGTTGACACTTAGCTCATCCCTGAAAGATAGGTCAGAATTAGGAAGAGGAAAGAAGGAATGCCTTTAAAGCACATAGAACAGTATGTAAAGTGGCACAAAGATAAGGCAGAGTCTGAAATGCTCCCGGAACACTGAGCATTTTGGGCTAAAACTTGGTTGGGTTATTGTTAAATTTTTTGCAGCACGGGATTCCATTCAGCCAAAGTGATCTAACTTTATAAATTCCAGTTTAAAGATGCAATACTTGAGCTTATGAAAACACAAATTAGATTTTAAAATAAAACAATGCCAACAGTGAAACTGACCAATAAATCTCCCCAGTGGTCCAGTTGCCTTCCTAGAAATCTAACAAGTTACAAAGTGAAGTTCTCACACTTATTGATCACATTAAGACTCCTTGAGGATAGACAGGTATTTGTCATTTTTCTGTTATATTCCCCAAACTCTATTCCCACATGTAATTTGTAGCAGGCAATGGAAATGGCCTAAATGCAGCTCTTATAAAGAATGACAATGGGCACATTTCAAGCCAATGTGATAGGTTTACAGGATGTGTGGTCATAATGGAACTGAATGACCCTACTATTAATAGCTTAAGAATAATCCCTTTCTACCAAGTCATTATTCATTGAATTATCACATGTATTTTGTGATCATATTTGACAATGCAGATATTCAAAACTCTTGAAAAAAAAAACAAAAAATTTCAAAGGAGAATATCACTGAAACAATAAGGCAGTAAAGTTGCCAATAGAGCCAACATGGAAATTTAATTGTGTTTAACATAACATTACTATTTGAATTAAAACATGGTATGTGTCTTCACCTCCAAAAATATACCATTTCTTTGAGATTCCTATTTATTTATTTATTTATTTAAAGATTTTATTTATTTGACAGAGAAAAACACAGCGAGAGAAGGAACACAGGCAGAGGGAATGGTAGCGGGAGAAGCAGGCTTCCTGCCGAGCAAGGAGCCTGATGTGGGGCTCGATCCCAGGACCCTGGGATCATGACCTGAGCCGAAGGCAGACGCTTAACGACTGAGCCGCCCAGGCACCCCGAGATTCCTATTTAAAGAAAGAGAAATGAATTTTCATTTTACAAAGCAGAACCCTCAATTTGTCCATTTCTGAAGCCCACTTATCTCTTTGCCTCCCTGTGTTGTATCTCCTTAATCCTTTTCCAAACTCTATCATCCATGCTGTCCTTTCCCATTGAGCAAACCCTATAATTCTGAGTTTTTTATGAATACAAACCAAGTACAAATTCTTTCAGCTCCTTAGCACTACTTGCGCCATTTAGGAAACCAAACCAGAGCACCTGCTTCGCCTTATCAAGTCCATTAGTGCACCATGGCCAGTGACTGCCTGAGCTGTGTGGCAAGTGCAGGGAGGCTAATCCATTCATTTTATGATATTTTCAATGCCTAGGCCTTTATCTTGATTATGTGAACTCTCTCATCTGGCATGGTCTGGAACTCAGGAATTGTGGTTGACAGTCTAATGGAAAGAAAGAGACAGTAAAGGTGTGAAGGGTGTTAGTGCTTGTGGATTCAGGCTGGGTCTGGGTGAGACTGATTCCATTAGCCTGCTTACTCCCATTCCGTTACACCGTCAGATATCCACACAGTAGCAAGGGAACTCCCCGAACTGTCATCTCCCCTATTTTAAATGACCCTCGTCCCCATTCTTTCATTCTTCCCCTTTGCAGCCTTTCTCCAGAAAAAGGATGTGGAATCAAGTTGTTGCCATTCACCATTTATAGAGCCTTAAGAAAATCCCAAGTGGTAATAAGAATAACAGGAGAACTGCCCTGGGAAAATTAATAATGTCTTTCTTATTTTTCCACTCTATGGTGTGTGTCAGAAGTTTTCTCTATGTGTGTTTGTGAAACTGTAATAAAGGATATTACTTTCTCAGATAGCCTTAGGTCAAAGACACCACGTCAAAAATCAAATGCAAGTGAGCAAGACAGCCTACCCAGCCTGTGGTTACTGTCCCAGAGATGAAACTTGCTTAATTTGAGCAATATTTCAGATTATCACAAGGAGATGTTCCAAATATCTAAAAAAGTTAGCTATTGGAGCACCAAATATTCAGATGAAAGAATTTACACAAAGAATATTTAAAACAAGAGTAAGAAAGAGGAGAAGAGGGTGGAAGCAGGGTGAGGGGACGGGGAAGAGGATAAAGAGAAGAAAAAAAAGAAAGAAACCTTATGACCCTAAGCGAAGCAGACTGTGAACTAACTCCTTATATGACTTTCTATCTTTGAGATAAATAAATACCGACTTACTGGAACCCTCCTTTTCTTGACTTCAATGTCTACCTCTCCCTCTTGAAACTCTTTTATCTCACATCATCATTCCATCCATTTTGTCTGATTCTCCTCTTATCTTTCTCAGTCTCTTTGCTGGCTCATCTAATTTGCCTCTCCAATGTTGGTGCCCGCCCCCCCTCCCCCAACCCCTGGGACTCTGTCTTCAGCAGGTTTGCTTTCTGCTTTGCATGTCTTGTGTGATTTAATCCTCTCTTATAGTTTTATTTCCCCAATTTCCTTTCATCTTCAGGCCTGATCTTACTCTTAAGCTGACACTCTCATTTGCAACTATTTCCTAATTAACGTGGACTTATTGCCATCCCTCAAACCTGCCCCATACCCACAGTTCCCAGTCAGCTATTGTATTATCAATCCCTTGTTCACTAGGGCTAAAACACTTCTCTTCAGGCTTCCGATCTGATCTGTCATTAAATTTCACAACTCGACCTCCAGAATCATTCTCAAACTCATTTTCTCTTCTCTTTTACAAAGGTCAGCACCCTACTTAGATTTTATCCTCTTCTCCCTGAGTAAATCCTATCGCTTCTTTTTTTTTTTTAATTTTTATTAACATATAATGTATTATTTGCCCCAGGGCACATGTCTGTGAATCGTCGGGCTTACACATTTCACAGCACTTAACAGCACATACCCTCCCCAATGTCCACAACCCAGCCACCACATCCCTACCCACCCACCCTCCACCCCCCCGGCCACCCTTAGTTCGTTTCTTGAGTCTAGGAGTCTCTTATGGTTTGTCTCCCTCCCCATCTCTTCCTGTTTCATTTCTCAAATCCTATCGCTTCTCAATGGATCTCCCCAGCTCCCCACCCTCAGTGCTTCACCTTATCCTCAAAACTGTTCTGCATGACACAGGGTTATGTTCCCATC
>CM053606.1:104183224-104241480 GCA_028646535.1 Procyon lotor | reverse complement strand
TGACTACATGAACAAATAATCATTTGTTATTTGTTCATTTGTTTAAACACTATACAGCATATTTGTGCTACACAAATGTTAGTTTCCTCTCAGTGTAGTGGAAACAAATAAAAATCATGTAACACATCTGACTTGAAATTAAAGACCTCATGTAGCTTTCCAAAGCCCCTTAGGAGTGGCTATTAAAAAAATACACTTGAGGGTGCCTAGGTGGCTCAGTCAGTTGAGCGGCTGCCTTTGGCTCAGGTCATGATCTCAGGGTTCTGGTATTGAGCTCCGCATCAGGCTCTCTGCCTGCCTCTCTGCCTACTTGTGATCTCTCTCTCTCTCTATCAAATAAATATATAAAATCTTTTTTTTTAATTGAAAATACACTTGAGTTAATAACACATAGAGTCTCAGGATCACCATTACCAATGCTTTCTAGGACTTTTGTCCCTGTTTTGATGCTGTGAGGACAGAACAAGCCAAGTATGAGTTGCCCCAGCTATGCATAAGCTATGAAAAAGGACTCAACCCTGGGACAATCATGGTCATGCCTCCTTCTGTCTCAGGGGCACTGCCCAGCCAGGACTATTCAGTTCCTGCTGGATCAACCAAAATAAGTAGATAATTAATATATAATGTTGTGAGTTCAATGATAGGCTTATACACAGGATTTGTTTGTTATGACTGGATGAAGGGCTGAGTCCACAACCCAGTGGACAGTGTCCATCCCTGAATGGAGTCCATGCCAACCTCGTTGCTGATGCAGCCCTAGCAAAGGCTGTGCCTGGCTGGCGATGACTGGAGTTTCCATATTGGGCTCCTCTATGCTGTACTCACAGCTACATGAGGAAGTTTGGCTGAAGACTAAGGTTTCCTCACTCTGGGTCCCTTATCTACATCTGAGAGGACAAGAAATACCTTACAAAGTGAGAAGGAAGGAAACATATTCGTATTTATCCTGAAGGATAAACTAGAGGACATTTTTCCATTCTCCCCACCCCACCCTTGTTTTTGTTTCTCTCTCTCTCTCTGCTATAAAAAAGCACTTAGTTTTGGTTAAGCAAATTGTCCTGCATTGCCAAGCCTGTGAGTGGAAATGTGAGATTTGAAATCAGATCCAGCTCAGAGTAGATGTTGTGCTGCCTCCCCATTAAAAATCATAACAAAGAGCTAGCTATGAGGGAGATCTGCATAGGGCAAAGACCCCACACAGTGGACTGCAGGATCAGTTCAAATAGTGGGGAATGAGAAGTGGGTCAGGAAGACTTTATTGAGAAGACCTCTAAGCTGAATAATTGTGAAAAATGAGTAGACTTTCTTTAAATGGATGAATTGGAGGGTTGGGAACTTGAGTAGGAAGAAAGCTGGGCATGAGGTATCCTGGGAGGAGGGAGACTCATGGAGGCATGGAAAAGCTGAGAGTCTGACAAGAGCATGTTGTGGGAGATGAGATGTGATAAGACATCAGTCCAGTGAGGAGAACAAGAGTCCATCAGAGAGTGCCATGAAGAACGGTAGACTTTAGCCCAGTGCATGGGAAGCCAGCAAAGAGTTTTCCGTAAGAGGGCAGTACTTGCCAATTGAACCATCTGCTAGAGATACGTCACTAAGTTTCTATATCATTCCTTTACTTCATGTGTCTATTAACAGGTTTGTTTGCCAGTAACTGTGTCTTCGAGGTAGAGGTAGATTTGGGGATGGGCTGAATTGAAACAGAGGGACGAATCAGTACACTACCATGAGAATGCATGCTCCTGACTTCGGTAGTAGGTACAGGAATGGAGAAGAGGGGACACTTGTAAGTGTTGGAAAGTCAGAATGTAGGTGCTATGGACTGAATTTTTGTATCCCCTCCAAATTCATTTGTTGAAATCCTAAATCCCCAATGTGATGGTATTTAGAGGTGGGGCCTTTGGAGGTGATTAAGGTTAGATTCAATCATGAGAGTGCGGCCCTCCTGATGGTACTAACACTTTTATAAAAAGAGGTAAAGACTTGAGGTCTCTCCACATGCACATACCAAAAAAACAAAAAACAAAACAAACAAACAAAAAAAAACAAAAAAAACCATAATGAGAAGATAGCAGTGTGCGAATCAGGAAGAGGGCCCTCACCGGACACAGAAGCTGCCAGCACCTTGATTTTGGACTTCCCAGCCTCCAGAATTACGAAAAATACAGGTCTGTATTAAGCTGCTCAGTCTCTGATATTTTGGTACAGGAGTCTGGGCTGTCTAAGACACTAAGATTAAAATGTGTGAAAAGTAGTGCAAAAGAAGAGGACAGAAAGGGAGGAAGAAGGATTTTGTGTAGGAATGGAAATTATCATTTTGAAAGTGATGGGGAGATAGGAGAATCCTAAAGGTCTCTGGGGTCTGTAATATCTTTGAGTGAAGAGAAACAACTCAAGTATTCTCAGGGGAGAAAAGTCAGCTACATTGTGGATCACCTAGGATTTTATGGGCTAGTGGGCTGGTATGGGCACCTGACCACCATTCATAACACAGATTCATTCAGTAATACATTCTGAGGTTTGGAGAAATGAGATGTTCAACTGAGTGGAATCTAACCTACTCTCAAGGAGGAATGCTCTGCGTAATATAGGATTTTATTGCATTCAATATTTAATTGTATCTTAAAGCACAGGATGATTTCTTTGGTTAGTGGACCTATTGTCATGTATTCTGACAAATCATAAGGAAATAATACGGTAAGTTTTCAGCCTTAGTTATTTCTGCAGATTTCTAGATGAGCTATAAATTTTCATTTGTTTTTATTCCATCAATTATTAACATACTGATTACCAAATGCTACCATGGAACTGCTCTGTGCTAGTTGATGGAGATTTAAAGATGACCAAGAACTTATTAGTCATGGCTTTCAAGCAGCTCAAAGTCCCAGTTGAAGTAAAGAAATAAATAGTTAGGGGCACCTGGGTGGCTCAGTCATTAAGCATTTGCCTTAGGCTCGGGTCATGATTCCAAGGTCCTGGGATCAAACCCCACATCAGGCTTCCTGCTCAGTGGGAAGCCTGCTTCTCCCTCTCCCACTTTCTCTGCCTGTGTTCCCTCTCTCGCTGTCAAATAAAAATAAATAAAATAAAATGAAATGAAATAGTTAATATATAATGCATTAAGTCCAATGACAAGAGTCATGCACAGGAACTTTTATGACTGTATGAGATGGATACAGCACCCAACCTAGCATCTTCTTAGAGAAAGTGTCACCTGGGAGGTATCTTAATGGATGAGTAAGAGTTGGCTAAACAGTGGGAGGAATAAAAGGGAGAGGGCATGAATGTCAGAAGTGGTGTGCTCTATGCAAGGAATTAAGGCGATTAAGTGTTTCTGGAGCAGTAAGTATGAGGAAGAATGGCAGTAAAGGATAATTTGAACAATTATTAACATCACCGTGAATATCTAAATCAAGGGAAAATTTAGCATTACCTGTCACAAAATCAATCAAAAATATGAAATGACAAAGATATCATGATTATAAATATGAAAAGCATGAGAGAGATTGGATTTTTAAATGTCTCCAGCCAGCCATTCAGATATTATAGTCACTGTTGGTCCAGGAAGGTGGGGTTGTTCAAGTTTTCTTGGGATGCATGATTTCTTTGTCAGCATCCTTTCTCCTGCCTCTTGGCAGATCCCTGGGGAATGATTCTATTCTAATCACTTCTCAATTTTGTCTCCAGAAATTCTGCACTCTATAGACACTGTAAAAAAAACACCCTAGATTTCTGATTTCTCCCCCCACCTCCTCAGAGCCTACTGCTCACCACTCCTCAGTGGGCTCCACAAGTCCATGACTTCGAGGTCTAGCTTCAAAGAAAGCTTCTTCAAAAGTTATTCAAGAAATGTTTTTTTCTGGGTGTAGTTCGAAACTGCCCTTTATTTAAGTAGAAACAGGGCTTTTCTCAACAAGCCCCGAGGCATTCCTCCTCTAGGAACATTTTGAAAGTGCCTTGAGCTGACTTTTTCTCTCTTTTGGGAACTTTAGAAAATCCCAATTCTCTGTCCTCTAATGTTCATATCTAAACAGGAATGATAATTTAATTACTTCTTCTCCAACTATATCCTGAAAACGCTATAACATGGCACACTATCAGTGATTTTATTCCCATTTAAGTTCCTGTGAAGAGAGAGGTTATATAAAAGCCAAATGTTGCTTTAAAAAAAATCTTTGGTTGAAAAAAAAATTAAATTCTAGAATATTCTGGGAAGTAGGTAGGATCATTCTCATTGTCTTTCTTCATTCCCATTCCTTTACCTTGCTCCCTTGCTTCCTTGTTATTTAGAATACCACTGCCAATAAGGGAGACACAAATATGCTGACCGAAACTTGCACTGAATGAAGTTGTTAAGACAACATTTCTAAGGTTGATTTACTTCTGGAAGTGAATTCTGGGCCTTTAAGTTTCTCTCTTATCTCTCCTAAGAGCAACAGCTGTCAGGATCAGAGAAATAATACGCATACTTTGTCTTCTCCCTCACCTTTTCTTGTTGAGAGCATCCACTGTTTCCAGGACCATCTTAGTCTCTATGGGCACACCCCTCCCCTCAGGAACCAAAACGGATCTCTTATTCTCAAGATTAAGGACAATTTGGGGTGAGTCCAGACTTGACAAGATGCTGCTGGCAGTCCAGTGGTAACTCAGCCCTCTTACCGAAGACAATATAAACATTGTGGAGAGAGTGGGGACTTTGGAGCAAGGATGTGAATTCGAATTCTACCACTTAGAAGCTATGCGAGTCTGGGCAACACGATTTCTCTCTTTATCACTTGCTTCAGCTGAAGAATCCGGAGAATAGCATCTATCTCACAGGGTTGCTCTGAGGATTAAATAGGACAATCTATGTAGAACCTGAGATGGAACAGATGCTTAATAAATTATAGTTCTATAAATAGTGATAATAATAACAGAATTAATCCATCAAGATTTAAGTCACTTCCCGCTGAAACACTTACATCCTGGAATTAGGAGACTCCTCATATTCAATGAGTAACACATTAAGTCCAATACTACATGTTCTGGTCTCCTATGATCCCAGAGGTTAGTCCCTGTCAATCACACTGGATACATAGTAAGAAAACAGACCCAGCAGATTAACAGATGAAGTGGTGGAGACCCTGTCTGAGGCCAGATATGCCTGATCCCGGGGTCTGTGTAGTTAATCCCCCCACTGTGTGCTCTCTCTGTCAGGGTGCTGAGTTCCACAAGAACCTTCTCAGTGCCTAGCACGGTGCCCAGAACAGTACTACATCCAAAATGCTGCCTTGCAGGGCATATGAATGTTAATTGACCAATGTCTTCCTTCCTTCCTTCCTTCTTTCCTTCCTTCCTTCCTTCCCTCCCTCCCTCCCTCCTTCCTTCCTTCTCTCTCCTTTATTTCTCTCTCTTTCTTTCTCCTTCCTTCCTCCCTCCCTCTCTCCCTACCTCTCTCTCTCTCTCTCTCTCTTTCTTTTCTCCTGGTTGCACTTCAGAATTACTTGGGGGAGCTTTACAAAAACAGAATAAGCAGGCCCTATCCTCCCCCCTCCCATCCCCTAATATTCTGGAACATTCGGTATACTATATGGCCCAGGAAAAAAAGGATTTTTTAGAAATCTTTCCAGTTGATTTTAAAGAACTACCAGGTTGAGAAACACTGCGGAAAAGGGCTACTTTACTTATATTCATAATAAAGAGCATTAACAATAGTGATGATAATACTAATATTGATATGTATTGAATGTTTGCTAAGTGCATGGTTATATAACCTAGCGGTAGATTCATAACAGGAAGCTGGGTCTGAATGACCATTTTACCTGGTATCATATATGTGTCTTGTATTAATCTTATATTTGATGGACCATCTATATAGTGTAGCTGAATATTAGCATACTGTATGACTTTATTTTCTTCCAAGGGAATGTACAGTCTATGTTAGCAGTGGCAACTGGAGCCTGTCTTGACTTTTTATAAAGGCATTAAAAAGGTGGTAATTAAAAGTATGCATAGACTCTGGACCTGTATAGTGTTGGTTCAAATACTGACCCTACCACTAGTAAGCCAAACACCTGGCTCAGCTAGGTACATTTCCTTAACCTCTCTGTTTCTCAGTTTTCTCATTGGTAAAATGGGAATAATAATAAAAGCAATAATGGGACCTTACAGAGTTCATTGTAGAGGATTAAATTACTATACATATACAGTGCTTATAAAAGAGTTTGGCATATGGTAAAAGTTATGTATGTTGTTTTGGTTTTGTTTTTATTATTGTATATTTAATTGAGGCAATGACCAGTGGTGAGAATTTCAGGAATTTCAGGAAGCCTGTCCAAGGAGACACTTTGGAATGCTTAACTCTTTGCCATGTGTCTAGGATCATGCTACATTTGTGGCAATTCAGTTCTGAATCTTTAGCACACACATTGAATTACACATGTTAGTGATTCTCAGTAGGAGTAATATTACTACCTAAAGAGAACTTTGGAATGTGTGGGACCATTTTTTAAGGCTTATTTATTTATTTGAAAGAGAGAGAGAATGGGGGAGGGGAAGAAGGAGAAGGAGAGAGAAACTCAAGCAGAGTCTACACTGAGCACAGTACCCCGATGCAGGCCTGATCTCGCCACCATGAGAGCACAACCTGGGGCAAAACCAAGAGTCAGACACTCACTAACTGCACCACCCAGGTGCCCCACGTGTGGAAGAACTTTTATTTGTCACAAGAAAAGGTGAAGCCTTACTCCTATGTAGTGAGTGAAAACTAAGGTTCCTCATGTCCCCCTCAAGGGAGAACTACTCCACCTCAAAACGTGGTAACATCCCCTTGAGGAACACTTAGGAGGCAATATACAGTCCAGATTGATTTGCATATGCAAGACTTTAATCAGAAAGTCAGAGAGACATGAGCAATGGTAAGATTCCTTTAACTTTGCAAAGGAAATCAAAGGTAGAATATTTGAAGAGTGAAAGTGGCAGCCCATGGAAATCCCGTTGTGCTAGGCAGGAGGGGGTGCTTCAGGGCAAGTATATAATAAAGACTGCAACACAACAATGGTTAGTCTGGAAATTCAGCAGCTTAGGCTGTAGGTAGGAGACATTCCTTAAAAAACTATGCTGCAATTACTGTGTTAGAATATGTATGGTTATGAACAAAGAATAGACAGGAAAAAGTAAAAATAAGTGTTACTTTAACAAGCAAGTGTTAGAGTAATAGGACTATGAATGATTTTTCTTTCTTTTAAGAGTATAAACATTGTGGAAAGAGTTTAAACATTGTGGAACATCCATAATATGAAAAATTGATAAGCATATGACTTTCTAACCATAGTGGTGAGCATGAAACTTGTGTTAAAAATAGACACTCTCAGGGCACCTGGGTGGCTCAGTAGGTTAAAGCCTCTGCCTTCGGCTCAGATCATGATCTCAGGGTCCTGGGATTGAGCCCCGCATCGGGCTCTCTGCTCAGCAGGGAGCCTGCTTCCCCCTCTCTTTGCCCCTCTCTGCCTACTTCTGATCTTTCTCTCTTTGTCAAATAAATAAATAAAATCTATTTAAAAAATGAAATAAAATAAAACATAAAAATAGACACTTTCAGTTAAAAAAAGTAGGTGGAACAAAATTAAGTAACTTGTCTAAGTTCAAACAGGTGAATGATAGAATATTCTCAGGTCTGTTTCACTTTAGTTGCTACTCTGTTTCTTCTTTGCCAAATAAAGAGGAAAGCCTTTCCCTTACAAAAAAAAAAAGAAAGAAATCTAAGCCCATTTTTGCCCTCATTCCAGTCCTGGCAAGGACCTTGACTCTCTTGACACTCTTAGGTGAGGAACCCAAGAATGAAGATAACAGCCTCCTCCTTTTTTTTTTTTTTTAATGTTTTTTGAAGTTTTAGGTACAAATTTTGTATTTTTGACTTGTCCTTTTAATTATTGAAAGCACTTTTCCTTTAACTTTGCATATATGAGAGCTTTTAGAGTTTGTGATTCTTTAGAGAATTAGGTGATCCCTCTTGATTTCATAATTTGCATAGTAATGACAGTTAATTTAGGGTAGGTGGATACATCTGTGAGTACTTTATTTCTCAATTTCAAATTCAACTTTTCTTTAGAGAAGATATTATTTGATTAAGAGAGAGTCCATCCTGTGAATCACATGCAATTTAAACATTTTTCTAGTTATAGCCTGCTTTCATTTCTAAATTATTATTTATAGGATATAAACTGGCTGTTTATCATGAGGAAATATCACCCTCCCTCAGGGTCAATATAAAACATTCTGAGTAGATTTCATCCTTTTTAACTCGGAATTATACAGTGCTGAAGATAATATAAAAGTACAGATAAAACCCCAACATTTCTATAATTTTGATGTCTTTCATTTGCATTATTTTCTTCAGTGGTTATATTTTCCTGTATGTGATACTCTGTAAAATGTTATCAGGTTTTAACATGTTTGTACCCTTAATCAAATTACTTTTGGAATGAAACCTAGAACTCTCTTTTTGAACATCTCAGAAATTTTTTATCTTTTATTTGAAGTGCACTTTCTTCCCCTGGAAGTAACTTAGCTATTCTAATGTTTACTACATTTTCACCTACTGTCCCTCTTGTGCTTGACTTTTTATATGGGCATTTTTTGCTTTCCCCAAAGCACAGAGTATATGGATTCATTTTATAAACTATCTTTTTTTTTTTCTTTTTTGCCAATCTTTTTTCTATAGAACAATTTTTGTTTCAGGTCTCAGAAGCATCTTGGGTATAAGACAGAATGATCACAAAAACCTGGTAATTTCCAATCCTTTTCCTTATTATATTACCTACAAAGTACAATAAAGCAGAACATTCCTCCATTTACTTTTTCTGCTTATAAATTTTCAGGTTATGTCAGTCCAACAAAAAGTATGATGTTGAGGGTTTTTTAAAGAGCTTTCCATCTCAGGGGGGCACAAGTGGCTCAGTCGTTAAGTGGCTGCCTTTGGCTCAGGTCATGATCCTGGGGTCCTGGGATTGAGCCCCACATCAGGCTCCTTGCTCAATAGGAAGCCTGCTTCTCCCTCTCAGACTCCCTCTGCTTGTGTTCCCTCTCTATCTGTTTCTCTCTCTCTGTCAAATAAATGAATAAAATCTTTAAAAAAAAAGAAAAGAAACTTAAAGAGCATTCCATTTTAGATGCTTCTATTATAAAAAATAATCTTATATATATATATTTTTTTTTTCATTTGAGCTTATAGAAGTTAGTTTGTTTCCTAGGTACAAAGTAGGTTCTGAAAACTACTTAATATATTCTTTCTATTATTTCTTTAATCTCCTGTATTTTATAGGTGGGCCTGTTTCTCTCTGCCCTAGTTCTCAGAATGTCATTCCTCTTTTTCTCCACTTCTGGCCTGCACCTGTGTGAGTTCTTGTCTTGTTGATTGTATTTCAATGGGAGTCACAACAATTGTTTTTGTTTTACTGCTGAATCTCTCTTTTCCATTTTCTTTCTCTGTGGGACTTTCTCCGTCCTAAGATATACATCTCCTAAAAGCCCCCTTCTCACAATAAAGCAAGTACCCTTGTCTGCCGGAAAAACTATTTGTCTCACCCAAGGAAACTCAATATATGCAAGTATGAAAGAGAAAGCCAGAAAAAAGCATCCCATTGGGAGAATTGTTTCCTGGGCTCTGTGGCCAGGATGAGAGAGCAGCAGTGCCCTTTGAGAGCCATGAAATCAATGAACATCACAGCCTGTACAGTTCTTTCCCCCAGGTGCCTCTGCAGTGGCCTGCCCAGAGATAGCCCACAGTTCTCCATTCATCCTAACACCAGGGGAACGTTCCTCATTGCCCCGGGAAACAGAATGCACTGCACTGTCGTCGCTGTCCTTGGCAAAGGCCTCCAAAAGATGCCTCTGTGTGTGTGTGTGTGTGTGTGTGTGTGTGTGTGTATGTGTGTGAGACAGAGGAGAGAGAGAGAGAGAGAGAGAGAGAGGGAGGGAGAGAGAATGTAAATCTAAGCCCATTTTTGCCCTCATTCCAGTCCTGGCAAGGACCTTGACTCTCATTGCTGCTCAGTTCCATGTATATTTCCCCACATGATTGATACTCTGTACAGTTTCAACCAGCTGTTTCCTCCGGGCATGAAAATTTCCTGCACTGACTTCCCCTCTGCCTGGGAGATCTCTAATAGTTTCCTGATTGCTCTTGTCCCTTTTCTTTGTTTTCCCCAATCAAAGCCGCCTCTATGTTTGCAGTCAAACCACATTTCTTTTCATCCTAAAGTCACAGCGTACTCCCTCTCCTCCTGTTTCCCCTTGTCTTGACGTAGCAATTCATTTTAAAATTCCTGTGACCACTTTAGAATGTCAGAGAAAAGCAGGGTCTTATTTATGAAACAAGAGACAGGGACAAACAGATAGAAGCCAATAAATAAATAACCCCTAAAAGGTGTATGTGGAGGAGGGTACAAAGGCTTTTGAATTACCATAGAAACAAACAGATGCTAACTGTACAACATACACAGGCTTCTAACAACCCTTTAACAGCAAACAAAACATGATTGTATTCTATGCTTCCACAATAATAGTTTTAAAAATGTGTACACTCCACTTTTCTAAATTCCATCTGAATAAGATGAACAATTTATTACCCTGCATTTGGCTCTCTGTTTCAGGTATGTATTCCTTGGTGACAAGAACCCTATAAAATAAGTGCCATGGTTATAAATTTCTAAGCCTCTTACTTGAGATGGAAGAGAGCAGCGAAATGCTTCAAACTGGTCCCAGTATAATCCTAAGGTGAACTATGAGCCGTAAACTATAATGAGGATAATAATTAACATCTAGTGAGTATTTACCCAATGCCAGGTATTTTTTTCCAAGTAATGGACTTCTTTTGTTTCATTTCATTCTCATCACAACCTCATGAAAAAAGTGTTATGGAGAGGGGACTCAAGGTTCCTGAGTTTGAGAAACTAATTCAAGTTCAGAAAGACAGTAAGCTATGCTTGACCACATCGAACCTCGCTGCACTTGTTCTTAACCACCTAAACTTTATATTAATTAGTTTAAATGTTTGTTCATATCCTTTAGCGACAATCTTAAATTTTAAATCCATGTGAGTTTTCAGGGGCCCTCAGACTGCACCACCCTAGGGAGCACACTACAAACAAGGCAATGTAAGGTGTGCCTCCGGAGCAGGGTTTTGCCAGAACCCTGGATGGACCATTCATTTCAATGAGACCATTCCCACCTTGGAAGACTGAGATCTTTGTGAACTTCCTAGATTTCACAGAGGCAAAATGTAATGGATCTAGAGAGAAAAGAGCAGCATTACCGAGATGGTTTTCAAACTTCGGTGTTGTCTAAAACCACCTGTGGGTGACTGCAGACCGTTGAGGTTACAAGCAGGCATTTGGTTTCAGCGAACTCGGCAGATCCCACCATTCCAAATTTAGCACACAGAGCAGATAGAAGAAAAGGGCTGATGCAGACCAGCTTACTTTGGACGTGATGAAATATTTTAAAATTAGGTTATGGTAATGGTTGCACAGCCTTGTAAATACACTAAAAATATTGAATTGTGGGACACCTAGGTGGCTCGGTTGGTTAAGCAACTGCCTCCAGCTCAGGTCATGATCCCGGAGTCCCAAGATGGAGTCCCGCATTGGGCTCCCAGCTCCACCGGTAGTCCGCCTCTCCCTTTGACCTTCTCCCCTCTCATGCTCTCTCTCACTCTCTCTCTCAGATAAATAAATAAAATCTTTAAAAAATAAAAATATTGAATTGTATTCTTTAAATGGGTGAACGATAGGGCATGTAAGTTGGATCTTAAAAAAGCTGTTGAAAAAAGTCATGGGCAAAAATGACCGCAGACTCACACAGGGCTCACAAAGAACAGGGTTGAAATGGATCCTTTCTCTGAGCTGGAAGTGTCATGGTTTTGTCGTTCACTCTGAATAATTAAAGTACTTTATGACAAAGAGATCTCCAGAGGGATACATGGTTTCTGTTCTCTTTTAGGTCCTCTCTATGCTTTGTTCTTTCTTTCCATTTTGTATTTTTTTTCCTGAAGAAGAGTTATATCAATATGTATGTTTCCATATCTTCTCCACTGGCTTTTTAGCTATTCCTCCTTTTATTATTTTTATAATAGTTGCTCTAAGAATTTTAATATGTGTTCTTAATTTACCATGATCAACCCCGAATTAATATTACATGTCTTCACAGACAGTGTAAGACATTTTAATTGACCTTTACAAAATTTAAGATAGAAAATAATCTTTTATATTTACCCCTTTATAAAAAATCCTTATCAAGTTTCTTTATTTGTAATTGTAGACCTGAATTTCCACCTGGCACCATCTCCCTTCAGACTGAAAAAGTCTTTGGCATTTTTGATAGCATGAATCTGTCAGCAACCATTTCTCTCATCTTTTGTTTACCTGAATATATTTTTATTTAGCCACATTTTTTTTAAAAGACTTTATTTATTTGACACAGAGAGAGACAGCAAGAGAGGGAACACAAGCAGGGAGAGTGGGAGAGGGAGAAGCAGGCCTCCTGCTGAGCAGGGAGCCTGATATAGGGCTCGATCCCAGGACCCTGGGATCACGACCTAAGCCAAAGGCAGATGCCCAACGACTGAGCCACCTAGGCGCCCCTAGCCACAATTTATAAAATATATTTTTACTGTACACAATTGTACAGTGTTGAGGTTACTTAGTTTTGCATTTTAGCACTTCAAAGATTTTGTTCTATTTTCTTTTTGTCTCCATTGTTTCTTATGCTGTCATATTTATTATTATACCTCTGTAGGTATTGGTCTTTTTTTCTGGCTGTAAGATCATGAGGTCATTTTCCATTTTCCACCCCGGCTTCCAGCTTCTGCTTACTCTGTGCAATTCCCAAAGAGGGAATTACTAGACAAAGAGGATTACCTTTGTCTTTGGGGCAGCATGAGATTCAAATACAGATTTGCTCAGCACATGCTGGTTTCTGCTAGTCAGAGCAAAGAAAGTCCTTCCTTAGCCAGTGGTCTCCTCCAAGCTCTCTGATTACAGCCTAGAAACTGGCCTCACCTTCATCCACTTCCCCCTCTAGTGTTTTCTTTAAAATGTATTTGTACCCATAACTTTTCAAGATATTTTTAAAAAAATCAGGATTGTTTTTGTCTGTATGTTGCCTGGAAATTTCTGATTTTTATCACATGAATGGAGATCTTGCACATCCTTCTATATCCTAACTGGAAGGGGAACTCCTGTTTCCTTTTTTTTTTTTTAAGATTTTATTTATTTGAGAGAAAGAACAGAGGAAGAAGCAGACTCCCTGCTGAGCAGAAAGCCCAGTGTGGGGCTCGATCCCAGGACCCTGAGATCATGACCTGAACTGAAGGCAGCTGCTTAAATGACTGAGCCACCCAGGCACCCTTCCTTTTTGTTTCTAAGGGGCTTAAGACCTGACTGAAGACATACAACAGAACTAGCTAGAAATGTCTCTGATAAGTGAATGATAAAGACACTTAATCTTCCAAGAGTCCAAAGTATGAATTAGGATTTCCAGATACAATATACCACATCTAGTTCAACTTCAACTTCAGATATGCAAGGAATACATTTTTAGTTAAAGTATATTCTAAGTATTACATGGGATACAGTTATTTTGAAAAATAGTCTTTGTTTATCCGAAATTCAAACTTAACTGACATCCTGTATTTTTCCTAAATTTGTCCGTAAGAGAGAGGGGCCACTAGTAGGGAAGGAAATCTCTAGAAGTGGGTGAAAATTAAGTCAGGCTCTTAAAGCAAGACTGAGATGTTCAAAAATGATCACATAATGTGTATGCAGATAAGTCGTGGAAGAAATGAGCAGAGAAATAATGTCAAGTTCAAAACCCCTGAGGATTCTGAATGCCAGTCCAAGAAGAATGGACTCTATTTTGCTGGCAAAGATGAATAAGAAAGACTCTCTGTTAGTCTCTCATTTTTGACCTCTTTAAAGGTAACAGTAGCAATAAGAATCAATTTTATGGTATAGGTCTTCCATAGCAAAGCCCTTTTCAGATTTTATAGGGCTTTTTGCTTCAATAAGATCCCATTTTCCTTTTTATGTTTTTCCTTAGGTTTTACACTCTTCCTTTGTTCGAGTATAAGAAATGATGATGGCTCTACCTCCAGGAATGTGAAACAAATAAGACTTTCTATTTCTGCCAAATAAATGAAAATCTAGATCGTGCAGAAATTGACAAATGCCAAACAATAGACTTTTAACCATGTTTATTTGAAGCAACTTGCTGTACTTCAGTGCACAATTACAAATCATCTTTCAAGCTCTTCAGAATCTCAGACCTGCCAAGAGCTAATTAACTGCTCTGACAGTGGGAAGATGGGGCAACATAAGGCACAGTTTCTGAATGACTGTAAGGTATTTAATTTGAATAAAGGGAGATTTAAAAAGCAGCAGCGAGCAGGAATGGTAGCAGACAGAGAATGCCTGTACTAAAGATTCTTATTTGGTTTCAAAATCATCCACCGGAAACTTATATTGGGATGCACGTTTTCAAATGTCAGACTGCCTTACAGAGCAGAGAACAGGGACAGAAGTAGTGACTGGGAGTCTGGGTTGCTGCAGCTCTCCCAGAAGAGATGGGTGCATCTGGAGTACCTTTCCTCTCCAAACCAACCAATGGTCTGAATGTGAACAAGGATGCTCAATGCTGAGCATCATGGTCAGAACAGCCCAGATTCCCCTAACATATAACTGAATCAAGGGACTGCTGTGTCCCAACCCATTTGAGGAATACACACATAATCTAATAAATACCCTTGTCGCTAATTTCCAACTGTTTCCAGTCACCGTACAATCTAGCACTTCACCCCAGCCCTACTCTCTGGTCTGAGAAAGGGGCAGCGGAGATGGGATATTTTTCTTAGATCCCTTCTGCATGGGAACCTAAGATGGGGTTGGCAGATCTTCTGATGCTTCTCTTTGTCTCCTTTCTCTTTTACCCCCAATTGCACTCCCCCTACTGGCAGAGAGGAAATTTTTTTTTTTTTTTTTTTTTTTTTTTAAGGTGCCAAGAACTTTCACATGTTATCTCATTTGACTCTGACAAGAGTATCATGCAGGGTAGGGTTAACTCCTACTTTCGAGGTAAAGAAACTGAGTCTCAGAAAGCTTTCATAACTCACCCATCATTCAAAGTCGGGTGGGCTGACTCCGACCACACTGGCTTCCCACCTTACCACACATTTTCGACCACACGGGACGCGCCTGTCTGGTACATTCAACTCCAGTTGAATTAGTTACGCTAATCCCTGACTCGGTTCTGATTTCATGTGCAATTAAAGGGCCCTGTAACTTCCTTCCCACTCAGAGGCTGAGTCCTGCCTCTAACTGAGTCCACCTCATCCCAGGAAGGAGGCTGAAGAGTCCTTATCAGGTCATGTATTAGTCAGCTCCCTGAACACCCAAGATTTCTAGGTGCTCTCCTGGTTCCAGCTCTCACCTTGAGTGAGTTAAAGTACAAAGTGCTATTTAGGTTAATAGCCACGTGAATCCTTCTGCTATGTGGAGATTTGATCATCTTTCATAACTAGTTTTCCAACTCCTATGTACCTCCTCCCACAGGAGGCAGCTGAGTGTATGCACATAGGATTTTTTTACTAATAGCTCTAATGCTTTTATGGTACACACACGATTTTCCTCTTCTAAATAATAGCCTGCAACGTTTCATAGAACTTACAAAACACTGCAAGCATATTTAAAAGCATAAGAAAAAATACAGTATCTCCATAATTATCTCACCAAGATTGAACAGATGTTAACATATTGCAATTTCTTCCAGATCATTTTCTTAAAGAAATATAATGCTACAGATATTGCTAAAATGTTGCTTCTGTCCCTTACCCCTTCCTCCCTAGAAGCCTTCTTCCCTGAAGTTGGTGTGGATCATTTCCACGCATGTTTCTGAACTTCTGTAATATGAATAAATTCACCCGTAAGCAATATGTTTGTGAGTTTTAAAGATTTATATAATTGGAATCCAGCTGCACATATCTTTTTACAATTTGTTTTTCTCCCACTTTTTATGGGCGTCTATCCTAGAGAAACTAGATGAGCTTGCTAAAGGAGCTATGTCTAAGAATTTCCCTGAATCATTGGATGCTAGTAAAACAAAAAAATGAAAACAACCTAATTGTTCCTCTCTTGTACAATGTTTACAGAAATGTGATTTGTGTAACGGAATCCAAAAAATGTTATCCAGAAGTAAAAATGGATCAACAAGATCTACACATATTTATAGAACTTAAGTTCCTTTTTTAAAAAAAATGCATTTAGGCCAAAGAAAGCAATGAATATAAAGTGAGGTTTTTACAATAGAATGTTTCCGTTTGCTTTTTTTTTAAGATTCAATCCTCGATAATATAAAATACTATATATTATATTATATTTATACATATTATGTACTCATAATATATATTATGATTGAGTACATAAAGATTCTTAGTGTTATCACTGGTGTGGAAAAAATAATGTTCCAGTATTTTCTTCACTTAAACCTCTGGTCTGTCTTCAGCTCATGTGCCGAACCCTACAATGCAGGTAGCGGAAAGGTGCAGAATTTTGGCACTAAATTAAGTCATCATGTTAGCAAACTCCCATTCAGTCCCTGTCATTGACTCCACTGAAAACTCAGGATACAGGAAGATTCATCTATATTTCATTCTTAAAAAAATTGTTCCCATCCTCACTATTTGTGTATGGCTATGAGATCAGTGAGGCTTTTCAGAGACTTGGTCTTTCCTGCTATCTGATTTTATCACGTTAGTTCTGAAAAGACTTTAGATAACTCATCTGTATGCAGGCCAGAAATTCCAAATTGGCAGCTCTACCACAGCATTCAAATGGCCATATATAGATGACAGTAAATTACTTTCACTATTACCTCCAGACTATTAAAGCTATAGTGGTATGAGAATAATGCATGTGTGCATATTGCTACCGTCAGTAGGTACTCAATCAATAAAACAATATTGCTCAGTATTTCAGCAGAGCAGAGGTCTGATAAGGTAATGGTAGCTTGAAATATGTTAATATATTTAGTAAAACCTCTATTAGTGGAGATGAGGCTGCTGTGAACGGAGAGAACCACAAAGCATGCCGGGACCCGGGGCGCTCAGAGCTGGAACTCTGCTCAAGGAACTTTGTTATGGTTGGGCCAGGAAGGGGAGTCACATGTAAGTCAGAGAGTAAGCACTAGCCGGCCACCTGAACTGGTGAGGCCAAGCAGCAACTCTCTGACCTGCCCGAATAGTTCAGGGCGTCCTGCCGCAGGTGTGTGTGTGTGTGTGTGTGTGTGTGTGTGTGTGTGTGCGTGCACTGCAGTCCTCCTTAGTGAGCTTACCACAACCCCAAGGAAGCCATTCTTTGTAAAATTGTGTGATTAAGGTTTCTTTCCTCTGCCAGATGCTTAGATGGATGAAAGGGACTATGCCTGATTCGTTTGTTATACATCCCCAGTACTAAGCAAGACTCCGTGAATGCATTTATTTAATAATAGAGTCATAAAAATAAAGGGATATGAGGGGAAGCATCCCAGTGGAGAGGTCTTATTGGGCACCAGTCCTGAAAAGGCAGGTCTTCTCTATGTACCCACCCCATCTGTGACCAATCCAGCAGAAGCTGTAGGTTAGTAATTCCAAAGGAGCAAAAAGCAGGAGCTCAGTAGTACAGGTCTGGGTCCAGGCCATTTGATTCCCAGTCAACTCCATGATTCACCTGCTTTGTGACTTAAAGCAAGTTACTTAACTTCCCTAAGCCTCTGATTTCCCATTTGTAAAATAAATACATTGTTATGATGGATGAGACAATCCAGACGTTGCTTGTCTAGGACTCGCTGAAAACATGATTTCTACTATGACCATTATTATCTGATATTAGAATCCATCCCTGAAAAATGAGGGTTGATAAAAAATAAGAAGGCATGATACAAGCTCCAGCCATTGGTACGGGTTTAGGATGGGATTGCAGCCTCAGAGACACGAAGTTCAGGTGGAATCACTAGCTTCTTTTAGAAAACAATCTAGATTTATGATCCAGGTCAATACAAAGGTTAGGGAAGGAATGAAGTTCTAGGCTTTCAGTGCTCGAGGAAAAGTAACAGAACACCGCGTTGGATGAGAATAAGTTTGATTATTGGGAGGAAGGCAGAAATCCAACAGATCTCCACTAGTTGTTGGAATTAGGGCTACCTTACTTAAAATTAGTTGATCTAATCTTGAGAAGCTGGCAAAGACAGAGGAAACAAGTCAGGAGTTGACAATTCATTCTGGTGGTGGAAATTATTATAGAAAGGCTTATCCAGAGGCACAGATAAGACATTAAGCATAACTAAGGACTTTTAAGGAAAGAAAAGGGGAGTGGTGGCCATATATTTGTTATAAATTTATTGAAATCAAAGCAGAACAAAAGAGAAATCAATGTGGATAAATAGTGGATTTGGATTATTTTTGACTTTTGGCAAATGGTTTTCTGCATACTGAAAAACTGTGCAAACACAGTGAAGGTACTTAAAAAGAAACATTGAAAACTCTCCTCCTGGCCAGGAATTGCCAATATATGGCACAGCTGCACCATTTCTGATTTCTGTGTCCCTGGCCAATTCACGGAGTAATCTGCATTCTTCTCCAGTGAGCCCATATATGGCCTTAAGACATTTCTTTTTTTTTTTTTTTAAAGATTTTATTTATTTGACGGAGAGAAACACAGCGAGAGAGGGAACACAAGCAGAGGGAATGGTAGCGGAAGAAGCAGGCTCCCTGCCGAGCAAGGAGCCCGATGCGGGGCTCAATCCCAGGACTGTGGGATCATGACTTGAGCCGAAGGCAGACACTTAACGACTGAGCCACCCAGGCGCCCCTTTTTTTTAAAGATTATATTTATTTATTTGACAGAGAGTGAGAGAGAGAGAGAGAGATCACAAGTAGGCAGAGAGGCAGGCAGAGAGAGAGGGGGAAGCAGGCTCCCCACCGAGCAGAGAGCCCGATGTGGGCTCGATCCCAGGACCCTGAGTTCATGACCTGAGTCGAAGGCAGAGGCTTTAACCCACTGAGCCACCCAGGCGCCCCAGGACACTTCTTTATACCATACAGCAGCCTCTTCTAACCAATATCATTTGGCACCAAAGAGAGGATCTACTTGCCTTCCCCGATCTAGATTAATCCTTTAGTATTTAAACAAGAAAACAGGCCCAATGAGGCCAAAACACCTTTCTCTTAAAATCTCCGAGCCAGCTCTTGTACCTCTCCTGCTTAATGGCCTCCCCTACTCTTTTCAGGATTCTCGTTTCTACTCATTGAACACTGTTACATAAAATCCATTTAGACAAAAATATCAAATACGAAATACAGTCATTTTTCAAATGATCTTTCTTGAAGTCACATGACTAGTTGTTCATAGACCCAAGACTCTGGGCAAATACTAAGTACTTGTGCCAAATCCACGACCATGTTAAAAACAAACAAACAAACAAACAAACAAAAACGGAAAGATGTTGAGTGAGCTCAAAAATAAAAAATTTTTCTATGGAAGAGGCATAATTGAGCATCACATTGACTATCCTGGAAAGTAAAGAAAGTTACAGAGAGACAAAGAAGACATGACCATAACATACTTTAGCAGTTTTTTTTTAAAGATTTTATTTATTATTTGTCAGAGAGAAGAGAGAGAGAGTGCACAAGCAGGCAGAGAGTGGCAGGCAGAGGCAGAGGGAGAAGCAGGCTCCCCGCTGAGCCAGGAGCCTGATGTGGGACTCGATCCCAGGACCCTGGGATCATGACCTGAGCCAAAGGCAGCTGCTTAACCAACTGAGCCACCCAGGCATCCCACTTTAGCAGTTTTTAAGAGAGATCTGGATTATCCACATCAGCTTCCCTCAGTATTGTAAATTCTCAACAGTAAAAATACTGCTTAATGAAATGGCTCATGCTTTATTGCTTTATGTGCTTCCATATTAAACTTCAGGTAAATTTATGACAGAGACAATTGTACTTTTGTGTAAAGTACACTTATAAGCACTTATTATATACACTGATCAAAAAGAAGCACTGATTTACAAGGTGTTTCAAGATTATTAAACTGGTTACAGGAGTTTAGAGTGTGTGTATCTTTGTTCTCAAAAGGTTGCTGATCATGCTTGTGATTTCTTTGCTATAAAATCCTTGGTTAGGAATATTTTCTTTTCTTTTCTAGGGACATATATGATCTCTTTGTTTTGATACAGTTTCTAAGAAATCCTGAAAGTGATGTGAATAAAGCAATGCCTAGAATTTCCATCTTCGGGGGCTAGGGAGGTGAGGAAGCAAGACCCAGCTTTCCAGACAGAAGTAACAAGAGCAAGTACAAAGGCCCTGAGGCAGGAATGTGTTAGACATCTTTTAGAAATCAAAATACATCTCCTGTGGCTGCTGCACAGTAGAGTTGGAGAGCAAGGAAATAACAGAAGGGAGAGGTCAGAGCTAGGTCACATAGGGTCTTAAAGGCTATGGTTAAAAGTTGGATTTGAATTTAAGCCCCATGGGGAGTCATTGAGGGAGTAAAGCAAACAAATGCAGGACTTTATTAACCTTTTGAAATGATGGTATCTTTTTTCCTTTGAGTTAGTGTTACTTAAGCAAGAAACTAAACTAGATTCAGGACAGGGACTGTTGCTGTTTCTCTGACACCTCCACATTGTCCAGTTCATAACAAGCTCAGAATAAATGTTTACTAAATAAATAAGATCAGATGGCTTATTGAATGAAGACAGAATACAGGAATAACTGTCAATGTGCATAGAGTTCAAAACACATACTGAAACAATTCTGGCCACATCTAAGTCTAAGTGAACAGGAAAAAGACTTCATTTTATTTTATTTTATTTATTATTTTATTTTATTTTTAGGAAAAAGACTTTAAAATAGTGTGCATTTATGATTTATTGTTGGAGATGTAATTAGTTCCTGATTTTTTTCCTTCTTCTACAGTTTGTTTATTCTGTAGTTGTTGTTGTGTTAGCATTCTTGTTTTATTTAAGTATTTTCTTGCTGATTAGCATGCATTTATGTAGCCAGGATAATTAGGTTGAATTACATCAATTTGGAGAGGTTAAATTCTAGTAATTATACATTTGCAACTTACAATTAGAGTATAAATCTGATGATGGTATATTACTTGCAGGTGATAATGGCAATTTAAGAAAGATGTTGGAAACTTAGAATTCTGGATACTATTGACTTAGGCAATCCATTTAGTCTATAAAAATGTTTGAGTTGAATATTCTAAAAAAAGTAAAGCTGTAAGTTGATAAAAGCTGTAAATTGATACTTTCCCATTTTGTAGTTGAAAACACTATATTGTATCAGTCTTTAAAATGTTTTCCAAATAGGCAGAAAGCCATTTAGGAAACTGCATTAGAAAACAGAAATTCCTCCTACATGCTCAACCCAGTATGTTGAAATATCCATCCCATGTTCACGTATGAATTATAGTGCCAGATATTTTTGCAAACAAATTTTAAGTCACACTATTAAATAGCTTAGTAATAGATCACTTACAGTATATTTCCGTTGAAAGGTATAAATAACTAAATTATATACTTAGGCATGTGAAATATCATTGATATCAAGAAAGACTCCCCGTCTGATGCTTTCTAATGTCAGCAAGGAATAGCTGGAAAATTTAGTTGATAACAATTTTGCTTTCCAAAAATAGTTATACCTGAAGGTCCTCCTGACCCAACATGGGGGTACTTTTCTTATAGAACATTTAGAATAATATTGTTAGGATATATCTGTGAACATCTTCGAATGGAATATTCTAACTAGCATTTAATATATACTCTTCAGCATTACACTTCTAACAAGCATTAAAATGTTGCTGAACAAAAACAAGACAAAATAAAGGCCCATATATTAATTGATTTTTTAAAATGTTATTTTATGAATCAAATAATATTAATTGTTCTCTCTCTTTTTTTAAGATTTTATTTATTTATTTGACATAGAGAGATCACAAGTAGGCAAAGAGGCAGGCAGAAAGAGGAGGAAGCAGGCTCTCCACTGAGCAGAGAGCCCAATGCGGGGCTTGATCACAGGACCCTGAGATCATGACCTGAGCTGATGGCAGAGTCTTTAACCCACTGAGCCACCCAGGAGCCCCTAAGTGTTCTCTTTTTAACTTGCTTCTATGTGAATCCAAACACATACACCTACATGTATATTTATACTTAGATGATACATTAATAATTATTTGATAAAAAATGCTAGTATCAAGAGTAATTCTGCTGACTTCATGATCTAAAAGAAATTGAAGGATGCACCAGTTTTCTGAGTTTTAATTTGAGAATGCTTTCTAAACTCTGCACCTTTCACTTATTTATTTTTTAATAAACTTAATTTTGAAATAATTGAAGATATACAGGAGGGCTACAAAGATAGTACAGAAAGTTCCTGTAAATCCCTCACTCAGTTTCCCATTGTTAACATCTTACTTTTTGTCCAGGAAAATGGAGATCTATATCTACAAATACACACAGAGCACAGGAAAGGTTATATACAAAATCAAGCAGTTAGTGACACAGATTCGGCTTTGGGGGCAAGGAAAATGAGCAAATTGCCAAGAGTTAATACAGTTTCCCATGTTGTGACGCAGTTTTTAAATACCACAAAATTCAGTCCAAAGGATTGAGTTTTAATACCAAATATGTATTCAACAGATTTTTGGTACATTTTAGGATATGTCTGCTAACTTCTATGACAGAATATATACAATACTATAATGTAGAACATACTAGGAATTTTTCTATTTCTGCTAAGTAGCTATGTGTTGCAAGATGAATTACATTATTTTTTAACATTTACCAAGGTAACATCAATACTAATTGCTAATAAGCCTTGTACTGTGCCTAGAAGAGATTCAGAATTTGCTAGGTTCTATTAAGCTCACTATTAATGTACCAAACTTACTTTCATTGCACATTTTGTTGTTTCTTCCTACACAGAAACATTCATTAGCTCTGAGTACAAATAACAAACTGAATAGAAATGTCAACCCTCCCTTTAAGGAGCTTGAAATGTAAAAGGAGACAGAAAGGAAGAGCAAACAAGATTTCATAAAAGACCAAAAATGAGAAATGCTAAACAAGTTGAGCCTACAAAATGCAGTGGGAACTTTGAGAACACATGTAGCAGGAAGAAGCAGCCTTTAGAATGTGGGGATGACTAGAATGTTTTGAGTACCCTGTAATATGAAAAAAGGTCATTCTATGAAAAGAAAATGTCAAGGTTTGCAGAGCTGGCATATGGAGTACATATGCTCTGGGAAGAAGCTAGTTGTCAGGAGGATGGTCAATGTCTTAGAAGACCTTCCATCTGACAAATGCATATTGTTCTACAAAGGCAAAGACTTGGAAAACCATCTGTCTCAGCTGCTTTTCCAAATCAAGATGACCAGGAGGACATGATCTCTGCCTGTCCTTCAGAGTGACAGCTGATTCAGGATCTGGAGCTAAATTATCAACAGTCATTATTCACATCATCAAAGGGTTGGGTTGGTAACTTCCAAACCCAACCACACATCACTCTCCAGTCTCCTCTCCGTGAGCAGGTATGTTTTGATATGTTTGTATTTTTTTAAATGCCTCACTCCTTTTTCATAAACATTAATCCATTTAACATGTACATTTATACACACACACGCACACACCTTCTCTATAATTTTTCTTACTCTGTAGGTTTGGCAGATAAGTCTTTGTGAGATAGCATGTAGAGTAAACAATCCAGTCAAATAGCTGAGTTGAAATAGCTTTCAGAAGCAGCAGCCTCAACTAAGCAGCTGAATAACATGGAGAGATTAATCTTGACAGAGTCAGACTTGCAGGTACTCTGACAGGAAGATGATGATATGCTTTGAGTTGTCTATTGTAGTTCTGTTATTTTTGTTTCATGTAAAACTAGAGCATTTGAAGACCAGATAAAGCTAGACTAATACACCAACCATTCCCCTCTGGGACCTACCTGTAGACACAATCCAAACAAAAGAGACAGAAAATCTGTAGGTGATCAATAGTGAGCCTATTACAGTGTAGTGGATTAGCTAATTTGGCTACATGCCTATTTTATCTACTTGAAAAAGACTTGAATAAATCCTCCCAGAAAAAAATTAATTGAGTATAAGCAGGTGCTAATGGTCATGATAAGAAAAAAGTAATTTATGATATATGACAGACTCAAATGGTTTCTGATTATATCCACATATGCCTAATTTAATATGGTAAGAACTACTGGTGTAAATTTGAATCAATGGTAAACTGTGCTTAAATCATGACTTACTCAATATTTTTTATCAATCATTATCAACCTAAAAAAAAGAACTCACAGCTAGAAAAATGGGAAGATAGATTTTCAAATGAAATTAGGAAGTGTCTTGAAAAGAAGAAAAATAAGAGTTACAAACCACGAAGTAGAAATCATTGTGTGCTCAATCACATTAATGCCATACAATCATGTATCTTGATAAACCTGAAATCAAACAAAAAAGAATCACATGAACCATCCTATCCCCCCAAAAAAGTCCACAGGATCATAGATGGAGAGGATTTAGAAGTCAGCATGTCTACCCGCCAAGCAGACTGAAAGAATCTGCTTTATCACCCATCACTGCAAGTGGATTATCTCATCTCGGAAAAAACTAGTGGCAGATAATTTGACACTATGCAAGATAGCTCTCTCTGTTCATGTGTGAACATTCTACTTTAATTTTAAGTCCTCCTGAGTCAAAACATTTATTAGGAGCAATAGAACTCCATGTTATCCCTGAGTAACACAAAATAAAAAAAATATATATATATGTTCTGTTTAAGGACTCTCCAAATATTTGAAGATGACTTTCTTATCTCTCTCTAACATAGTCCTGTCTCCATAAACAATCCCAATCTTCAACAAAGCAGGAAAGAATATCCAAAGGAAAAAAGACAGTTTCTTCAACTGTCAAACCAAATGGTGTTGGGAAAACTGGACAGCCACATGTAGAAAAATGAAACTGGACCATTTCTTACATCATACACAAAAATAAACTCAAAATTAATGAAAGACCTAAATGTGAGACAGGAATCCATCAAAATTCTAGAGGACAGCACAGGCAGCAAACACTTTGACCTTGGCCATAGCAACTTCTTGGTAGACATGTCTCCAAAGGCAAGGGAGAAAAAAGCAGAAATGAACTATTGGCATTTCATCAAGATAAAAAGCTTTTGCCCAGCAAAGGAAATAGTCAACGAAACCAAAAGACAACCTTCAGAATGGGAGAAGATATTTGCAAATGTCTTATCAGATAAAGGGCTAGTATCCAAGATCTATAAAGAACTTATCAAACTCAACACCCAAAAAACAAAAAAAATCCATCAAGAAATGGACAGAAGACATGAACAGATATTTCTCAAAAGAAGACATACAAATGGCCAACAGACACATGAAAAGATATTCAACATCACTCAACATCAGAGAAATACAAATCAACACCACAGTGAGATACCATCTCAGACCAGTCAGAATGGCTAAAATTAACAAGTCAGGAAACAAGAAGTGTTGGCAAGGATACAGAGAAAGGGGGACCCTGTTATACTGTTGGTGAGAATGCATGCTGGTGCAGCCATTGTCGAAAACAGCATGGAGGTTCCTCAAAAAGTTAAAAATAGAGCTACTTATGACCTAGCAATTGCACTAGTAGGTATTTACCCAAAGGATACAAACAGATTGATTCGAGGGGCATCTGAACTCCAATATTTATAGCAACAATGTCCACAACAGCCAAACTATGGAAAGAGCCTAGATGTCCATCAACAGATGAATGGATAAAGAAGATGTGGGGTGTGTGTGTGTGTGTGTGTGTGTGTGTGTGTGTGTGTGTGTATTATTATTCAGCCATCAAAAAAAATGAAATCTTACAATTTGCAATGACATGAATGGAACTAGGAAATATGCTAAGTGAGATAAGTTAATCAGAGAAACACAAATGTTACATGATTTCACTCATATATGAAATTTAAGAAACAAAACAAAGGGTGGGAAGGGTGGGAAAAATAAAATAAGATGAAATTAGAGAGGGAGATAAACCATAAGAGACTTAACTATGGGAAACAAACTGAGGGTTGCTGAATGGGAGGTCAGTGGGGAGGATGGTATACCCGGGTGCTGGGCATTTAAGGAGGATATGTGATGTGTTGAGCACTGGGTATTGTATGCAGCTGATGAATCACTAAGGCTTCCCCCTAAACTAATAACATACTATGTGTTAATTAAATGAATTTAAATAAGCAAAATGAAACAAAAGCAATCCCAATTCAAACACTTCCCACGTGCATGGTTCCCTCAACTTTCATGATTTGGGTTGCCACCTTTATTCATTTAATATATATTAATTGAGTACCTACCACATGCCAGGTATTGAGGGTATGCTGATGGATAGAATACCATAGTACCTGCACTCATGGAGCTTAAAGTCTACTAAGAAAGGCAAATGCTTTAAACCAGTGAATTAAAGATGTGATGTATGTTACAAAGCAGAAGGTCATGGATACTACTCAATTCTTTATAAGTAGTGCCTTGTGCGGTACCTGGATGGCTCAGTAGGTTGAACATCTGCCTTCGGCTCAGGTCATGATCCTGGAGTCCAGGGACCCAGCCCCACTGCACTGGGGTCCCGTTCAGTGGGGAGTCTCTTTCTCCCTCTCCCTGGCCCCTCCCCCTCTTATGCTCTCACTCTCTCTCTAATAAATAAATAAAATCTTTTTTTTAAAAAAAGGGAGTGCCTTGATCTGTATGTAAAACTCCAAGATTTGTTTTAATGAAGGCAAGGTACCTTAGGATGATTTATTACCTGATCTAATTTATGATTCTTTCAGTTTGGCCAAGAATTGAAGTAACTCAGAAATCACGTTGCAGAATGGAAAACAGTCATACCAAAGCTGAGGTAAATAAAAACTTTGGCATATCGTTCAAAGTAAATGCTGACTTCTATAATTATACCATACTTCTCTAGGTAAAAGTATAAACTATCCTGAGGAAAACTTCCAAAGGAAGCCACTGGATTCAACTAGTTAAGTGCCCTATTCAGATGACCAATGTGCATAGCAGGAATAGGGTCCTCACACAGGTAGAAAAAAGTTTGCACTCCTTCCATTTCTTAAGATTTTCCATATGTTAAGAACAATGAAGAGCAGTGAAAAGGAAATCCTCAAGTTAAACTATTTTCTGCTAACAAGCTAGCAATTTCAAATCTGTATAAAGATTACTGAATGTGTAATCATATTCCCTGTGGACATCACCCATAATTTCCTCCAACTTCATCCTTCCAAGACATAGATGTCCCCTTTTGTGTGTTTGTGCTATATTTTCCTGAGTATGGTGAATGAGTTGCATTATTGCAATGAGGGGATCATGTTGTGGTCTTCAGATTTCTTAACTGCTAATCAAGGTATCCTAGAAAATAAATAGGTAAGCAGAAAGTAGTTTGCTGATTAACAGGTAGTGTTCTACTAAACTAAGTGTGTACCATGAGAGACTGTGGACTCTGAGCAACAAACTGAGGGTTTAGGAGGGGTGGGGGTGGGGGGCTGGGCGAGCCTGGTAGTGGGTATTGAGGAGGGCACATATTGCATGGAGCACTGGGTGTGGTGCATGAACAATAAATCTTGTAACACTGAAAAAATAAAATAAACATTTTTGGGGAAAAAATAAAAAAAAATAAACTAAGTGTGTAATCTTTGGGCCGCTTTAGCTCTTCTGGACTCAGATATTTTGCCTAGCAAGTGAGATGTCAGTTCTGAAGCTCTGTAGGTTGCTTCTAGCATTAATGTCCAATGAATCTGAATACTGCTTAATTAAGCTTAGATTAATTTCCTATCACCATCTCCATAATGCATAGAAAATAAACACTTTGGTAATTAGGACACTACCCAAAAGATTAAAAAATAACAAATTTTTAAAAGTCTCAAGAAACATGACTACAAATGATGTTAAGTAATCTATTTCCACAGTTTGAAACAATCAGTTCTAGCGATTCTATAAAATGTTTTTATGGCATATTTTAGCATAGATCTTCCAAATATCTACAAAACAGCATGAGTCTAGAAACAGATTACTCATATGGTGTTTATTACCCCTTCGCATGTTCTGGATGAGTTGTTTACCTACCTAGGTTAACTGCTATTTGGAATATTCTGAGAATAATAATCAATGAAGAAAAATGGCAGATGACAAGGACGCTGGAATATTATCATGCATCACTGTGACATTTGTTTGAACCCAATTTTTGTTTGTGAACTCAACAACTTCCACTTAACTTCTTGCCTACTCTTAAGTGTTCTTAACTTTTCTTTATAAATTATCAGAATACAAATGGTGACCTAGCTGGCTAAAGGTCAGCGGAAATATCTAATACCTACCACTTCGGAGAAAAAGGGAATTGTTAATGTTACACTGGGTCTTGAAAAGTATATGGAGTGTGAGAGAGAGAGAGAGACAGAGAGTGTGTATGTATGTGTGTTTAAATAATGTGCTCAGGATGAAATTGGTGAGGAAAATACACAGAATTCCATGTCTTTTTCAAATACTGTGTAGAAATATTTATTTCCTTCAGATAGTAGCAATGTACATGTTACTTAGAAAATATATGGCAAATTTCAGTTTGTCTTCTGAAAAATCTCTTAAGAAAACATGTACTTCTGAGAATTGGAGCCTAATTTCTATGTAAATTGTCTATCTAATCTATAAATCTATAATCATATATTATGCATGATTTGGATAACCATCTAAATAGTTACAGATTGATTTGGGGAATCCTTTGAGGCTCATCACACTGCTTTCTTTGATATTCATATTGCAATGGCCACCGGATTTTTTTCAGCATCTGGGACTGTTTTCAAATGAGAAGTGAGGGTGAGCACATCCAATGGAGAGCACTTGATTTTTAGTTAATTGTATTTTATGATAAATATATGCTGCTTTAAAATTACTGTAACCAGGGGCGCCTGAGTGGCTCAGTGGGTTAAAGCCTCTGCCTTCTGCTCAGGTCATGATCTCAGGGACCTGCGATGGAGTCCCGCATTGCACCGGCTTTCTGCTCAGCAGGGAGCCTGCTTCCCTCTCTGCCTGCCTCTCTGCCTACTTGTGATCTCTCTCTCTCTGTCAAATAAATAAATAAAATCTTTAAAAAAAATTACTGTAACCAGAGCCATAGATGACAGCTGCCTCTTTTCCAAACAAATGTAATCCAAACTAATTTAAAGAAATTAAACCAATAAATTAATTAATCATCTCCACCTTACTCTTATACAAGGTGTAGTGCAATGCTTTCAAAGTATATTACACCAAAATAATATGACATTTTTTCAAATAACTTTAATTATTTAAGAATTGGATCAAAATTTCTTCTGCAGAGATTCATGGTTCTAGTTTCTGATCCTGAGCTGTGTTGTACATATATGAAAAGAGAACATGGCAGAGATTAATAACCAAGACTCTGCCACACTGCCTGGGTTCCATCTCCTGGCTCTGCGGTTCACTTGCTGTATGTATGACCTAGACAGGCTAGCTCAACCTTTCTGAGCCTCAGTTCTTCACTAGTAAAGTGTGGATAATAACAGCATCCCCTGACTGGGTTGTTTTAAAGGTGAAATTAATCATTATGTAAAGTGTGTAATGCAATGCCTATGCATAGCAAGCCTGTACACACACATATGTGTGTGTTTGTGTGTGTGTGTGTTATAATTACTATCATTGTATTGATTAAACGGCATTCGCTTTGGGGATGCAGACCTAAGGCAACTGTTGGACTGCTGTAGAATACTTAAGATGTTTGAGATGTAATTGGGGCAGGATCCTAACATTTGTTCCTATAATTCTTCTGGGTCTGGGAAAGCCATATTTTTTGTCCTTGTTCTACTTTCCCACCTTACCTGTCCTCTGACTCCAAGTATCATCCTTGGTTCACATTACTGAATACTTCTAAAACAATATAGATGTTAAGAACATATTAAAAATCAATAGCCATTTATTTGTTTTGAATGTTGGAGATTAGGATTCAGGTTAATTCAAATACCATTCCCTTCAAACATCATTCAGATAATTTTAACAAATCTAGATTACTTTTTTTCTTGTGTTCTTACCAGTTCTTAAATAAGGTTCTAGCAAGCAGTTAAGGCACAGTAGAACCTTTATTAACTCCCTCAACCATATGAGCAGCAAAAAGACCTTTGTTCAAACTAAAAATTGCAATGCTATCGATAACAACACTAAACTTTGGTTATCTGATTGATAGTGACTTTGCAGATTTACTGGAATTCTTAAAATACAAATTGATACATTAGAGTAAGTTTTTAGCCTCAGTTTTTGATTTATAAGGTTACAACATTTTGCATGAATTAAAAAAAGACAGCAAGGTGGAGGGGAAGAAATGACTGAAATAAAGATTGAGAAGAGCAAATCAGCTACCAAAAGCACATTATAATTACAGCCCCCCCTCCAGTACAGGGAACAATAAATAGCCATTAAAACTCACTAGGAACCTCAGTACAAAGAATATTGAAATTAAAAATGTATCATTTCGCTTTTCCCTGAGGCTCTGGATTGAGATATTGTGGATACACATTTATCTTCTTGCTAAGACTCACTTGGGTCAAAGCCATTTGTATCCACTACTGACAGATCACAAACCCAGTAAGGAAGGACCACATGTGGTGGCTTTCCTTGAGATCTATGTCATGTACTGTTTTAATATGGCTTATTAAATTTCAATAAAGACAAGTTTTTTTCTGACAAGTCAAAAAGGCATAAACTCATCAAGAAGTAAAGGGAGTAGATGGGGACACTTGGGGATTGTTCTCTTTCTAGACCATAAACCTACCTTTCAGTATTTTAGTACTTCAAACTCACTTATTCTGAAGACAGAATTCTACCATTCTCAATCATGTACATATGACCCAAAGGCTGGAAAAGAAAGGAAAAAAAAATACAGAACTTAAGGGCATTTCAAAGTTTATTGTTAGAACTCAATGAAATCGAAGAAAACGGCAACTGTAGCTATATTTGACATAAATGGAGAAATCTTACCTAAAAGCCCTAGCATACGGCCATGTATGTGAAATAGATCAATTTGACAGTCCTGAGTGCTTCATGGGTTCTAAATATTTTATGCCTTCCCCATTTGTTAATGCTTCCAGTCAAATACAGATTTAGAGAGAAATAAAGCAGGTTGACGTTCTAGAAGTCAGACACATTTAACAGACTATAGATAGATTAAGCCTGGTTTCTAAACTTAGGCTTGTTTCATTCACTTAGAATCTCAAAAAAGTATTTGTAAACACAATACTGTGCAATCCTGAAAAAGTATGCAGACTAGTGGACGCCGGAACTTTTTGAGTCCTCCTTCTGAAGGCCGATTGTTTTTCACTTAAATGAAGCTGTCTAACGCCAGATAAGAAAAGCATTCAAGATTTCTGGGGTGCTTTAAATATTCAGAGTTCCTTCCAAAGATCACATTGTAGACATTTTGTCATGGTAAACATTTGAGTTAGCAAATATAAACCGTAAAAAAAACAAAAAACAAAAAAAAAAAACCACGTAGTTTGAAAATCCTAAGATAACATTTGCTTATTCAACAGACATTGGTAAGATAATGGATGCTCCAAGTAGGAGTTGTGTTCTCCTGGGCAACAGGACCAAAGAGAGAAGGCAGGTTGGAAAGATGCTTTAAATGGAGTTTGAAGATTTTCTGGGCATTTTTTAAATCCATACTCTATCATATCCCTTATAACATTAAAAATTACTCTAGACTCTAGTTCAATGGCTGTTCTTCACAAAAAATCTCTGAGATTCATAAAACAATCGCCTTCTATATCTTCTGTCATTGACTTGCAGAGATGCCTCTTCTAGCTCTGCTATCCTTTTTCTTTGGTTTTTCTGTTCGTTTTAAAAATACCCTTAAAAATATCCATGATATTAAAGGAATAAAGTGAACTATAAGATGATATGTATTGTACAATCTTAGTTGTATAAAAGGAGTGACACTGGCAGATAGAAGACTTCTTCCCAATTGTGAATGGCTTTTTCTTTAATTTTGTCCGCATTTTCTCTTTTTTCAAATTTTTTAAAAAAATTTTAAGTAACCTTTTACTTAAAATTTTACTCTACACCCAACATGGGGCTCCGAGATCAAGAGCCACATACTCACAACTCCGAGATCAAGAGCCACATACTCTATAGACTGAGGCGGCCAGGCGCCCCTCTGCATTTCTTCTTTCATTTTCTAAAACTTCTAAAATGTATTGGTATTATTTTTATAATTCTAAAAGTAAACACTCATATAGGCTTTTTTTTTTTAAATATTTTATTATTTGACAGAAAAAAACACAGCGAGAGAGGGAAGACAAGCAGAGGGAAGCAGAGGGAATGGTAGTGGGAGAAGCAGGCCTCCTGCCCAGCAGGGAGCCCGATGTGGGGCTCGATCCCAGAACCCTGGGATCACAACCTGAGCCGAGGGCAGACGCTTAACAACTGAGCCACCCAGGTGCCCAACATTCATATAGGCTTTTAATCCATCATCCACATATCTGAAATCTGAAAATGAATTTTTTCATAGTTTTAGCACTCTTCATTTGGCAGCACAACCTGACCTGACCTAGCAAAAAACTATTTATAAGCTTTATCCACTTTGCAAGAATTCTAGTATATTACTCTGCAGAAATACTAATGTGTTTGATTATGGAGGTCTGTCTCAGACTCCACTGGGTTTTTACAAAATTTATAGTCTATGTGTCATATTTCTAAAACCGGAAAAGTTCTGAAGTCTGAAACACATCTCACCCTAAGCATTTCAGATGAGGAATTGTGGACATTTAATAAAATAAAAAATAATAAGATTTTTCATGAAGCCTAAATACTATACATTGAGATGGTCATGATCCAATGCCATTGAGAGGTCAGATATGATCTACTAGACATTTTGTTCCTAGATGAACTAGGTCATAGTAAAGAAGATACCAGCAATCATTCATTTTTTAGAGTACTGCAGTAAGTTCTATTTGCAATAAGATCCACTAGCTCCTTACCTTTGAAAGTCCTCATGATTTTGAAAATGCTATATTAGACATTTTCTTATCTGATGCTTCCTTATATGAGATTCACCTGGGGAGGCTGGACAAATAGGACTATTCCTAAGTGCTAATGTTCAGACAAGTAAAATCATCGATCCTGCTAATAATCAGCAAAACTTGTTAGACAAGCTCTTCTGATTCCTATGATCATGTGTTTTATTTATTTATTTTTTCCATCATACCATGCTGCCTTAAAATCTTGGACAGAAACTTTTTTTTTTTTTAAGTTTGGGTTTTTTAAAGAAATTTTCCCATCCTCCTAAGTAGACACGATGAGGTACAGAAAACACTACGACTGCTGAGGTCAAACTAACAATGATTGAGTTCTGCCTCCCCCACTTAGGAAGACCTGACCTTGAATAAGTTCTTGAACTTCTCTGAACCAGCTTCTCATCTCCAAAATGGAAATCATTACAGGTAAACTTTACAAAATTTTCATACATAGGCTGTCAGTGAATACAAGATCCCCACTAGCTTTGATTTTCCAAAATAGTATTTGGTAACTCAGGCAAAGAAAATTTAATGATACTTTATTTTATATGACAGTCTGGTCGGGGCACCTCTGCCTTCGGCTCAGGTCATGATCTCAGGGTCCTGGGACTGAGCCCCACATCAGGCTCTCTGCTCAGCAAGGAGCCTACTTCCTCCTCTCTCTCTTTGCCTGCCTCTCTGCCTACTTGTGATCTCTTTCTCTGTCAAATAAGTAAATAAAATCTTTAAAAAAATGACAATCTGGTCTTGTTTGTTTGTTTTTATGCACCTAATTTTAGGGCTGGTTCATCTTTGATAATTTTATATTTATTAAATTGAACTTCAAAAACTATCACCAGTTTTGAGAAAAACAAGCTCATTTTAGTATATATACGAATGGCTGGATTATTGCACAACTCAGTCACTTATCTCAAGTTGAGTTTTAAAAACTGTTCTATTCTCTTCTATTCTTCTCTTTCTCAAGTCAAATTGTCATCCTATCTGTGTTACATAAATGGGTTTTTGTAGCCTTAAGTTTGATTTAGAAATTGAGAAACTTTTATGTATATACATATTTCACTATATATAATACATATTTTATATATAAATAAGTAGGAAATATGAAATATTATATATATATATGGAGAAAGAGACAAAGAAAGGCAGAGACAGAGACACAAACACAGAGTTCGCTACATAATTTCCTAAAACGCTTTGAGTGTATAAATAAATGAGGAAAGCACTTATATGTGTATTTTTCCTTTATCAGTAAAGCCTCATAGATAGATAGATAGATAGGACAACTTATTTAAAGAGGGATAATTTGAGCTTTGCGCAGTGGCAGTATCATAGCCAATGAGGTTTATCCGAGGCGCAATTATTGCTAATTAAAAAGGGATAATTTGGCCTAAGTAAGCAGGAACTCCTAGAGTTAAAGACTCAGGAGGAGCTCATTGCCACCAAGAAACACAGCATCAAAAACAAGTGCACAACTCTTCAGACACTAAAGCCCAAGAAGAGGCATAAAAAGCCACTGGTACAGGTCAAGGGCACACCATGACCATTGAATTTCAATGAACGGCCCTGGAGATCATCAGTAGTGACACCAAGGGGCTCAAGAACATGGAGTATTCCCCCAAGGCCACGAAGGCTGCCTATGACAACACAGATATAGATAAAGTTGGGGAGTTAATGCAGGGCATTGCTGACCAGTAGGGACCTGCAGAGGAGATTTCAACAGCTATTTCAAAACCTAGAGGATTTAGAGAAGAGTTGGATGAGGATGAGCTCCTGGCAGAATTCGCACTAAAACAGGAGGAACTAGATAAGAATGTGTTGCAAATCAGTGGGCCTGAAACAGTCCCTCTCCCAAATGTTCCCTCTATAATATTAACATCAGATTCCACCTGCCTACACCACATCCTGCCAGCCCTGCTTATGTACCCCCCTGCCCGCTGCCCAGGCCACTGAGGCTGGCCCCAGCCAGCACTGGACCAGTTCAATGGATCCAGCTCTGTTCTGCAATTCCTTCATGTCATACTCTTACTCCTTCTTGATGAGCTCTTGAATCTCCCTTCAAAGCAGCAGGGCAGCCTCATCACTGCTCCCTCTCTGCAGAGCATGGTCTGCACCCAGCCATACTGGGATGGGGACGGGGGACGTGAAGGGGAAAGGGTAGGTGGGATTTAAGGTGCCTGCTGCTTATAATGTGGAATTTCTGTAAAATAAACTATTCGCAAATCCAGCATTGAGCTTCTAACTCCACTGCTGAACCTCGAAGGAAAGGGTGTACTATTTTGTAGTTGAAATGAACTGAAAATGCAGATGTCCTAAAAATGTCCTTCTAAGTCAGTTGGCTTGTTACACATCTCTTTGTAAGACTTGTATGGGCCGGCAGAAAAGTCATTTTTTGAAAGCCAAGGGCTTTTCTTTGTCCTTAGCTGTAAAAAAATCATCTGATTTGGCTTTCCTTGAGAGCTGTATTTCTGTCCATCACCTGTGTACTGCCCCCTGTGTTTACCACTCTGCACACCCCTCTCTCCTACTCCCTTGGTCTTTTGGAGTTTGTGACACTGATTTGGAACGGATGGTGTTCTCTTGAGAGCAAGTGAGACTGAGGAGTTGTTTTCTAACATAGCTCTAAGGTCCTTATTGCTATTTGTGATAACTGATAGGTAACTCATTGGAAACATGTGCATTCATTTATATTCAGATGAAATTACAGTCTGCACTATTAAATGTCTCAGTTAATTTTGATAAAAAAAGGAATAATTTAGGGATTAGGCCAAACAATAACTGGAAATATTTGTAAAATAAAAATTTCTAAGAAAGGTAATAATATTGTGTATGTCCCAGTATTAAATGACCACAATACACAGATATTTACTTGACTGATATTTGGAAAGCTGCTTAAACTAGTTTGCTAAAAATAATGTTATTTAGAGATCATCTTGTAATATGAGCGACTTAACAGAACTTAACTATAGAGTGTCCTTTGTTTTTGTGAAAAATATTTTATTAAAATACTCAGTCTAGATGTAAATGTGGCATGCCAGAGAGAAAAGATAGTTATATTATCTTATATACAATAACTATCATATATAATAAGCAATTTATTAATTAGTTTTATTAAAATTTTTAGCCACTTATTAACAGATTCAAAAAAGCAATTCACAACTTTCTCCTATCTTTATCTAATAATGGTTTCTATATGAAATAAAATTCATAAAACTTCATGTCTTAAGATTCTGAAATTCAAAATTTTGAGAAATCTAGGTTGACTTTTTCCCTTATGTTAACTTATCAAGATTATTTCCTTTCATTAGGAGTAATTACACCTAATACTTTCCATTCCTTCAATGAACATTATTAACCTAGAGTAATGCTACAAAAGAATTAAAGATATCTGGATTTGATTATCTTATTATCTTATCAAATCTGATTTGACTTGGAAGACTTATCATATGGATATAATCAGAATTCCCTCCCTATATTTTGGACATTTAAAGGGGGGAACCAAATTGGCTACCAGGATGAATGGATCACTGGAATCTGAATTTCTGCTTCTGGTAAATGAAGGAAGAAGTCATGAGAGCCAGACATTATCCATTACTTTTAGAAGCAATTATTAGACCTTTATTATGTGCATTAGTTGGCTGTGTCCATGTCAGAGAATGAAGAAAAAAAAAGTACAAGATTCTTTTATATTGTGTCCAATTATTCTCTTCTCATGAAATATTTGGGTTGGCTATTGACAAAAGTGTTAGCAATGAAAAACAACAAACACCTAGACATATCTGTTTGATGTCAACTCTATTAACAATCATACTTCCTCAAATAACAAAATTTATAAGTGATTAACTTAAAAGAAATAGATGGATTTGACTTTATTTCACTAAATAGAATTATTAGTAATGGTTTAACATTACTAACCATACTTCCTAATAGACTTCATCTTCCAATAAGATTAAGTAAAATAATTCCATTTCACACTTACCAGTCACTGGTAATAGAAACTAAAGAGTCTATTCAACTACCTCTTAAAAGATGAGAGGACTACATGGCTTGGTTTGTTTGAGACAGTCCTGATTAATGTCTATTTTCTCTGGGTAATATTAATCATTCTATTTTCTGTTATTATCCTGTTTTGAATGATAAATTATATAGTCTTCTTAACTATAATTGATATTCACGAAATACTTCAAAAATCTCACCAGGAATGGCACCTTAGGAACCCAAAGCATAAGATTTCTCATGTCTTGTCAATTTGCATTAATGCCAAAAGATACATTTTTTAGATACCCAAATCATATGCATAAAAAGAAAGCCTTTCACACTAATGTTTATAGTAGCATCATTACCAATAGCCAAAAGGTAGAAACAACCTAAATGTTCATCAACAAATGAATGGATAAATAAAATGTAGTGTACACACACACACACACACACACACAGAGTAGAATATTATTTGGCCTTAAAAAGGAAGAAAATTCTGACACATGTGACAACATGGATGGACCTCAAAGACATTAGGCTAAGTAAATAAACCAGATTACCTAGAATAATCAAATTCGCAAATATCGAAAGTAGAATAAAGGTTACCAGGGGCTAGGGAGTGGGAAATAGAGAGTTACTGTTTACAGGGTACAGAGCTACAATTTGGGAAGAGGAGAAACTTCTGGAAGTTGATAGTGGTCGAACAATAATGTGAATGTATTTAATACCACTGAAGTGTACATTTAAAAATGGCTAAAATGGTCAATTTTATATTAGGTACATTTTACCACAATTTAAAAAAAAGGCATGTATTAAATGTAGGTGAAGTTGCAGGGTCATAGGATAGCTCTATTTTTAATTTCTTAATTAAAAGAAATTGTTTTCCACACTGTTTTCCAAAGTGGCTGCACCAACTTGCATTCCCACCAATAGTGTAAGAGGGTTCCCCTTTCTCCATATCCTCTCCAACACTTGTTGTTTACTGTCTTGTTGATTTTGGCCATTCTATCTGGTGGTATCTCAATGTGGTTTTGTTTTGAAACTCCCTGATGGTTAACGATGATGAACATTTTGTCATGTGTCTGTTTGTATGTATTCTTTGGAGAAATGTCTGTTCATGTCATCTGCCCATTTTTTGATGTGATTATCTGTTTTTTGAGTATTGAGTTTGAGGAGTTCTTTATAGATCTTGGATATCAGCCCTTTGTCTGTAGTGTCATTTGCTGAAAAAATTAAATTAAATTAAAAACATAAATACATGTAGGTGAAGGGGATTAAAAGGTACAAACTTCCAGTTATAAAATAAATAAGTTATGGGGACCTAGTATATAGCATGGGGAATACAGTCTGTAATATAGTAATAATTTTGTATGGTGACAGATGGTAACTAGATTTATCATGGGGATCATTTGTAATGTTTAAAAATATTGAATCACTATCATATACACTTGAAACCAACAGAATAATGTATGCCAATTATACTTCAATTAAAAAAAAAGAAAACCATACAAGTCTTATTACTTTTGACATGTTTTAGTAATTTAATGTTTTTATTGAAAACCAGTAAAAGCTAGCCATGTGTCAAGATCTTGATGCTACACAAGGAATTTTGACAATACTAACTGTATCTCAAGTGCCATACTCATATGCCTAAGATCTCTTCTCTATGCTATTATTAAGAGACTCTACAACCATTTTACACAAACTTTTGTCAACTGATTCAGCAACTATCAAAAGCATTTTGTTAGTTTCACCTGAACTTTTTTGACTTAAGGTCAAATCTTAAAATCAGTAATCATAATGAGCACATACAAGCATTTTAACTCAGACCAGAACAGAAAACCTTTTCAGGACATTTAGTTGTTACTGACTGTAAGTTACCAATTGCTATTTTAACACCTCATCACCTTTTTACTACTCCGAATTGCTGTCACCACATTTCCTTCACTCATCTCTTTAAAGGTGCATTGTAATCTATGGTTTTCAGTTTCTTGCTTATCAAGCACAACTCTCTATAGGACTGAAATACTCTGGAGTCTATAATTTTCCCCTATTGTAGTCTCTTACCATTAGACTCAGAAGAAATATGGTTGTTGCAGTTCCCATTTTGAGAGTAGATTTTTACTGGGGTTAAGGGGAAACCATATGGAAGACTAGACAAAGGACTGCAGAGGCCAAAGACTGGATGGGCCAGTATAAAATGGGACTGTCGCTATCCCTAGCCCCTCTTCTTAATCTATCTCCTCCATTCCTTGGTGCCTCCTCAACTTCTACTGCCTCTTCTCAGCTCTATGAAATTGTATAATAGAACAAGTAAAGCAAAAATAGGAGAATTCACTCAGGAACCAGCCACTCCAGACTCAAATCTCAGCACTAGCATTTACTATGTGACCTTGGGCAACTTCTTTAACCTCTCTGGGGCTCAATTTTTTTTGTTTGTTTGTTTATAAAGAAGGTACATAAAATAACATCATTTACATCTGAGACTATATGTAAAAAGCTTAAAGTAATGCTGGGCATATTGCTAGAAATAAAAAATTACTAACTCTATTTCCATTACCACTCGAAATCCCACTTGGGATTACCACTTAATCCCATACCCGGTCTTCATGAAAAATAACAACTCAAGCTCCAAATACTCCAAATAACTCAATCATTAGGTATAGCCCTGAGTAACCACTCTTTCTTATTCCATTTATTGTATCTATGGTTATTGGGAGAAATATATCTATTTTAACCCTCCGAATATATTACAGTGGTTAATAGTATAGTATAAGGGTGTTGGTAGAGTCAGAATGCAAGTGTTCTAATCCTTGTTCCATTACTCATTTAGTTGCATGAATGTGAACAAGCTACTTAATCCTTTGATGCAGAGTTTCCTAATGGGTGGAATGGGAATACTTCTAATATTTATCTTATAGGTTTCTTGTGTACATTAAAACAATTATCCCAGGGCCCCTAGGTGGCTCAGTCGTTAAGGGTCTGCCTTTGGCTCAGGTCATGATCCCAGGGTCCTGGGATCAAGCCCTGCATCAGGCTCCCTGCTTGGCAGGAAGCCTGTTTCTCCCACTACCATTCCCTCTGCTTGTGTTCCCTCTCTCGCTGTGTTTCTCTCTGTCAAATAAACAAAAATCTTAAAAAAAATCCAAAAACCAATTATCCCAATACCTATCAAATAGTGCCTGATGAAAAAATATCTCTGTAAACTGCAAACATGAATAAGTAAGAAAACCTTTGTAAGAGGAAATAGAAATAATAGAGGAGAGAAGAAATAATTTTTAATAAGCATAAGAAGCATCCTCAAAGATATAAGGGGGGATAATAAAAAAAAGAGGTAAAAATAAACAGTTTAAAAGGGGAACTAGCTGGAGATGACAGTTGTAAAAATATAATAGTTAAATAAAGACCTAATTTGATAAGTTGGATGGCAAGGGAACACAGCCAAAAATGGTCAGGTGATGGAATTAGAATAGAAAGCCTTGGGAGGTCGAAGAGATGGAAAGGAAAGAAGGGCTATGAAGGAGAAAATACATATGCTACACTATAAAAGGTAGTCAGAAAATAAGAAAAAAATAATGGAGGGGAGATAATATATTTAAACATAATAATAATCATCAATTTTCCAGAATTAAAGAAAAATATAAACCCTTCTCAAAATGGCTCACAGAATGACAGATTAGACAAGAAAATAATCCAAACATCTCATATCATAGTAATTTTAAAAACTACCACAGACAAAGAGAAATTTCTAAAAGCTCCTGAGGAGAATACTACCAACAAAAAGAAAAAAATAATTCAAACTGACATTGTACTACAAAATAGCAATAATGTAGATAAGAAATATAGAAATTATAGTTAAAGCATTGAAGAAAACTTAAGCCTAAAATTTAGTAAAGGGTTAAAATTAGTCATTCTCAAGTATACCACATATGAGAATTTCTTCCACCACAAAACACTCTTTGAAGCATTCTTGAAGAAGGTAAACCAACAAGAAGAGAAATAATTCAAAAAGGTATTTAAAAATATGGAAAATAAGGATGAATGAATAAATAAAGTTTACTATGGTCTAAATAAAAATTTTCTCCATCTACCAAGGAAGAAAATTATATCCATAAATATCCAAAAATAACTTAAACTATATTATCCAATACAGTAGCCACTAGCCACATTTGGATATTTAATCCAAATTAAATAAAAAATTCAGTTCCTCACTCAGTCATAGTAGCCATACTTTGAGTGCTCAACAGACGTGTGGCTAGTGGCTACTGTATTGGGTAGTACAGTTATAGAATGTTTCCATCATCACAGAAAGTTCTGTTCTAGAGTGCTGTTGTAGATGATATGTAACATGGTGATTAAGGGTGATGGTTGGGAAAAGAGGGTCAATAGAAGAAACAGTGTCTTAGAATACATATCTCTTTCAGGGGTAAGATGTACATAATGATATATGCAAGATACTGATACAGTAAAAGAACTATCAATACATTATGTTAGTTCTAATTAACAAAAAGGTAAAAAGCAAATATATAATTTCTACCACTAAGAAATTCTACCACTTCAAAGAAAGAAAAATAATTTTGTATGTAATAGAAAAATCTGATATAACAGAAATAAATTATAATACAACTAAAATTACAATAAATATAAATAGATAAAACTGTTTAATATGACTCTCGGGGGGCACCTGGGTGGTTCAGTCAGTTGGGCATCTCCCTTCCACTCAGGTCATGATCCTAGGGTTCTGGGATCAAGCCCCACATTGGGCTCCCTGCTCAGTGGGGAGCCTACTTCTTCTTCCTCTAACTCCCCACTGCTTGTTCCTTCTTTCTCACTGTCAAATAAATAAATAAAATCTTTAAAAAAAATAGTCACTCTCTGATAGGATGCTTAAAAATTGACTTAACAATATTATTTAACAATATTATATTACCTATAAGAGCTACACATTAATGACAAAAGATGCAGAAAAATAAAAAATAAAGTGAGGAAAGAAGGAAAATGATAAAATAAGAAAATAATAGGAACTAATTGACAATTGTAGTGGTAATTCAAGTAATTGACAAAATGAAATTTAAGATAAAGAGTAAATCAAAAGTAATCAAAAGAGTAAAAGAGTAAATCAAAAGTAAATCAATAGTGAAGGACAATATACACTACCAGAAAAAAATCTTAGGTGAAAAGTTTCTAATATCATAAATACGTATACATTTGTCTATATTGACATAAAACTGGGTCAATTATCACATCTATAAGAAAAATAATGAACAACTGTTATTGAGAATCTGAAGACAATTCTCTCAGAAACTGATAGGTAAAGATAAAGGAATAAGGAAATGTCTAGAATTTGAATAACATGAGCGCTTAAATTAACAGATACGTACATAATTTCATACTAACCAGAATAAACATTTTAAGTATGTATGGAACATATGCAAAAGTCAATGGTGAAATTACTCTCAGAGGAAACCTCAGTAAACTTCAAAGAATTGATATCATTCATATTATATTCACTAATCACAGGAATTAAAAATCAATAAAAAATAACTAAAAACTGGGGACGCCTGGGTGGCTCAGTCGTTAAGCGTCTGCCTTCGGCCCAGGTCATGATCCCAGGGTCCTGGGATCGAGCCCTGCATTGGGCTCTCTGCTCGGCAGGAAGCCTGCTTCTCCCGCTACCATTCCCTCTACTTGTGTTCCCTCTCTCGCTGTGTTTCTCTCTGTCAAATAAATAAAATCTTTAAAAAAAAAAAACAAAAAAAAACCTAAAAACTGCATATATCTGTAACTAAGACTTATGACTAAGTAAATGAGCTAAAATGGTAATACTATGGGGAATGTGAAACAGTTTAAAGCTAAATGACAAAAACCTACACATTGACAAATGTGGAACACAGCTAACAAGGGGCACAGAAAAACTTCAGCTTTAAATGGATTTATCAGAAAAAAAAAAGGAAATGAAAACATATGAGATAAGAAACAAGAAGAAAAGACAATAAAACCAAAGAAATAAAAAGAAAATAAAATTAAAGTCAGCAATCAGTGACATAACCAAGAAACACTAACAATTCAAAGAGATGAACAAACAAAACTGATTTTTTGAAAATACTAAGTTAGATAAATCTCTGTTACAACTGTTTTTCAATGTAGATGGGAGGTGAAAAGATCTAAGTAAACAAATTAAGAAAAAAAAATACTGTCAGATATAAGAGCTTAAAATAATATGACCTTCATCCATATGCCAATAACTATAACAATCTTTTTTAAAAAGATACATTTCTAGGAAAATACCAAATGCCCAAACTGGTAATATTGATCTAATGAATATGACAATGATTATTGAAAAACTGAAATATGAACTAAACATTTTCTTTCCATCAAAAAAGATCCAAGTCTCAGACAATTCTACAAGAAATTCTACTAAACTTTCAAGGGACAAATAATACAAACTGGATAATGAGAAAAAGGAATTTGTATGGACATTTCTCAAGTGTGAAAGAAAATCCAAATTAAATAAATTAGCTCCTCTACATCAATTTAACAAAAATAGCACATTATGTACGAGTAGGATTTGACTTAGGGATAAAAGCATGTTCTATCAGATTATCTATCAATTCAACTGATCAAACTAATGAAGTAAGGAAAAATATAGGATTTTTACAAATAAAAGATATTTGATGAAATTTAGTATCAAAATAAAAATTCTGAGAAAAGTAAAATTAAAGGGAAATTCCTTAACTTGAGAAAGGCAGTATACCAAAAACAAACACAAACATAATGGACTAACTTTGATACATTTTTTTCCCCAGTTTTATTGACATAACATTGATATAAAGTACTATATAAAACTTTACAGTGTACAGCATAATGATTTGACTTACATATATCATGAAACGATTACCACGAGTTTAGTTACCATCCATCATCTCATTAAAAAAAAGGAAAAAGAAAAAAGTTATTTTCTTATGATAGAAACTCTTAAGATTCACTCTCCTAACAATTTTAATAAATATAGAGCAGTGGTGCATATTTTTTAAAGAAGGCAATGAGGCAAAGAGATTCCTTATCAATTTAATTTTATTTTACCTTATTATATGTTATGTTATGTTACTTGTTTCTACATAACACTGAAGGTCCTAAAAAGTGAAATAAGATAAAATAAAAAGAGGTATAAGGACTAGAAAAGAAAGAGATAAAGTAGTCATTACTGACCAATATATATTCATCTACAAGGAAAATCCAATAGAATTAACAGATAAATTCTTAAAAATAATGAGACGGTTCTGGAAAGTTGTCGGATATGAGATCAACTTTAAAAAATTCTTCTACATCAGGAAGAACCATACAGAAAATAAAATAGAAAGTAAGATATTATTCAAACTAGCAAAAAGACAAAATATCTAGGAATTCCTGCAATTGTAGCATAATAAATACATGTCATTATAGAGAAAATTTTTTATTTTAAAACTTTACTTATTAACCTTATTAACAGATATAAAAGTCCCAAATAAATGGAGTTATCTCTGTTTATTAATAGACAACATTGTAAACTTATTAACTGTTTTTTTTTTTTTTAATTTATTTATTTGAGAAAGCTAGTGAGCACAAACAGAGGAGGAGCAGGCAGGGGGAGACGGAGAAGCCAACTCTGCACTGAGCAGGGAGCCAGACATGGGGTTGGATCCGAAAGCAGACACTTAATGGACTGAGCCACCCAGGCGCCCTGTAATTATATTAACTCTTATTAAACACATTTATAATGAGGACTTGGTTGGGGGGAGGAAGTGACTTATCTAATCAGATAGAAACACATACCAAAGAGGAAGCAAAATAAACACAAAACAAAATACCACAACTATAGTGAGTAAAAATAGTAGGGAGCTTAATTCTTTCTTATTATCAGTTAGATTGTGTGCTACTTAAAAAAAAAAAAAAGAATAAAAAGCATAGCCTTTTGCTTGAACCAATGACACCTAAACTACAGATTATCTCTATTTAAAACTGTTGATGTAGTGAGAAAAGGTAAAAACAAAGTAGAAACAGAACAGAAAACGAGCCAACATTTATTTATTTGTTTGTTTTTGTTTGTTCGGTGCCAACCAGGTTTAGGGCACTGTGCTACTCAATAAAAGATTACTCAGACTGGGAAAAAAAAAAAAAAGAACAGAAACGGATAAAACAAGTTAGTGCGTTGACTAATTATCACCAGACTAAGCCTTCAGAATGGAAGAGGATATATGGGTGCACGAGAGGATATACAACAGCACTGAGGATGATGCTGGGAGCAGAATGTGCAAAAGTCACGGAAGTTCTGAAATAAGCTAGGATATTCGAAACTAAAGTTTGTGCAAACCTTTATTGCCTCACACTTAACACACTCTTGCAATAGCCACAAAACTGATCCGCCTGCCTGTGGCATCCCACAGCCAGATTAATCTTTCTGGAACACTGGATGTCAAGAGAATAAAAAATGTCTGAGGGTGAAGCTATGTCATTGCCATCTTTATTGCACAGTCCTTAGTGCTCTCTTGATGAAAAAAAGAAAGGTGAGATGGTGCAGCCATGAGAAATTGACCGAAGAGCAAGGGAGGCAGCATGAATGTGTTTGCAGGTGGGTAAGCAGCTGGCAGAAAAATGAAACTAGCCAATATGAAGATGAAGGAGACCTAAGGGCAATGAAAGGAGATGGGAAAGGATTGAAAGAAAAGCAGAGTTTAAAAGAAAGAAAGAAAGAAAGAAAAGCAGAGTTAGACTATGGCTTTGGACAACAGGAGGGAACCTTATTTTCTAAGACTTCGAGAAAGTGACACACTTGTCGATATATTGGCTAAACGGATTCCTATCATGTCTGACAAATGCTGCCTTGTCAGCTGCAAATTTTCTGAGTCTTGACCAGCTTTTCATCCCCAGTGGAGGTTAAACAAGGATCCTTTGATTGACATTAATTTCTGAACAAGACCAAAGGAGTCATAAAATTCACACCTGAAGGGCACCTTTAGTTTGGGCTGGATTCTGTCCTTGGTATTTATCTTCTGGGTCCTTTCAGTATCCAACAGGGAAGGTAACTAAGAAGACTGACAAATCAATATTACAGATAATGATGTTTTCCTAATTCGAGAACTGCCCTGACCTTGGAATGGCAGAAGGGAGTAAACAAAATACACGTATTAGGAAAAGCAGGGCATTCAATCCCAGTTATAAAAAGGAAGGCAGAATTCACTGAAAAAGTGGGTCCAGAACATCTTCCCATTAACATCGTCATCCTAATGTAAGCAAAAAAGCCTTTCCCCCATATTAATAATATCTGCTTCCCAACAGAGTAAGCAAAACAACAAAAGCAACAATAAACCAGAATTGGAACAATAGTTAATTCAAAGCAGTAAAGTAAAATGCTTCCCCAACACAAGCACATGCTCATAACTTAGCAGCAAACAAACAAACAAGAAACGCTTCCCTGTAGACTGCATCTCGTGTTTGGTGGCAATGGCTGTCCAATGCAAATGAACAGAGGAAACTGTGAAAAGAGAACATCTTTGATAACATCTGCCTGCAAATGTTCCAAACACTCAGCATTTGAATCCATGTGGCTAAGTACAAATGTTAATGAGTCTGCATTAGATTGGATGGAGTATGAAGACTGCCAAGTCTGACACCCAGAGTAACTCGAGGGGGAACAATCTGTGTACCGGATACTTTTTTTTTTTAATTCAGGATGAATGCTGAAGCGTGGAGACACTCGAAGGAAACCTATTCGTTAGCCAAAATGATGCTGGTATTTTTAATTTGCTCTCTTGCTTCCAGGCTCAAATACCTGCTGAGTTTGATCTTTTTAAAAGTGAAAGGCTGGGCTAGCCTGGATCAAAATTATATTCTCCTTTCTTTCAAAGGAGAAGCTGGAGCTGCATGGTAATTGTCCTACCAGCCTCCTAAAACGTGACACCTCCCTGTCAGTTGGTGATTTGCAAGTTGTGCTTCCCAGAGCCTTCTTGGAAGTCTCGGGAAGTGCTGGTTGGGCATAACCCAGAGGTCCGGGATGTTAATCTGGTGCATCCCCTCCCAATCCCTACTGCTCAAATGTGGACCATAGCCGGAATCATCGTTTACTTTTCACATCAGATACATCACTCTCCAATCTCGTAAGAGCTACCTAGCAACTCTTGAATAAAGCCTAACATCCTTAATAAACTTGTCCTGGAAGGTCCTGCATGTCTGATCTGCCTACCTCTTTACCCTACTTGTGCCACATCCCCTGATTGTTTCTAGGCTTCAGCTACACTGGCCGTTTCTACTCCCCAACACCAACACCACTCTGCCACCCAAGGATCAGCAATTTTGGGGATACTGGCACAGAGAGTGGCATTTTCATAGTGGTTGCTCCTGCCACTGGCCTCAAGGGCATCTTTGAGAAGTGGAACTTGAGGACAGACAATATAGTGGGTAACCCAAAGTGACTCTGGGTGACGGACTGGTCTGCGAGCTAAGAGAATCACGAGTGTACCCAGAAGCCACAAAAAGGGAGAAGTGGGGCTCACAGCAACTGCAATTGGGCGTAAATGTAAAGGTCACTCTATTTGTGAACACAGCTTGCATTTGATTTGAGCGCACTGATTCCCCATACAAAGGACAGCTAAAGAAGGAAGGAACAAAAATTAATTTTATTCTTTTCCTCCAGATAAGGAAGAGACAATAACCCATGGAAGGCAATATCAGAAAAATGTGAAATTTGTGAAAAGAAGCTCAGAAAAAGGGGCTGGAAGGAAGGGTGGGGGGTAGCAAGCAGTGATCCCTATACTCCCTATACCACGTCCCTGCTCATGGGACCCACAGGACACTTTCAAATGAGGGAGCATATGAAATTATAAAAATAATTGATATGTCCATTAGAGAAAATTTTGAAAATTGGAAACATAGGAAGATAAAAATGTATCACCTAAGATCCAAGCACAGAAGACCAAATAATGTTAAACCTTGGCTGTATTTTCTTCCAGCCTTTGCTGACAACTCTAATTTTTACAGTTATGTTTAGATTTTTACAGTTGACAATTTACCCCTTTTGCTGTACTTTCCAAAGCCATCATAAATTCTTCCTCTTCTTACATTTAAATGCCTATATTGATTCCATCAGGAAGATAGACCAGCTTATTTTTATCTAAGCTTCCCACTTGGATATTAAAGACCCTCCCAGTTTTGCTCATATGTAAATATTCACGGTGGCGATTACTTTCTCCTTGAGACATTTCTAAGTTCACAGTTTTTAAGCATGAACTGAGGACTTCCAAAATGTTGTCTTCACTACACTCAGTGGCTTCCATAACTTAAGAGTTTCACAGACTCTTCCTTGCACAGGAAGACAGGAGTTCTTACCCTGTAGCATCTATAAGTCATTTTAAGTCATTGCCAAAAGTGACAGAAAAACATTGCCCAGTCATCAATCAACACTTCAGGTTGCCCACATTCACATGTAAAATGGAGACTGTGTATAAATAAAACATCTCAATATTCTGCTATCTGTGTATATCTTTAAGCCTGGGAGACTTTATTTTGCAAAGCAAATTTAATTTTTCTTTCTTTAACTAAGAGGGTTAGAGTTTTGTTTCTACTCAGGAGATATTTTATAATGATTCTTTAAGGGAAACTGTACTTATTTTCTTGTCTCAGTGGTTATTCTGAGTGATAGTGTCATTAATGGCCTCACAGTTTTTCAAAGGCTTTGAGCCCCTCTCTGCCAGAAGAAAGCTCTTCTACTTCTGCCCATACTGACAATCTTGCAAATTTCACATCCCATAACAGCAATTTGTAATCATACATCGCTCCTTTCTAACTCATTTACCTCTATTTTAACCTCATGAAATGAAAATTAAAATCATTAGGAAAACAATATATTGAAGAATCTAAAACAATCTTTCATTTACTTTGGCACATGCTATTTAGATTGAAATGTAATTATTAATTCACTTTAATATGCACCCCTCCCTTTGGTGTATCTCACACATCAAAATTACATTTTTTTTTCACTTTGCAGGGATCTTAATTCCTTAATTCTGTCTATGCAAACCCTGCCACATTTGAGAAGCATGATTAAATGCAAACTGCCAGGACAGATGGCATCTGTTTAGTCGCCTGAGCCATCATCGCCATTCACTCTGCAAGGTAGATTTCTGATTCTGCAGTGTTTCTGTGGAAAGCTACAGGACATTCGTATCATTGTTACTTTAGGAAATTGATCAACCTGTGATAACTTCTAATTAAGAGAACAAAACTAAGATATCTGAAAAAGGAGACTGTCTCCAATTTCCATGTGTTAATATAATTGCCTTATTGTGTATTTAACAACTAATAACAAAAACGATGAGGATTGGAATCTATCAATAGTTAAGTAGAATTTCTACATTCATTAAGCTGGTGTTCACAGCTGTTTTATAACCACTTAATCTGACAAGAAAGAATGTAATGGCTTTATTCTGCCTCATTCAAAATATCCATATTAAATACTACTTAAGTAAATAAAAGATGTCTGCCCAGTTTAGACTCTTCTCAGGAAATACCTTTAATGTACAATTCTTAGCTCTGAATTCAGCTTCACTCAGGAACAAGAAAACCTTCACCTAACTGCCTTAAGTGGACTACAGCTCAAAAGACTCGAGTAAAATATGAGTGAAAAGAGACTTTAACAGAACTCTTTTTGACACGTTAAAATCTTCATTTATTAGTGAGGATGGGGAGATAACTAACTCTTCCACAAACCCTCTGATGGAATGTGGATACATAATATCCAAAGAGCAATTTGACAATCTGTTACATTATAGTTTTTATATGTTCATATATTCTAGCCCAACAACTCCCCTTTGGGAATTTATTTTGAAGGAAAATTCAAAAAAATCGAAGGCAAGTGAAAAGATTTACATATAAGACTATTTATTTCAGCATATCTTTATGAGATTAAAACATTGTGAATAAAAGAGGGGATTATATATGTTAAAGAATTACATTGTGTTCATATAAAGGCATACTGTGCACAGTATTTAATGACTAGGGAAAGTACTGTTACTACATTTTTAAAAGTTATTTATTTATTTATTTATAGAGAGAAAGTGAGGGTGAGTGGGGAGGGGGAGAGAGAGAGAGAGAGAGAGAGAGAGAGAATCTCAAGCAGGCTCCCACCCAGTGAAGAGCCAGGCCCGGGGTTGGATCTCACGACCCTGAGATCATGACCTGGGTGGAAGAAATCAAGAGTTGGACACTTAACGGACTGAGCCACCCAGGCACCCCTACAAAATAGTTTGAATGAAAAAGGACTACAAAACAGTTTTTGTAGTGTGATATAAAGTTTTAAAAACTTATACTTGCTTGGATGTACATCTTGGAAAAAAATTCCTAAAATGATGTACATCAAAATATCATTATTTACCACCAGAGAGGCGATTTTTATATTTTAAATATTTTAAAATATTTTCTACATTTCTAATGAATATATATTACTTTGTAATCTTTTAAAACAATACCTATTAATTTCTCATCAGTTTTAAGGGGGTGAAAAGAGGTGAATATTATCTTTGGGCCACTTACATATACTTACATACACAGCTAATTAAAAATTAGCATAATTATTTTTAACCGCAACTTTTCAATGGGAGTTTGTAAGGATTAAAATTATTTCTTTACTTCATACATCTACTTAAGTTGGCTATTTTTATTTTACATGTGATCCATTTGCCCAGCAATCCAATCCACATGCCCCTCACATTGTAACTTTGTCAGCATGTGGATTTGGCAAAGGTATACATAAAGGAAGCTGTGTTGGGGTAGATTTTATTGTGTCTACAACCTTCAGTTGTCAGAATCTGATGTTGATGTGAGTCACGAACTGGTTGTTAGGCCCCCAGGAGGAATTGCCTTTAACCATCAAAAAGCCTAGCCCTGAGGTGCGATAAAGTTTTCATACTTCCAGTAGCCAAAGGTAGGCCATAAAAAAATCCCCAGCTAACTCTAGGGTAGAATTTCAGAGCCTGAACTGTCTTATCTCAGCAGCTAGAGGTGTTAGCAATGACTGGAAATTTGTCAACTTATCAAAATCCCCATTTTATTTTCATCCTCTTTTCCTCTCCTCTCCTCTTTCTCCCTGTCCCCACCCTTCATCTTTCCATCCCTTGCTCAGAGCTGTGTCTTCCAGCACTCTCCTGGCTAATGTCTGCTCTTGGGAAAGGGAGCATATCATGATACGAAAGAATGATTAATGTATCCAAAGCTCCTTCAGTGTTAACAGAGGTTCTGTGAAAAATCAAGGAAGAGAGAGGTGTTCAAGGTCAGCTTGTTTATTTTTTAACCACAGGATTTCTAAGCTCCTTAACACAAATGGGTATAGTTAATTTTCAAGAGAGGTCTACAGACTGAATGCTTTCTAAGTTTAATCATCATGAAACCCCTTTCATCACAAAACATACCCAGGACTCATGCTTTTCAAAAGACATTTTAAAAAGATATTTGCCTAAATCCAGTGGTATTTCCTTTTAGATATAGTTTGAAGCCTTTATAGGAAGAAATGGTTTGATTATGATGTAATTTCTTTCATTACTTATATCAGGTGTAGGAATAGAGAGTTGGGGGAAAAGAAGTGGCCCTTCCTTAGAATTTTCCTCAAATTAGACACCACTGGGTCTTTATTTTAACATAGCCCTGGCTTTGATAAAGCAGAACACCCCCGCTACCCAGCAGGACCTACTCAGGGCTGAAAACTGTGTGGCGATATTCCTAGCTACCTCCCATGTCACTGCACCCAGAAATTGTTCCCTAATTGGTCCCAATGGCAGTAAAGCCACGGTCTTCTGAACTCTCATCCCACATTTTGCCCATCACTGTCTTCCTTGTTTCACTGTGCACCCCCCCTTCCCATTCTCTCACTTTGTGAAATTTGAGAACAGAGTCCTCCACAGACTCACCTTAGTACCATTCCCAGCATCCAGCAAAATGTCTTTCACATCACAGAACAAATGTCCCTGGATGAAGAATGATTTCTCTGACTTTAAGAAGAGTAGAGCTCGGGGTGCCTGGGTGGCTCAGTCGTTAAGCGTCTGCCTTTGGGTCAGGTCATGATCCCAGGGTCCTGGGATCGAGCCCCGCATCGGGCTCCCTGCTCGGCGGGAAGCCTGCTTCTCCCGCTACCATTCCCTCTGCTTGTGTTCCCTCTCTCGCTGTGTTTCTCTGTCAAATAAACAAAATCTTTGAAAAAAAAATAGTAGAGCTCTTCTTCTATAATGTCAATCAATACAAATGTCTATAGGAGCACTTTTCCCAGGCTGTGATTGTGTATTTCATGTTTATTTCCTTCACTAGCTCTTGTCCTGTTTGCCTGGGTGTGCTCAGCAGGAAGCTCACACTGACTATAAGCTCCATGAGGATGGACAGTCTTGCTTGTACCTGTATCACCAGGACTCAGCAAAGACTCTCCCACTTGGTGAGTGCTCAATAAAAATATGCTGGACAAATGGACTGTGGGCTGGAAATCAAATACACAAAAGGCTGACAAGATCTGAAAGGTCTGATTTCATGCCTTTGTTTGACTTTCATAGCCATTAAAGACTTAGTTTCAAAAACCACAGAAGGGAGAAGCTATAGATATTTCAGCCAAGGAAATGTCCAATTTCTTTTAGTCCACTTAATTCAATTAATTAAACTGAATGTCAATGAAATTTAAAGTAATAACCCCTGAATTTGGGACTTGATTAAAGAAAATTCCCCATCATCTTATAAAGAAAAAGTATAATAGATACCTAAATTCCCATCTCTGAGAGAGCTTTTGAAAATGGATTCATTGGACATAGGGCTTAAGAAATCACTATAAAATGCAAATAAAGTTACCAAATCTGTGAAGATAGTATTTGCTCTAACTTTGCCTTTATTTTTTTCTAGTAATCTAAGAGATGAATATGAAAGACTGTATTTTTATTTTACTAATGTCTGTAGATACTCTGTCTTTTGCATTTTAAGCCATTATTTTTTAAAGCAGCAAAATTGAGAGGAAGGTACAGAGATCTTTCATATAGCCCTTGTCCCCACAGAGGCATAACCTCCCCCATTAGCAATATACCCTATCAGAGTAGTACGTTTGTTACAACTGGTGAACCTATTGGTTTTTTTTTTTCTCTTTCTTTTCTTTTTTTTTTTTAAGATTTTATTTATTTATTTGAGAAAGAGAGAGAGAACAAGCAGTGGGGAGGGACAGAGGGAGAGGGAGAGAGAGAGAGAGAGAGAGAGAGAGAGAGAGAAGCAGACTCCCTGATGAACAGAAAGCCTGAATCGGGGCTTGATCCAAGGACCTGAACTGAAGGCAGCCACCTAACTGACTGAGCCACCCAGGACCCCTGTTTTTGTTTTTTGTTTTCCCCCTTCCTTAACCAAATTCTATGAGTTGATCATTCTGGTTCCTCACCTCTTACCAAGAGATTATTGATAACCCGAACTAGTAAACTGAGTATTTTAGAAGAAACTGATGCTTCTGCTCAGAGATGGCTCACAAATTTATGATTTGAAATTTAGCAGAAAATGCCCTTTAATGACACTACATTTTCAGCTGTATTGAACTGAAATCATTAACATTTTATTTGACTAAAGAAAGGTCAGGTGTGCCTGGCTGGCTCACTTGGTAGAGCATTCAACTCTTGATCTTGGGGTTGTGAGTTCAAGCCCCACACTGGGACTACAGCTTACTTAAAAAGGAAGGGAAGAAGGAAGGGAGGGAGGAAGGGAATGGGAATTAAAAAAAGAAAGAAATACCAAGATAGTTAAATTAGGTCCTTTTAAAGGACCACAACATTTATTAAACTTTCACAAATATAAAACACTTTGTCAAAGTAATTAATTAAAGATGATTCTATTTGGCATTGAGAGGGCAACAAACTACTCTGAGTGATTAGTGAGCTGTCATATGCTCAGAATAAGACAGATTCACTTCTCTGGTTCTGAATGGACCAAGTCACTGGAAGAGACACTTGTGCCCAGATGTAATGGACAATGCTGAGCGCTAATCAAATTAAGAATTGCTTTGGGATCAAGAAGACTGAGGTAGTGTAAAATTCATGGCCATCTTCTAAATGACAAGTCAGATTCCAAGAGACAGAACAACTTCTGGTTCTTAGACTCATTACCACATGCTCAGGTTGAGAGATAAGCAAATGGTTGGAGCAAATATTAAATCTATATTCAAAATTCAACTCACATGGTACAGGCTAAAGGGCTTAAACCGGGATGCATTCTCTGTTGGAGAATGCATTATACTTCAGATAGGCGATTTCCCTTGACAGGGTGCTCAAGAAAGATCAAAGACGGCATGGAAAAAGATAATGTGCAATATTATGACAGATGTCAAATATCTTGTTAATTCTGTTTCAGATTAATTTGATGCATAAGCCCTTAAGTCACATCAATATCACAGAGGGTTTTTCTGGGTCACAAATCTAGACCATTCTACAGTCCTGTCTTCTAACATAGAAGTAGTTCATTAAAATGATTGCTTATTTTAGTAAGAAAATAATTTCCCTATCTCTTTAAGTTCCTCCAAGTGATAAAAGAGCACTTAGGCTATGTTTTTCCTTGACTGGAAAGGCAGTACTCAGCTAGGAAATTAAATAAAAGCACTTTTGCAGGGATTTCTCATCTCTGATGATTTCAGACTTGTGAAGAGCCATCATATGAGCCCATTTTCCCTTAGTATTTGTACAACATCGGAGGCCTTCTTTGGGCATTTCTATGGATTATTTTGAGTGTTTTGGTTATCTTTTAAGGATGAGCAAATTGAAGAGACTATAAAAGTGAAATGATCAAATTAGAAGCTTTTGGAGGTTGACCCATATAGTCCATTGTTTGGTTCTCGATTCCTATTACTTATTTTATTTCTTTTCCTAAAAATGATTTTCTCTTATATACTTAAATATCTAAAAGGTTATGACATGGGATAACTATATGTCAGCTACAGTTTAATTGGGTGGATATAGTTCTTAAAGCAAGTTAATTAACTTTTTATATGCCTTTCTTTTGGTTGTTCTTAGAGCATCTCAAGCAGATAATTAAGCATTCTCTAAGGCACTTTTACAGTCCTTGTTACCATCGATTGCTAACAAGACTTAGCAGAAAATAAATCACCTTTTTTTTAAGGTTACCCAAAAACATTTTAAAAATCCTTTGTTATTTTAGAATACAAGAAAATCAATTACTACAGCAATAATGCTTTTCAGATAAAAGCCTTTAGTAAGAACAAACACAAAGATACTATTTGTTTCATTTTGTGATAGTTTAATCTAGTTGTTAAAAGATACCTGAAATTATTATTATTTCCCACATTCACCTCTCTGAATTCACAATTACAAATACAATATTGGTTTATTGTGGGTAATCTATCTTAGTCAATTTAACATAAATCAGTTCAACCAGAGCTCTGGGCAAATAAAAGAATAAGGTTGACAAAGAAAATGCTATTAATATGTTTATTTTGAATGCAAGCTATAGTTAACTTAAAAAGTGGACATACAAGTGAAATACCCAACAGGTACATGTTAGTTCTTTATGATCTTTGTCAAATACATTTAAAGAATTGGTTTTCATGTTTTCAGAACACCCACTTTCAGTCTGATTCTGTATTAATACAATAATTAATTAATTAGCTGATTAATTAATTAATTAATCCATTAAAGTGACCCAACCAGAAACCACAGGAATCTCCCTTTGATTCAGACTGTCTTTGGATATGACATAAGAAAACTCACCTAATGAAAGGAAGAATGATTTCCAAGTAACATTAGTATAAAATGCAAAGTCATTCATATTTGTAAAATGTGAAGAATGCATTATTTCCCCATCTTTCTCATACAAATTTTATCCTATATCATATTACTATGCCATTCCTTGGGAAGCCAGATTCTTTCCACTGGTACTCATTTTGTGCCATGTCTGTGGAGCTTGCTTCTCTCTTCAGAGTCTACAGAGACCCTACCAATTATTCAGTAGCCCCATGGACTTCCATTTCTTCCATGGTTCTTTCTTAGCTGCTCATTTCCTAATAGAAGTCACCCATTATGCCAAAGCCTCCATCTTCATCCATTCTTACTGGTTATACCACAGAGGAAGGAACTTACGCATAACTCTATTGTGTGCTTTCACTGCTAGGGGTTGATTTTCATAGTTCTTTGACAGCCCTGTCATATTTCTAATTTAAGACATCTCTTTATCTACCCTCTTACATTAGAAAAATACCTACTCCTAAAAGCAAAGTTTCTATTTTGGCTTCTTTTAAGGACATGCTAAGAAGAGATGCACGGCACTTGGGTAGAACATTCAGCGAAGCTTCTGACCCTTGGTTTTGGCTCAGGTCATGATCTTAGGGTCTTAAGATAGAGCTCCATGTCAGGCTCTTGTCCTTCTCCCTCCCTCTTTGTCCCACCCCCTGCTTTCTCTCTTTCTCAAATAAATATTTTTTCAAAAAAAAAAAAAAAAAAGAATAAATGCAGTTACCAGTGCAGCTGCATAAAGATTGGAGTGTACTGGATGTGAGGGCCATGCTCACATGGAACTTGTGACTTGGAAGTCACATCAATGACTTCCACTCTACAACAGTGTGTTCATAAACAAAGATGGCAGAAGATACATTTTCAATGTACCTATCAATGTGTCCAATGTTAGTAAGGGTTCTTCTGAGAAAACCTGATTCTAGGAGGCAGAACCAAAGGCATCAAGCTCTGCACACAGAGACTATCTCTGTGCATAGAAAAAAATACTGATCAGTCATCTCTGTTATAAATGATATTCTTAGCTAATGATTATTTTGTACCTGGTAATTATCAGTATCACAATATATGTTCTCAATTATTCTTCAAAAAATTCTTTTAAGTATTATCTTAGGTGAGGAAACTGAAGCTGTCTCAGCCAACAACTACTAAAACAAGGATCTGCAACCATGTTATAACTTCAGAAGCTTTTTTCCACCCATCATGGTGGCTTTCAGCTACTCTTCCACTAGATGATAGCAAAACCTTGTAGAAATCTGGAGAGATCTAGGCTATTTCCAGTTTTTGAGGATTTGGGAGTATTTTGTTTCAATACCAAAACAAAAGACAAAAACCCCAACCCACTACATTTCCAAAAATTATAATATGCTTGAACTTACATTTGTTATATTAATAATTTTGACATCAAAATAAGCTCATTTGCAGATAATATCAAAAGTGCATATTTATAGCTTCCCTGGATTAATAAATAACGGCTTAGTGGCCACTTGACCTCCCTTTGTTGATTGACAGCAATACTGCCAGTAGGTTCCGTCAAGCACAAGAGCAAATCACCTCTACACACCCTACCTTATACAAAGGTTTCAAGCTTGTGAGCATCTTTATCATCTACAAGTGCTTTCTGAGCCTCCCGTATGATTTTTATTACCCATGCTCCCGTCTTATCTACATGGTGGTCAAGCTAACTGACATGGGCAGATTACAATTTTTTCTTAACCAAAGTCACCAGCTTCTGAAATAATATCTTAACAATGATACATTTAATATAGAACAGAGCACAACAACAAACAAACAAACTGGAAAGCAAACAAAAAATCCCTAAAAAACTGAAAAACAAAAAAAACTAAAGTCAGAAACTTCTTCAATATTTCTTCTATGGATCGTCTCTATGAAATATTTACTCGAGGCTATTTTATAAAGCTCTCAATTCATCAACCATAAACAAAGAATCAAGAAGACAGAGCAAATCTAGGAAAAGTACCACAGTACACAAACTCTCTTAAGAAGAACTAGCCAATGATAAGCACTGAATTGCCAAGGAAATGTGTTTTTAAAAGGTAATAATGCCATATGCAAAAGGCCTTTTTGAAGGCCTTGAACCTTACAGTTCAAGGTGTCTGTCACCGTGGCAATGACTATTGGCCACTACTGATTTTGTATACATACCCCTTCACTTTAAGATTACATTGTCTGACCATCAAAAAAGTGGATTCATACTCTAAATTCATATTCTGAAATAATTAGCTTTTAAAAAATTACAGCAGAGCTCAACGATTGGTGGAGTTCTTCTTTAGGAAGGTTCACTTTAAGAAGTTAACAAGGACTTTTTAACAAATATCCATGATCAAATTTTCCATAAATACCTTTTATCCTTAT
>CM053606.1:104141513-104182724 GCA_028646535.1 Procyon lotor | reverse complement strand
TAATTGCCATTTTCTATTCTGACAAATATTCTAATTTTTCATAAAAGTAAAACATCTGAGTACCTAAAGTCTATGTCACCATATAATATAACAGTAGATTTTCAAATAACATGGCGTAGATAAAATAGGTATGTATTGTTGAGGCTGCGACACTAAAACAAACAATCTACTCAAAGAAGCATAGGGTCTTAAGACAGAGCTTAAGTCTTAAGCATAGGGTCTTAAGTGATAGAGCTTTGAGTGTCAAAGCATCTTTGACACTCAAGATCACAGTGAATGCCAAGACTTGTATTTTGGAGAAAGCCAGCATACCTTCTAAGAACAAATGGTGCATTCATTAATCATTCTTTTTCAAATGACTTTTCCAAGCCAAATTACACTCTCAGATTATTTAAAGGTTTGTTTTCATGATTAAACTTATCAGGGAAAACAAAAAGTTTTTTTTTTTCCCTGAAAGTAGAAGAAAAAGAATGTATCTTATCCATGGACTCCAAACCAAATCAACAGGAGACTTATAGCATCAGTCTTTATAAACTTCGTAGAGCATGACCATTATTTAACTATAAAGTCTATGTAACCAAATTCATCCACTCATATTTTCAAAACAGCTTGTCTAGAGTGGGGCTGTCCAAAGGACATGTTGAGTAAGTTGCATGTGAAATTTTAATTTTCCTTTGAGATACACTAAAAAATTTTTAAAATAGATGGAATTAATTTTAATCATATACTTTACTTAATCCAATGTATCCAAAATATTAATTCAACACCAAAAATAAACAGAAATTTTAAAGGAAATATTTCATTATCTTTTTGTTCTCAGTCTTTGAAACCTCATCTGAATTTGAAACTTACAGCACATCTTAATTCAGACCAGCCACATTTAAAGTGTTCAATAGCCACATGTGACTCATACTTATCATATTAGACAGTGCAGTCTAGAGTAATTCTTCCCTTCCTGGGAGAATGAGTTAAAGATTATGTAGGGAACCCTCTGCTTTAGTCCTCAAAATTTACAGGGAGAAAGCAGAGGGTGTGATTTCCATTTAAAAGCAGAGAAGATAAACAACAGCTAGAGAACTGGTTCCGCAAAGCCAGTGTTCACCTCGATACAATGATAAGGAATGCTTCATGCCCCTGCATGTCCTGACAAGATGAGAAGGTGTCAGTATTTACTGAAAAAGGAAACTTTAGTATAAATATGGAAATTTCAGCATAAAAATCACACGTTAGAAAAAGTCATGGGGAGATAAATTTGCCAGCTGTGAAAAGTATGTGATTTGGATGGAAATAGGAATACCTCTTGAGAAAGGCAATGCTAATTTGAAGTTGATATAGGATTGGGAGAATTGAGAAACAGTATTTTAAAAAATCACTGCCGAAAAATAATCTTAACATTCTTTCTTTTTTTTTTTTTAAGATTTTATTTATTTATTTGACAGAGAAAGAGACAGCAAGAGAGGGAAAACAAGCAGGTGGAGTGAGAGAGGAAAAAGCAGGCTTTCCACCCAGCAGGGAGCCTGATGCAGGGTTTGATCCCAGGACCCCAGGATCATGACCTGAGCCAAAGGCAGACGCTTAATAACTGAGCCACCCGGGCGCCCCAGTCTTAACATTATTTCTAAATTGGATAGATCTGGTTAAGTAAGGGAGAGTAGAAAGTGCCAAATACAGCTCTATGATGGTAAAGCTATGAAGAATAAGAATACCAATGATAGAGAGGCATACAAGTTCATGTTAATTTAAGAAAGATGGATAGCTTTAAATTTATATATATATGATCTTAGATTTTTAAAAGGACACATATGCTGCTAGAAATGAAGAACTTGAGACAGGACAGATGGGGAATAAAGCTTACACTAACTAGAAAATTCCATGAGTAAAGTACCATACCTACTTTTCCCCAAGTTAACTAGCTGACCACTAAAACATTCAGGCTGTCCTTCCACACTTTCTCTTAGGAAGAAGAAGTCCAGTTAGTAATAAATTTTCTAGTCTCTTTGCATTTAGTTGAGGCCACGTGACCTTTTCTGGCTAATAGATGTGAATTTACATAATTGGTGTCACTTCCAGGCTGCCGTGATTAAACAGCTCACACATTCTCATATTCCCATCTCAGCAAGTGAGGAGGTGGCAGAGCCACAGGTTAGAAGGAGCAGGATGTCTTGCAACACTCCTTGGGTGATAGCTCCCCCATAGAGCCACCCAATCAGTAATACCTGCAATTGGCTTTGCACGAGTGACAAATTTTTATTTGATGAAGTCATTGAGATTTAGTAATTGGTTTCTTTTTTTTCTTTTTTACCATTTTTATTGAAATTCAATTAATTAACAGATAATGCATTATTGGTTTCAGAGGTACAAGTCTGTGATTCATCAGTCTTACATAATATGCAGTGCTCATTACATCATGTGCCCTCCTTAATGTCCATCATTCGGTTTCCCCATCCTCCCACCAATCCCCCCCACCCCCCACTGCCTCCAGCAGCCCTCAGTTTGTTACCTATGATTCAGAGTCTCTTATGGTTTGTCTCCCTCTCTGGTTTTGTCTTGTTTTATTTTTTCCCCTCTTCCCCTATGATCCTCTATTTTGTTTTTTAAATTCCACGTATTAGTGAGATCCTATGATAATTGCTCTGACTGACCTATTTTGTTTAGCGTAATACCCTCTAGTTCCATCCAGGCTGTTGCAAATGGCAAGATTTAATTTTTCAATGGCTGCGTAATATTCCATTGTGTGTGTGTGTGTGTGTGTATTCCATTGTATATACAATGGAATATATATATATATATATTCATATATCCATATCCACATATTATGGAATATTTACAGATATATTCCATATATATATATTCCATAATATTCCATTGTCTTTGTGTGTGTGTGTGTGTGTATACATATGTGTATATATATATGCATGCCACATCTTCTTTATCCATCGACAGATGAATGGATAGTGATTGGTCTCTTATGACAAGTTTGCCTACTCTGAAGAAAAAATGATCTTAATTTTTTAACTGTTTTATTCCCATTGTCTAGCATAATACATAAAAAATATAACAAGAAATCAATATTTCCTTTTTAGCCTTATGTGTAGCTGTGGTAGAGACGTCTATGTCAGAGATGGAAAACAAAGTTAACACCTGTACTAACTCCAGTCAACTGTTCAGTGCTGCCTCAAGCCCCCTATGTTGAAAAATGTCTGAGACAACATTCAGTTTCAATGAGAAAGAGCATGTGATTGATTAGTAATGTCTTCCATGAATGCAAGATAGGAGTGATGGGACATGTGCATGTGTTTACTACTTGTGATTTTCTAAGTTACCCCAGTGTTGGCTGACTTAATTGGTTTGAGGATATTCAAAACCAAGCTAAAGAGGTAAGCCTTCAGCAAAGTGTTAAGCAAACCTAGAAAGCTGAAATTTTGTTCTTAAATTCTTCTCACAGTCTCTAGGGATTTCATTTGCTTGACCAGCATTCAGAATACTTCTCGCATTCTAATTTTGCCACAGTATTTGGTGGTCATTACAAAGGGAAAGACTCATCACCTTAAAAATCAATTAAAGTATTGTTCATTCAAACTACATTGTTTTGCTAAGAAAGACAACACAGATGAGAAACAATTCTTATCATAACAGAACATTTAAAAAACCTTGCTCCTTTAGATATTTAATGATGTATTTCATTCAACAATCAATGTAAACAAAATGTGTAATTTACTGCATGACATTTTACCCTCAAACAAAATAACACAACATATCTTAGTTTTCTCTAGTTCTTTGTTATATTTGTTATCTGAGTGTTATCTATAAGACTAGGATAAAGAGCTCATCAACTATAGACCTAAATTCAGGCCCCATTTGCACTACTCTGTAGAATAGTGACGAGTTAGAGTTCTACAGGTTTCAGTTTGTCTCCCAGCTGCCTCATATCCTAACTGGAAGACTTCACAGCTACACTTTATTCATTTAATCTGTATCTCAGTTTTTCCCACATATAAAAATGGGACAATAGGACCTCTGTCTGGGGGTTCTTACAAGGATTACATTATATAAATATAAAGCATATTGTAAGCATTCAATACACATTTGCCCCAAATGGTGAGGAACTGCAGACTGGTTTGCTATGGAACACAGATTCCCATTGCTAGGCAGGTGCAGAGAGAGAGAGAGAATGAGATAGAGAGAGAGAGAGAGAGAGAGAGAGAGAGAGAGATGGACTCCACTGAAAGGCAAATTCTCCTGCAGCCTTTTCAGTGGAGACAGAAAAATAAACTCCACCCCAGACAAATGATGTGTGGTGTTCTCCATAAAGGCTACTTCCCCAGAAAGCAAAGCCATAGGAGGTAGAGTATTTTCCTGTACCACCCAGGGCATACACAATTAGACTTCAATTCAGGAGTGCTAAGTCACTGAGGGCATGGGGAAACAGATATTCTCAACTGTCAACAGGAGCTGAACTAGGTATAAAAACCTTCTAAAAGACACTTTGCTCCCTAACTCCCCAACTGAAGTGGAGCTGAGGGGATCATGGAAGAGTCGATCTCACAGTAGTGCTGCAGCTCTCTCCTACTTGCAACACCTGCCTAGCTGGGCAGCAGCCAGAGTTTGGTACCAAAAGGCACAAGAAAGCTGACACTCTCTGCTTAAGACCAGACAGCTGGAGGAGTGGAACTAAGGACAGAAGAAAGATCCATCTCCTGGCAGGGATTGTCCTTCTAGGCACCTGGCTGTTGTGGTTTGCAATCCTTCACCCTGTGTGCCCTGTTTTTCAGCCACAGAAGCTAAGATGGATGCCTTACCATGTTGAAAGGGTTGTTGGCTGTGTTTAAGACCTGGCATAGTAGTCTGATGAAGTGATAAAGAAAGTCTGCCTTTTGATGTTTATGTTACTCCTAAGTAGCATGGCTGTTTAATCTCTGTACTCAGATGAATAAAAAGCATTAACAAAATTACATTAACATTAACGAAATCCTATCTCTCTAAAACTTGAAGGATCATACTGTAATAAAATCCACTGAAATATTTTTTTTTAAAGATTTTATTTATTTGACAGAGAGAAACACAGCGAGAGAGGGAACACAAGCAGAGGGAATGGAAGCGGGAGAAGCAGGCTACCTGCGGAGCAGAGAGCCCGATGTGGGGCTCGATCCCAGGACGCTGGGATCATGACCTGGGCTGAAGGCAGACGCTTAACAACTGAGCCACCCAGGCGCCCCCACTGAAATATTTTTAAAAACTAATCTATGTTTATGTATTTAAAGATCTGAAAGGTGACCTAATTCCTATTGGAGCCTGCTTTTATAAACTGTACAGAGAATATTTTTCTTCTTAAAATTTGGTTTACTGTTAATGTAAACAGTGGGGTAATCTTCATTAACGTAAATCTTCAAACTTACTAATCCCAAAGATACCCATCTGAATGGTGCCCAAACTTCATGAAGCCCGAAACTTGTAATAGCCTACACACTTATTTTTTGAAGGCTAAGTAAACTCCAAATTTTATACCACTTCTGTATCTCCTTTATTATTGGTATGTTTAAGGCCAATAGCTCTAAAAGGAAATAGGAAATTTTTACCAAAAAAATTATTTTCAAACCTAGGCTTTATTACTCTAATACATAAACATTAAAATGTGTAATGTGGAAATACCAATTACACCTGTAAATGAAGGCTTTAGAATACAAATCACCTACACAATTGGAACTGCCCTGTGAAGCTGGATGTAATTATAGCCACTGAGGCATGAGTTCAGGTGGACATCGAAGTAGCCCATCACTTGATGGAAGGCATATATCTGAATCTGGGCCTCAGTAGGTCCAGAGAGCATGAGTAAATACAAATAGGATAACACAAACTTCATGTTACCTTCTTGACCTACCAAGATTACTCTCTCCACTCATATGTCTGGCCTCATGCGAGATTCCCTATCACCAAAGGATAGAGGAGGAAAGAACCCTGGGTTGGCTCGTATTTGATATGTTGGTAGCTAAAAAACAGCTAGCTAAAAGCTGACTATTGATACATTACAGCTCAACTCAAGTGTTGCCCTAAAAATGTTGTAAGGAAGGGAAATGCTTTCAGGTAACATATGTGTGGGTTACAGAACTAGCCATCTGCTTTATATGCAACTAGAAGGTCTTTAATTATAGATAGGAAGGTAGCAAATGTCCTGGCTGGTTGGTCATGAGCTCAAAGAAGCAAGACTAGAAAACCAGGAATGGACATCTAAGGAGGTAGTTTGTAGTTGGATCCATGGGAATGATCACATCTTGCATCACATATTAATGCCCTTTGGAAATGTGGAAGCTCTGAACAAGCAGAAGGATTCATCCTAAAAATGCCAGCCAGAATTTCCTCTTGATTATCTCAGGGTTATACAAGGTATAATGGTACTATGAGCAGAATGGCACTGATGACAGAGATAAAGGGCATGAATAAATGTAATAGCACAGACTCCCTTTCTAGAAGACTGATCTAGATGCTGCTGCTGAATGCCCAAGCCTAATAGCAGCAAAAACTTACCCTGTGCCCTCTCTATGACACCATCACTTGGGAATACCATCTGGCCTTTATCAGCAAGCTAGTTACATCGGACGTCTTCCACCCTGGAGAATGATCACTTGTCCTTCCTCAAAGTAACAACTCTTCCATATTTCTTCCATGGCTATAGAGCCTTTGGAAGCATGACTTTCCAAATAGGTACCTGAACTGTCAATGTGGTATTGCACATAGCATTGCCTCACTTAAAGGAAACTATTTTAAGAAAAAAAGAAGAGTACCAATTATGACACATACATTGGATTGATGTACACAGTCACTCAGAAGCCATTAGCTTATAAGCATGACTACTGAGATGGCCTGATGAAGTTTCAATTAAAGTACAAGCTTAAAACTAATACTTTGTGGGGTTGAAGTGCTGACCTCCAGGACACAGGCCATTCACTGAATTGATTGCCAATATATACTTCCGTGTCCCCATGAGCTAGACTAGTTGGGTCCTGAAGCCATGGGGTAGAGTAAAACTGGCCCTTTTATACTATCACTCCCATTGACCCACTTATAGAATACATGCTGCCCATCCCTGTAGCTTTAGGCCATGCAGGGTTAGACATCCTATATCCCATAGGGAAATGCTACTGCTAAGGAACATATTAAGGTACCACTGAACTTGGAGTCACAATCTTCCAGATTCACATTGTGCTCCTCATCCCAGAGGATGGGATCCACAAGTAAATAAAGGAACTGCTGTACTGGTGGAGGTAAAGATTCATGATTACCATGAGAAGTCATGGTTGGGCCAGGGAAGAGCAAGTCTGATACCCAAGAAATCCCATAGGATATCTCTTGGTACTTCTATGACCAGTTTTGATAGTAAAGTAGAAAATGCAATGACCATTATTTGAAAATACCAAAAAAAAAAAAAAATAGCAGCGGAAGAAAGGAGATTTAGACACCTCTGAAAGGAAGATTTAGGTCACCCTACCATGCAAGTCACCTGGGTCAGCCCAAGAGTTGTGCAAAAGTGAAGGAAATCTAGAATGCATGGTGGAGGAAGGAGGCAATAAATTACCAATCATGGCTTTGAGCCCAGCTACAGAAACAGAGACTAGCTGATTTTACCAGCCCACTTGCATTAAGCTTTTCAGAGAGTCCCACTGGCTACCATCTTAAAGCACATCTGTGACCTGATTGAACTGATTCTTTCTCTCTCTGGGAAGAAGTGAGGGCCATTTGCTTTTTCTCATTTTATTATGGCAGCCACACCCAATGGAGGGCACTGAAGTGGCTGAGTAGTGACGGGGGTAGATTATATCAGACTCCTCCTATTAGTCACCTTTGCATATCTTCTCTACCTCATCTGCTCCTTGTTTCAACCTGGATGACCTCTGACCACCTTCATGCAGGCATAACCACACAGTGCCTCATCTTCTGCCCATGTATGTGCCTCTCACCCCCACCTCTCACACGTGCATACTCTTGGAGTGCAAAGGAGATAATGCCCATCAAATAAAATCTAAAGCGACATAAATAGAAGATGACTGATACATTCTTCCCACTTCCTCCCCACTTCTGGATGGTCCCCCAATTCTGTCAATACACCTTGGGGAACAAAGTTCCTGGATCAGACAATTTCACTCATTGGCAGCCTGATTGATAACTCATGGCACAGACAGGGCTGGAAGTGTGGGGCAAGGTGGGTGAAGCACTTGCTTGGATGACAAATTTAAGAGGACCTCAAAATTTCAGTACTGAACATACAGAATATATTTAAATAAGTTAAAAAAACCCCCTCAAAATTAAGTTGAAAAATCAATGATGAGCCAAACATAAGAATTTTAAATAAAGACAGATCCCTTACTCCTTTCCCTCCTTCCCTCCTTCATTCTCCCTCTTCTTCATTCATTCTTTCCGGATCGTACTCCCTCATACAATATCAGCCAAAAGCCCTCTTTGTCAAGCTCTGCTTTCTAGAAAGATAAAGTTGACAATTCTTATAAAAGCAGTATGTCCAAAGGGAGGCCTACTGGAGGACCATCTAGAGATCATGAGTAAAATACCCTTGAAGAGAAAGGAAAGAGAAAGAAAAGGCAACAGAAGAAGATGGTGACACATGAGAAAGCACTGAAGGACCCCTCACACTCCTAAAACTAGAGAGAAGCAATCCTTGACTTTTTGGATAAGACAAGACACAACAGGCTCAATATTACTAAGGAACCCTTGATGGGCAGAACTGCAGCTTTCTGGGGGGTGAGGAGCAAGCATGAGGCCTTGTGGGCCCCAGAATGCTCCTAGAAAAGCTAAAGCCCTGTCCCAAGGTCAAGGCCTGAGGTGTGGCAGGCAGGGGATGGAGGGAAGGAGTCTCACCTCCTCTTGGGTATGAATTCTTAATGACATTATTATACTAAGCAATTTGTAGCAGCAAAAAGAAGAAGGGAGTTTCCATAATTTATAGACTATCATCAAAATGTCCTTGAGAAATATACATAAACACCCACAAATGCCTCACTGCAAAACTGAGGCTTGAAATCATCTGTGATATAGCTTACAATAAAAATTGAAAGGTTTTGGAACAGTAGATTCTAGGTAGAGTTAATGTTAGAATATCGTATTACCTTTTTATGTATCATTAATCACTATATCACCAAATAAAAATATGCATGGCCAAGATGTTCAGCAACTTCATGACTCTGTACAAAGCTGATCATGATGATGTTGATAATGATGAAGAAACATCATGTATTTAGTGTTATTATGATCTAGATTTTTCTGATCTCTCTCTCTCTCTGTCTCTCTCTCTCTCTCTCACACACACACACACACACACACACACACACACACACACAACCTATCATCTCAAGTATCACAAGCTAAAGAGGCAGAAATAGATAATATTTCTAAATAATTCCTAACTCACAGATGAGTAAACTGGGATTTAGACAGGTGAGATATTTCCCTAAGATTCAACCCCAAATCTGTGAGATTCCAAACACTGGATCCTAACAACACTACATATAAACCTATACACTGCATCATTGACCCAGAAGTATTCTGGGTAAATGCCCTTTTCAGTGTCCAAATGTGTACTCTGATAGTATTTCACACAAGTCATTAATGCTAAAATAATACCTGTATGTAACTTGTTTCCTAACATTCCCAGATATTTCATGTTATCTTTAACTGAAAGTAGGTAACATTTCATACATCGTAGCTAAATATGGACTGCTGGCTAAGGTCCTCAGCCAAAAGGAAGAATCAGCGATTTCATGAAATACAGTTCTTTTTAGGCATGTTCACATCCTCTGAAGGCTTTTTAAGACCAGTTGAAGAGGTATTTATTGTGCTTAATTGAATCCAGTTTGCTGAAAATCACTAAAAGAGTAGAATCATTGTTCATGTTACCTTGACTGCTCTTATTAAATCTTCAGAGTTCCTGCCATGAGCAGTGGAATTGTTGCTAATACCCACACCACACATTTTGTTAAGAAGTGATTACACCTTGGAATAAAGCATCATAAGAACAGTATCAATGAATAATTTTTCTTCCCATTTTCTCCCACCCTCTCCATTTATTCAGTTTAAGTGGCAAATGATGGAAATATTTCAGACCTTATTTAACATTCAGTATAGCCAGGAAAGATAGTCCTAGGCATTTTTATTTTTATTTTGAATTTTAAATCTTTGTATGAATAATTTTTAAAAGTAGCAACAGAATGATCATTCAAATCAACTTTATTGTAACATGTGCTAATTTAAACATAAAAAGCTTTTTTCCATACCATTTTTCCTAGTTTTGAAGTATATATATGTATATATGTACACATGTGTATATGTGTATATATATGTACATATATAAGTAAAACTATAAAACTCAAAGTTATATATGATATATACGTATCATTGGAACACAGGCACCTAGTAAACTGTAATTCCAAGTGTTAAGTACATCATTAATCCATAATACAGCTTATCAGAACTTCTCATTTTTCTTGCCTTTGTATTGTCAAAATGTAATTCTCTTGAAAACTTTCAAGGTTTATTAATTTTGGTTGTGATCCATCTAATGTATTTTTTTATGTCTACGTAATCTATTTCCTTTTCACCACCTTTGTATACATATGAGATCTACAAAATCATAACTTTGAGGATATATTTCCCTCCATACCCAGAAGTCAGTGAAATATTGCAGGGATTCTGATTCAAATTATGAACAAAATTTGGAAGATAGATGTTTGGAAGATAGATATCACTTTTTTTGGAAGTTCTGGCCAATGTTTGAACGCATATAACTGAAATAACAGATCAAGTTTCATTAAACGCAAAGATGAAGTGTGTAATCAAGATAATTGATTGAGAAACTATTTCAATTAATATAATGATTCAGTAAAGTGTCATGTAAGAGATGGATGCCTAATAACCAGTAGCCTTTCTTGCTAGAGTTATATTAGAAAAATATTTAATTGCTTATAGTAATAAAAAATGTAAAATATTAAAAATTACTGTAAAAGAAATCTGCTTGATATACATTTAAAAAACCACAAGAATTCAATAAGATATTAAAGAATATATTTGAATAGAATATAGACCCATGCTTGTAAATAAAAGGGTAGAATATTACAAAACCAACTAACTCCTCCAGTTTAACATTTTAATACAGTCTCAAACAAAAGCAAATTAGCTGTTTAAAAATTTAACCAAACAAATCTAAGAAAACAAATAAAATTGAAGAGTCAATTACCAAATAAATATTTATTATTCCATTAAGATAGAAAAACTAGAGTGTGAGACTCAAGCAAAAACTAAAGAACAAGAGTGATAGGCAAAATATCTGATAGCAGTGGGATAGTCGTTCCAAACATTCTGAATGGATCATGCTAGAATACTCCATACTTACACATCCTAGCTGGAAATCAGTTGAGAGGGGAACAAAATAGATCTGACAATCCTTAAAGAGATGCTAGACCGCAGAAGAACATAACACAACATTTTATAAAATTTTCAATATAATATCAAGTAAATTATTTTTTTAAAATCAATAAAGAAAACATATTAATTATTCATAAAAAACAAGCCTCAAGTAGGATATTTCTGTTCCTAGCATTTTCAAAAACCAAAACCAAAAAACCAACAAACAAAAACCTCTGCAGATAAAAAGAGAATTGCAAGAGAAAGTTAATTTTTGAAGTTCTACATTAAAATATTGATGACTATAGTCCTGAGGAATGGGAAAGCTTTCCAAATATAAGAGCAATAAAATTGTCATGGTGGGGTTTGACCACATAACCCATAAGACTCCGATCAACCAAAAACATTATAAAAATACTTGAATAAATGAATGTGATAAATACTTTTTTTATTAAATTTGAATTTATTCAAATTTAATATTTAAATTAAAAATGTTAAATAATAACTTAACAAAAATCTTGCCAAAAACTAAATCCAATGGAAAAATTAGCAGAGGGAACTACTCTGTAATGCACAAAAGTGTGTAAATGTATAAAAATATGTCAACCTCCATTGTAATCAAATTGTAAATTTAAGAATCTTTGTATGGTATAGAAAGGCCATCCTTCAAAACTGCTCTTCTCTTTTCTCTCAATTGGTCCTTGTTTCTACCTGGGTCTAGAATAGGCCAAATAAACAGTGTATTTTCCAATTTCTCTAGTAGCTTCGGCCAGGTGCCTTAGTGCTGATTAATAGGCTGTGTACAGAAGTTTTATAAGCAAACTCTGCATTGTATCCTTGAAGGGAAGGAAAGGAAGGAATTATCTCCCCTTTCTTCTTTCCACTTTCTTCCATCACGCTTTTTGGAACATGGTGGTTGTGGTGATGTATTATATTAGACCACGTGGATGGCAGCAAAATGCTGTGGTGGGGAAACAGAATTACAACAGCAAGAGTCTTTGGAAAACATTGTGATGAAGAACCCAACTCCCAGATATGGGCCCCCTTCGCCTAGCTCTAGAGCTTTGAGTAAGAGTAAAAACCAACTTCTACCTTCTTTATACCACATTTTTTTTAAGTCTCTGCTAAATGCAATTGAACCTTAACTGATGCTCAGTGTTTTTTCATCTTTTGTAGTGTCATTGTTTTTAAAATTGATTACATTTATATTAGTGACAGTAAGTGAGATGCATACGCTCATACTTTGCAGGTAGGAATAATCAAAGTTTAATTGTGGAAGTTCTGCACTTTACAACTCCAGGAGTTGCTATTAACATAAATGCACAAATATACTTATTGACCCTAGACACACACATATATACACTTGTTCAGTCTTTAAAAAGGTTTTTTGAAAGTGTTTATCAAAAGTCTTAGGAGATTGTGGTTCCATTGGGGAAATCTTTTGTGATGAATAATGTAATGAATACCTAGAGCTATGTTCAAAGTTTCATTATCTTAAAAAAAAGGGAAACAATCAAAATATCTAAAAAAGATAATAAACTATGGTATATATGATACATATATGGCATCATAAATAGTATGATAAATATGGTACATAAATTATGTACCATAAAATATGGTACATAAACTACGATACATAAAAATTTATGGTAGATAAATATATGATAGACTATAATATAGCCACTACACATTATATTTTTGAAAACTGTCTGTTGTCAGACAATAAATTCAATGCAATGTTAAATTAATTAAAAAAAAAAACCCTATCTCTATGATCCCATGTTTTTTGGAAGTAAGAAAAAGTCACACATGGGGGCCCTGGGTAGCTCAGTGGGTTAAAGCCTCTGCCTTCGGCTCAGGTCATGATATCAGGGTCCTGGGATTGAGCCTCACATCGGGCTCCCTGCTCAGCACGGAGCCTGCTTCCCCCTCTCTCTGTCAAATAAATAAATAAGATCTTAAAAAAAAAAAAAGAAAAAGTCACACAGAAAAAGTGAGGACTATATAAAAATATTAATTAATTATCTCTGAGTGGTAATATTACCTGTATCTTTTATTTCTTCTCTATTAATATCTCCTATCATTTCCTTTTTTTCTATAATAACAATGTACTTTTTTGAAAATCAGTACAAAGTAATATTGAAAAATCATTCCAATGGAATCCTGCATAGAAAAACTATTGTAAATGTTTCATCTTCATATATCTAGCTTATTACAAACATTTGAACTTGGTCAGTAGTATGGTCTGAATATTTATGTCTTCCAAAATTCAAATGTTGAAATCCAACCCCCAACGTGATAGTATTAGAAGGTGGGGCCTATGGGAGGTGCTTAAGTATTAAGAGTGGAGTCCCAGTGATTGGGATTAGTGCTCTTAAAAAAGAGACCTCACAAAAGCACCTGGGTGGCTCAATGTGTTAAGCCTCTGCCTTCAGCTCAGGTCATGATATCAGGGTCCTGGGATTGAGCCCCGCATTGGGCTCTCTGCTCACTGGGGAGCCTGCTTCCCCCTCTCCCTCTGCCTGCCTCTCCGCCTACTTGTGATCTCTCTCTCTGTGTCATATAAATAAATACAATCTTAAAAAAAAAAAAAGAGACCTCACAGAGTTCCCTAACCCTTTCTAGAATCTGAAGACAAAGAAAAGGTGTCATCTATGAAACAGGAAATGAGCTCTCACCAGACACGAAATCTGCCAGCACCTTAATCTTGGATTTCCAAGAACTGTGAGAAATAAATTTCTTTTTTTTAAAAGCTATTTATTTCGTGATACTTTTGCTATAATAGCCTGAATGTACTAAGAGAGTGATTACAGGGGCGCCTGGGTGGCTCAGTAGGTTAAAGCCTCTGCCTTCGGCTCAGGTCATGATATCAGGGTCCTGGGATAGAGCCCTGCATTGGGCTCTCTGCTCAGTGGGGAGCCTGCTTCCCCCTCTCTCTGCCTGCCTCTTTGCCTACTTGTGATCTCTCTCCTCTCTGTCAAATAAATAATTTTTTTAAAAAGACGGTGATTACAGCATCAGCAATGTGGTTAACTAAATTATGATAAAGGAAACTGTATCTTACTGACAACTAAAAATAATTGCAACACCACTTGAGACTTATTCTAAATGAATATTTTTCATTGACTTTTTCCCAGAAAAATATGCATGGAACAATAAAGTGGTCTATTTTATTTGCATGATCACATACAAATTTAAGAAAAATACAATTCCCCTTTTCAGATGTAGAGTTAAAGAATACATACTAGAAGAAGAAAATTCTCAAATATTTATTGTGCTTAAAGATCTTTGTCTAAATCAGTGGAAGTTCATTAAAAATGTTTTTAAATCTAAAAAAGTATATAAATATGATATTTTAAAATATAGTATTTTAACATTATAAGTACAAATTCTATTACAGGGCCAGTGTTTGAGCAGTTTTGAGCCCAGAAACTAGGGAACAATAGTCTTAGAATATAAATTACTATTATTTTAAAGTGAGAATGACTAAAGCATCCTATTTATCCTTTTGTTTTAAGGAAATATTTAGCTTTCTTCATGAACAACTTACAATTTTATTTTCTTGTGTTTGGAGAAAAAATTTGGGCGTCATATAAATTTTAGGTGTTTCCTAAACTTATGCAAGGTCCCTCTTAAGACTTTGTATATGGTTTATACATTGCAGCAGACACTAATTCTACTAAGGTAGAGCCTTCTACATTTTAAGATGTTGAAAATATATTCAATGAAATTATTTACACGCCTTATATATTTAGTAGTTTCCCATATCAGGTCAATAAGCATTTACTGAATACCTTGTAAGTATTCAGCCAAATGTTAAGCATTGAGGATAGAGACTAAGTATAAGGCATGATTTCCCTAAGAAAGACTCTGGAACAATATTTCATTAAACTTTAGTGGTGACTAATATAAATCATCCTTGGTTATACTGCAGTGAGCAATATTGATCAAAGAACTTATTAGAGAAAGGAGACTCATAAATTTCCAACAATTGGATACTGGTTCAAAATAATTTACAGTCAAGTGATAACTTTGTATGCTATAAATTATTAATACTTAGTTAAGATAAGGGAGAAATTAGTGAGCTTATAAAGAGACAAAGACTCATTGAGAACACGTGAATTTAGACTTAAAACATGAGCAAGATTAAGGCAGAGAGAAAAGGGAAGAGGTCATAGCTGGGAAGAAAAAACAAGAGAAATGGCATAGAAATGGGGTGGCCAGAATACATGGGAGGTAAAGTCGGGTGCTCCATAATTTAGAAGAACAGATGAGAGAGTGAAAAAGTTGTAATAAGAGTGAAATATATTATTTTATTTGGATGTTTTGGACATATATATATGTGTATATATATTTTGTATATATATTTGGACATATATATGTGTGTGTACACACACACATATATAATCTGATCTATATGATTACTTCAACCAGTAGGGAATATTCAAATGTGGGCTGGAAGCAGTCATGAGCTAATTATAATTAACCTAAGGTAGGAAAAATCAGTAGACAATTGGGCCAGAGAAATGAAACTGAGGTCAAAATGGACACATATACCACATACACTAAACAAAAAAAGCCAAAACTAAGGTTAGAGAGTAACTTTAGGAAAGGAAAAAAAAAGGCTCTACAATTCTTATCCTTTCGTGACCAAATAAAAATTATTAATTGTGGCAGGCAGTCTGTCAAATAGCTCCCAAAATCCTATAGTAACACCTCTGTGTATTTCTCTGCCCTTGACTACAGTCTAGCCTAGTGACTTGCTCCTAACCAACAGGATAAGGCAAAGGAGATGGGAAATCACTTTTGTGATTCCCGTACATAAGATTTTGATTCCTGTCTTCTTAGCAGACTCTTTCTTGCTTGCCTTGATGAAGCAAGTGCCGTGTTTAGGAGGCTCACACAATGAGCATCTGAGGGTAGCCTCAAGACGACGGTCAGCTAGGAACTGAGTCCCTGCTCCCAACAGCCTCCAAGGAATTGAAACTCTGCCAACGGGTGGTATCTTGTGAAAGATTCCTGACCCATGTTCTGAGATAATAAATGTGTGTGTTTGAGAGTGGTACAGGTTATAGAAACAGTAAATAACGAATAAATGTATGTATTTTTTTCCTTGCTGTTCCCTCTTCTTATCCACTAAAGACAAACACGGCTTTAGTTTTTTCTCCTTTCTCAACTTCCAAGAAAAGTCCAACCACTGTTAGAATTATTCTTTTGAAGTTGTGTTCAGAAGCTGGAAGAAAGAGTGAGAGAATAAAGAACAAGAAAAAAATGGAGAACTGAGTAAGGGAAGAGAGTATTTGGGGGGAGTAAGGGGTTAAGAGGAGAGATGTGAGTTATCAGGTAAGAGGAACTCAGATGAGGAAAAAAAAGGAAAACATAAATGAAATACTAGTTATTTGTCATTCTCTTTGGTGGTGCGCTGTGTAATTTTCATGATGGGTACTTCTCTGACGCTGGACCACATGGCTTGTGACAACAACAGGGTTAAAGAATCAATCCTCTACTTTTCTCTGTGGTATTTGCTTCAAGTAAAGTGAAGGCTGGTCCATGTCACTGTTTGGTTCCTTCATGACCCTAATCCTCGAGGGATTCCACGGAGCTTCTATCTTCCCAAAGGCATGTATGTGATTCACCCTGAAGCTGCTCTTTGAACCTACTCCATCCTCCATTCTTTAACATGTTTCTATGTTAAGGAGGGGAAGAAATGAGGCTATTCACGAAAGTTCCCAGTGAAATAGGAGACAGGACTTGGTATAAATGAATAGTAATGCATGGGTGCCTGGGTGGCTCAGTCATTACGCTGCTGCCTTCAGCTCCTGTGATGATCCCAGGGTCCTGGGATCGAGCCCCACATCGGGCTCCTTGCTCAGCAGGAACCCTGTTTCTCCCTCTCCCACTCACCCTGCCTGTGTTCCTTCTCTTGCTGTGTCTCTCTCTATGAAATAAATAAATAAAATCTTCAAAAAAAAAAAAAAAAGGACGGTAATGCTCTGGCTCCTATGGTACCAACATTTTATAAGCAGTACAGGTATTAATCTTTTTTTAAAGATTTTTTTAATTTATTTGACACAGGGAGAGAGATCACAAGTAGGCAGAGAGGCAGGCAGAGAGAGAGAGGGGGAAGCAGGCTCCCTGATGAGTAGAGAGCCCGATGTGGGGCTCGATCCCAGGACCCTGGGATCATGACCCGAGCTGAAGGCAGAGGTTTTAACCCACTGAGCCACCCAGGCACCCCATATGCCAGGTTTCTAAGTGATTTCCATATATGAACTCCTGTGTTTCCCACCTTAATATATGAAGAAAGTTTTTATTACCTCCATTTTATAGATCAGGAAGGAGGCAAAAAGATACTATAAGCATCAGCTTAGAAAACCACTAAAGGTTAAGACTTAGGCAGTAAATTTGAGTCTTTGTCTTTAATAAACACTAATAAATACTGATTGGCCAATGATAATTGTGGGGACAGTCCCATAGGCAGAGCCTTACACTAGTAAGTTTTAGGAGAAACTTATATAATGTATACTTAGAAGTTTCAGGTATTAAAATTTCCCTTATAATTATTGCAAACATAATTATGACAAGCCAAACGTCTTTGCTGGCTTCTAAAACCCAAATTTTTCTTTATGAATGATTCTTTAATTTAAACAACAAAATTCAATCAAAGTGTTTATAAAGTCCCTTTTTCTATCACCTTTCACCTTCAATCTATTGGAAAATCTTGCCAGCTCTAATCTCCCCAGATATCCTGAATCCAGTCATTTCTCTTTGCTAACCCTCATCAAAGCCACATCATCTATCTTGCCTGGACTGCTGTAACAGCCCTTTTCCTAACTTCTCTGTCTCTGCTTTCATCTCCCTATTTTTCATTCTCTAAGTAACAATAAGAGTGATTTTATTAAAGCAAAAATAAGATCATGCTCAAAATTCTCCAAGGGTTTCCAAAAGCAATTCACATGAAATCAAAACAACTATACCATGATTTGTAACATCTTACTTGAAATATCTCCTGCCCACTCTCTGACCTCATGATCTGTCATTCCACAGTTTTTTCACTCTGCTCCAGTGACTCTGGCTGGCTTTTGTCCTTTGACTATGCTTAGCTCATGTATCTCAGGGCCTTTGCACATGCTACTACTGCTTACTAGAATGCCCTATCTTCAGAGCATCACATGGCTATCTCCTGTACATTATTTACATAGCAGCTCAAATTAAAGCCTGCAAGCATCTTACTCTCTTCTTGATTTATTTCTTGATAGCATTTACCACTCTGAAATTATCTTGTCATGGCTGTTCGTTACTACATCCACGAGGAAGGGACTTTAATTTACTATTGTATTGTATTCCTCATGCCTAGAGCAATGAGTAGCTTTTAGGAGATGCTCAATATATAACTGCTGAATGGGTAAATAAATGAATGAATGAATAACCAATACAGGCCTATGATAGTGTTAGCAGTTGGTAATTCAGAAGTAAGTAAAAAGACACAATATCTCGCCTCAAATTTCAGGATCTACTTATTTTCTCCCCATGGAAGTGAAGTGTAAAGTGAAATGTGAGGAGCAGGGAGGAGTCAGCCAGGGGGAGAGTGTAGGAAAAAGTTTTCCAGGAACAATGGCAAAAACACTAAGGCCCAGAGTTAAGAGAAAGCTGAGCCTGCTGGAGCACTGTAAGAAGAGCAGCAATATGCACCTCTTGGGGACAGAGAAACAAGATTTGAGGTTAGAGGGTCGATCACCCAGGGCTGCGTAAGTCTTGTTAAGAGTGTGGACTTTATCATGAGGAAATGTACGGCTCTAGATGGGTTTTAATTTGGAAACTGGTATCATATTAGGGACAAAATCTTGGAACCTAAATTCAGCCAGTTGCACCTAAAGTACATTTTTAACTACATTTTAATAGAAATAAAAACTGTAACGTCAAGGGATGATGCTGTGGTTTAAGGCAGAGAGGCTTAGTGCTGAATGGGAGTGCCTAGGAATGTGCAGAATTGTACGGTCAAACTCACATTATGTCACTCCCTGAATGAATGATACGATCACGCAAGGCTAACTGGACACGTAAGTGGAGAGTCAAATGTGTATCTTTCCTTACATGTATTTTTTTCTTTGAAGTCTTCTCACAAAGCCCAGAAGCAAATTTTATTTTATTTTTTTTGCCAGTTAGACTATTTCGGTTATAAATTAGTCCCAATTTTTATATTTTGCCTTTATAGAAAGGGCTCAGTATTATTTTTCTTCTCTTGTCCGGGGGAATGTACTTCAGAAATGCTAACCTATATTTCAGAAAAGAAGGCATGGTTCTATCAAACCATTCATTCCTTCAGAATTTTCAGGAGTTACACCTTATTCTTGAGTATTTTTACTTTTAGATATTTTTACTTTGACTTCTCTTTGCATAAAACACGTATTTTTTCTGAAATGAATATTTTTAGAATATAAATATATGACGTTTGTCCATTCTTCCCTTTTTTTCAGAGATCTTGAATTTAAAAAAAAAATACTCAAGGAACTTATGGAACTCCTACTATGTACAAGGTCTGTGAGCATAAGCTTAAGCATATCAGGTACAGAGATCATGGTTATTTCAAAGTAAAATCAAAACTAAGATGTGAGAATCTGTAAAATAGATCTAGATAACTCACATTTTTTTGGGAAGTGTTTATAGTCATGTTGTCTATCTTTGCACTTTGCACAGTGCCTGGCACACAGTAATCACTGAATATTTACTGAATAGAATAGAGTGGGATAAAATCTTTGACTGTTAGACTTTACTCTTTGTAATTTACTTGTTTCTTTTTTAAGATTTTATTTATTTATTTGACAGAGAGAGAGAGCACAAGTAGGCAGAGCAGCAGGCAGAGGGAGAGGGAGAAGCAGGCTCCCTGATGAGCAGAGATCCTGGGATCATGACCTGAGCCAAAGTCAGAGGCTTAACCAACCGAGCCACACAGGAACCCCTGAAATCTATTTATTTAAATGTCTGTGAGATTTAACATCGAAACTGACTCCGTATTAATGATGCCCACATACAAGTTAGCAATGCGCACTACTTACAAAATGAATTTGTGTGCCCTTTTCCAATTGCAGTGGCATCCTATTCAGTTTGTTTTTCTCTAACCTATACTGTGATTCCCCAATGCCCAGCATTTGAAAAACAAGTCTGTTCGTGTTTGTATGTGAATGATTTATTCACATTTTGTTCCACCCACCGATTTTACTGACATTGAAATGTGGCATAATCTCAGGCATATTGTTATTAATATTAAAACCATGTAAAACTAGGGCAGAAGTCTGTTTTGCATTAATAAAAGTCCTTATCAATTCAAAATATTTTTACATTACCAAAATTAGCAATGCAAAAATGTAAATAAGGTTTTCCAAGGATTGAAGAACTTGAGTTCACTGGTATGCAGGTATTTCTGGGACTCCTGTAAAAGTTTTGTTGAATATACTGACCTAACACATTAATAAACTTTGAAGTGATCATTCTATTTCTGGTTTAGCAACTGTGAAGATTAATTAAATCACACTTGAAAATACAGAAAATATCTAATTTTTTTCTTCATTTACCTCCCTAAATAATTGAAAAAGAAACAGCCAACCTAAAGCTATATTTATAAAGATAATATCATGGGGTTATTAAAGAGAGAGTAACCAAAATAACTTTGATATTAATATTTGCAATTGCATTTCCCAAAAAGCCTTAGATAAATAATGAAATGTGGATTCTAGTACAACATTCACGGTGTGTGTGTACAATAAATTTATTTTACTATAAAAGGCACATAAACAGGAATGCAATTGGTGCTTATATTAATCAATCTACACTTTTGAAAAATCCTTATTTTGGATTTGTGCAAATAACTCTAGCTTAGATTCCCTTTCTAATTTGAGAGCAAACTATTGCACAATTAGAAATATTCCTGTGAGATTTTTTTTTTCTTATGTAGTTGCCCTTATACAAGGAGAAACTGAATAAAAAGATAAGCATTTATTATCAAGGAAATAGAAAGCCAGATTTATCACAGTTGTTAGGTTTTTTCTTGGTTCATTATCTGATCTTGTCTGAGTATTTAACTTGCTTGAGTATGCATTCAGTTTAGGCCACATGGCTAATGTCACTCTACTTGGTCTTCACTGTCTACTTCCCTGTCATTTCCCTCATTTACTGAAGACTCTACTACTTGTCCTTAGACTTTGTCTCCACCCAACTCCTGCTACCATCAAGGTGATTTCAGGGACTGTGGAATGACCCACTTGACAAGGTGGTTCTATGGACCATGATCTCCTTTTCTACCCCTGGGTCCTCCCGCTGCAATGGCTGCCAGAGTGCCCACAGCTTGGTGACTCTGCCACCAGGAATTCATGCTCTTCTTATCCATGCTTTCTCCACATCTCCACAGTTAATACTTCTAGTCACTCTCCACAGAAGAGCTAATTTGCAGAAAAGATAGCATCCCCCATACAGGACCTCTCCCAACTGCCCAGCCTTAATTATGAGCTCCCTTTCCCTCTCACTTCTGAATGAACAGAAGGAATCTAACCTGCTACTTCTACTTGGGTTCCCATCCCCTCTTATGTGTCCAGGAATCTTATTCTATATATTATTCCCCTCTCTCCTATACCATCCACTGGCTCTGCTACATTAGAACCTTTTTCTCAGCTTCTGACAATGCTAAAAAAGCTCTTATATCCATTTGACAGTCCTGATTTTCTCTGTACTTGAAACACCTGAAATGATATGCCTACACTTACTTTCTCCAGTTCTTCCTTTGCATTCTGCAAGTCCCTGAAAGTGGATTCTCTACGTTGTTCATTTAGACTATCAACAGATACTGGTTGAGACCTGTCTATGAACAAAGCACCATACCAGGTGCTGGAATACAACAATGCATGAGACACACGCCTTCCCAGTCAAGCAGAATCTTAGGGGAATCCCCTTTCAGAGATCACACACGTCATTTATATTTTCCTTAAGACTTACCATATTTTCCATTCTCCCTTTTTATATGATCATCACTTTCCTAAATAAAATTTCAAAGATGAATATATGTTTCCTAAGTCCATCTACTGAAAAAAAGTAATTTAAATATCTCTAGGCAATAGAAAGAAAAAAATAAAAGTTGAGCAGCTGTATCCCATACATACTACGGCTATGATTTCTAATATTAAACTGCACAACCAACTCTGATCTTCAAGAAGTTACATTAGAAATCATGGGGAAACTAAAATAAACATAATAGTAAATAAAACAACATAGTAATCATTCGTTGTGCTAATCGTGAGCATACTTCAGTTTACTTCTCCAAGGCACCATGACCAAATTACTACTTAGGTGAAATTTAATTTTAGTATATGTGCTGCCGAAGCGAGCACATACTTAGGTGAAATTTAAGAATTTGAAATAATCTTCCTTTTGAATTTTGTGACATATTTGTTTTAATTGTCAGCACTCCTTCTGGAAATCCTTACGTGACTATCATATACCTACAGGTCTGTCATTTCCTTGATATCAGAGATTCGGCAGCTCAGATGAAATCTGCCTGTACATTGGAATGGAAGGGCGGAAGCCCTGAGAAACCCTGAAATCTCTAGCTTCAAAGGCTCCTTGTTCATGTGGTGGTCTCGATTTGCTTTTATGTTTACTTAATTTCTATGGATATGCAGGATGTATAAGGCTAGAATGTCATTTCAACTTGCATCCATCTGCACAAATCAAGGGCAGTATAATCCTCACCATCCCACCATTATTCTGTTTCCCCAAACTTTTCTAGGTTATGTGTTTCCCACATGCAAGATCCTTCGGCTTCCATCGCTGCCTTTCTATTTGCCTTTCTTCCTGCCTCTGCACAGTAGCAATGAGACAACTAACCAGAAGGGTGCTGGCAGACACCGCATAACCGGCTAGCGATCAGTGATATGACTGTAAACCAGGATCTGTAGATAACTGTAGGTAACTGAGAGTTAGCTTTATATGAAATTTATCATCTATTTGCCGAGGACTGAGGGCACAGGTAGTGTGATCTAGTGTATGGAGAACTAATTGGGAGTCAAGAGACCCTGATTCCATTCTGAGTTCCATTAGAGCTGTGCTCAGTGACTCAGAGCAATTTTCCACATCACTCTATTTCAATTGTCCTTCCTGTAAATTGGATATACTACTTATCACCTACAACCCTCCACAGAATTTGAAGATCTAAATGAGTTATTGCCCATAGAGCAGTTTGTGTTCCTGAGGAAAAAGAACTACATACTTCATGAGAGAAATGCTTTAATTTAAACAAAATAAGTCTGATAGCATCAAGTCCTCGCTCTGTAAGACAACAAAGTGTGAATTTTAGAAGCTCTAGATTTTTGGTTTTTTTTTTTTTTTTTTAGGTAATAGGTAATTAAAAGCACAGATGGGATGATAAAATTTATTTTCTACTCTAATTACATGTCAAGATGGTAGTAAAGATTAGTATCTTTAGAGCAACAAGGCTGGTGGCATCCCTGTGAAATTCTAAAATCTTGAAGGTGGTAAAGAAAGCCCCTCATAATAGAAATGCTATTCATGAGCTGGGAGTTTTAAGACCATTCTTCTAGAATACGCCAAAGAATAGCTCAAAGAGCTTCAAATAGGAAACAATGCAAATGTCTATCAAGAGGTGAGCAGAGAAACAAAATGGTATTTCCAAACAATGGAATAACACCCTTAAATAAAAAATACTAATTCATTTATTGACTGAGTGAGAGAATTCACTGGGTAAACTGGTGATGTTACATTCATCCAGAATCATTTTCATTGCTCTCAGCAAGCAGAGGACTAACTGAAGAACTCTTAAACCAGAAGAGAATACTGGCCTACATGAGGACACTAAAAGATTCCTACCCACCATCATTCACTGCCTCACCTTAACAAGTAGATAAGAAAATACAAAATCCAGCAGAGCCTCATCATAGTCTTATGTGCACGGAATTCACTAAAGTAATTCCAAAATGCATAGTAAATGTGTCCCAAGAGTAAGGAATTCTTCCCATTTTCTTGTTTGTTGCATTTTCATTCTTAGCACAGTGCTAAATAACAATAGCAACAGAAATAATAATAGGTATAACTGATGGTACATCTTTAGACTCCATGTCTTTATCCAAGATCTAGCTCAGATTCCTAGTGGTTTCCTCCACTAGGGTGGAAACCTAGTGGTTTCCTCCACTAGGATAGATCTTGGATAGATCCAAGATCTATCCTCAGATTCCTTGAAAACCTAGTGGTTTCTCAATTTTGTTGAGATTTCTTGCCAAAGCATCTGACATATTACTGTATTTCCCATTTATTTCTCTTTAATTCCATGTACTATATACCACCATTTAGCCTTTAAAAATAGATGTTGAAATGCTCAATCCAATAAATATAGGAGTTAAATTTTCAGCAAGACACTTAGGAAGAAACAATATAAATTCATTTAATAACTTTCATTAGCAGATTCTGTTAATTTTTCTTTGAAAACATCTCTCTCAACTATTCTGTAGTAGTCTTCAAGTCCTGGGTTCACTCCTGACAAAGGCAAAAACACCTCTTCAGTGGCCTTTCTGACTCCTACATTGACCATTTCCATGGATTCTTTACAAATAGGCCAGGGTAGTCCTTTAAAATTAGTATCAGTTTATGTCACTCCTCTGGTCAATGACTCTCAAGGACTTGGGTAATTTAGAATCAAATACGACCTTGACCTAACACAGTTGAGTCCCTGCCAACCCCATTTCTCTTTGCACAAACTCTTCAACCACTGGCATTCTTTCTCTTTTTCCAACTCAGTATACCCATTGTAGCCTCTGCACCTTTACAATATCTGTCCCCCCTGGAGTATCTCATGAATACTGCATCAAATGCACAAACTATGGGTTACTAGAAGAATTTTAACCAAGAAAAGCAAATCTGGCAAATTCTAGAGTTAGACCAAGTTTGAATCTATTCTACCTCTGATTGCAATGACATCTTTCTTGATGTTTATGACCTTCAGTTTCCTCATATGTAAAACTGGGATCATAAAACCTACCTCATAGGGACAACACATACCAGATGTTTCACAAAGCATCTATTACTAGTAGATACAAAACATCTACTACTAGTAAACCTACTAATACAAAGTAGGTTGTCAATAAATTATTGTTAATGTCATAAATCAAAACATAATTTATGCTCTTAGGACAACAAAACAAAAAGTGAAATTTCTATTTTTAAATAATGGTTTATATCCAGGACACTTAAATGATATTGGAGTTTTAACTCGAAGAGTCTGCTCCAGGAGAGTTCAACAGAAATACAATGTGAGCCATATAGTAATTTTAAATTTCCTCGTAGGACATTAAAAAATAAAAAGAGGTAAAATTAATTTTAATAATATATCTTACTTAATTCAATATATTATCATTTCAACATGTAACCAATATAGAAATTGTTAATGTGGTTTTTATTTATTTATTTATTTATTTAGTCTCTGAAATCTGATACATGTTTCATCTCAATTTGGATAGTAAATTTTAAGTCTTTAGAAAACATAAGTCTACTAAAAATAGTTAAGCTATGATTGATGGAAGAGTATTTTATCTGATTGTTTTTAAATTAAAATTTAAGATAATTAAGATCCACTAAAATGAAAAATCCCATCCCTCGGTCTCATTAGTCAAATTTCAAGTATTCAATAGCCACACAAGGCTAGTGACTGCTATCTTAGGCAGTAGAGACTTACTCCATAGAGTCTTACGTTTTTCAGTAGAAGTGTATTTTCTCTCCTTATCACACCACACAGTTAGGTCTCTACTACATACTATACGGTAAGTTCCAATCATTCTCTCCCATGGGACAGAGAGGAGATAGCAGATAAATTAGCTTAATCTATAGTGATCCTTCAAATTATGTTTAATGTATGTGTTAGCTGCTCAGTTCAAAATGCCTGTACTCTAAATATGGAGAGGAATGAAATGAGATGTCCCTGTCATTTTATTCGGATACATCACCTCCTGCCTCAGGCTTCTTCAGGCCCTTCACCCCAAATGAAGCCTCCAGTGAGCTTCATGAAGATGGGCCTGAGCAAATCTGAGTGGGCCTTCTGGGAACCCGAGACCTACCCCTGGAATAACAGAATAATCTTCTCCAAAGGGGACACTTTTATACATTTCAACTTCTCTTAAAATCTGAGTTCCAAAGGTGATTCTTGCAGCAATGAGTGAAATTTTCGCAATGTTTTAATAATGCATCTTTTTTTAAAGTAAGCATTGTACTAAGAACAGGAAGATGAAAGATCTCTCACATGTTAGAGAAATGAACCAAAAATATGTATGTGTAGGAGTAGCTGAAATAGTAACTGATAGGTTATTTACATTTGTTTATAAAAATTGTCCCCTCTCATTCCCATGGCCTGCCCACTATTCAAATGAGACCCTGAAGCTGAACCGCAGTTCCTCAGAGAAAGAGAGAATGCAAATGCAACCAAATTTTAATTTGTGACATAAAATAAGCCTCAAAACCCCTTAGCAAATAAATGCTTAGGTCTGAATCTCCAATATATCAAGAACAGGAAGGACTTAAGAGGAGGTGAGAACTCCTGTTGACCAAAGAACCTCTTTTCTGCTCAGAGATAAGGTTCTGCCAGCAGTGGCGTGGAAAGTCTATTCATTTCTCCCATCCTCATATGAAGTGGTAGATGCTATTTTCCCTTCTTCTGAATCTGAGCTAGTTTTATGTTTGCTTTGATCTCTTAAGATGGCTACAAGTTGCGTGTAAATAGCCTCGCAGCTTCAGCTTTTACTCCTCTGGACCCTGAGTGGCCATGAAAAACAGCTGAGCTCCTGGCTGGGGAATCTGTGTAAAGAGAGGTCTAGCCGGTCCTCCCAGCTGTTCCTAACTGAGGCACCAGATATGTGGGTAGATTTATCTTGGATCCACCAGCCTGGCTTGAGGCTCCATATGACCACAGTCACTTAAATGACCTCAGGGAAGGGGAGCAGAAAACACATCCAGCTTGCTTATTCATGGACAAATAAATGGGTTGTCTTAAGCCACTAATTTGAAACGGTTTGTTACACAGCAGTAGGTAACTGATCCAAGTGGGCAGTGAGCATAGGCCAGGCAAGAGGTTCAGTTAATCACAGAGGTTTCTGAGAAGGGATCTCATATCTTACCAGTCCTGTAGGAAAAGTCCAAGTGTGCGGTGGGAAGGAGAATTAAAGAAGTCCTGTGTAGATCTTCCTTTTGGAGAAGAGGTGTCTGATTGGGGATGAAACCTCTGATTTCTGGGTGAAGACTAAAACAATAAGTGCCCTAGGAAATACTCCAGAAACAGAGTAGTGAAATATCATTCTAACAGAAATAATGTGAGCTGTCTCCAGCAGTGGATGCAGTAAAGATAGGGTCAGTTAGCAAAGACTAGTCGCTTCAAGATACCATTCTGAATGTCAACAGAGGATGGTGGATGACCATAGACCAGATGTCCTTCTTCCCGAAGATGATGAGCCACAGTCCCAAGCCTCCACACTGGAATTTAGATGTCATCGGATGAGGAGTGGGGGTGGGTTGAGAACTTAGAACTGGTTGAGTTTGAACTTTGAATTAATAAAAAAAAAGCTGAATTTGTCAGTGTTATCCAATTGGATCAAACTGTCCATATCAAGGGGAACATGGACCTGGATTTTGAAGTTTAACATTTGTAAAAAATACTGTTGCAGTCTTGGCCACTTGAATCTGTGACTACAATATATATATTGTCTTTATCACTGGTTTATGAATTTTTTACCACTGCTCCTAGATTACGGGTTAGTCTATAATTTTTATAAGATCTGAAACATAACATCTTTTCATCCGTAGTAAACAAGGAGTAAATTTTGGCAGTAGAATATCACCAATATATTTTATTGGTAATTTTCAGCCTTCTGGAGTAATAGTCCTTAACTTCTATATGCTTTAATGGTTTTACATTATATTATAAAAAATAGAGGAAATTAGTGACTATTGTGGTCCATCCTGTTGTTCAGATGTGTTACCGTGTGCACCTCTGCGTATGTGTTTGCATGTTTATACTTTCCCACAAACACCAAAGTCTTATTTTGGTGTTGTCTGTCATCTGCCATCATTTAGATAAGTGTGAATGTTTTTATGAACTTCTCTAACTGACAAGTTTTATAACACCTTTTTTTTTGTAAGCCTCTATGATACTAGTAAAGTTTGAATCCTTGAATTCCTAATCATTATTTTAAAAATGTAAAGACAATTACCAAAAATGCTAACATCTAATTTACAAGTGCTTTTCTTATCCAAAAACTATTTATAAGACCAAATAATGCCATAAAGAAAGAAAACCCAATGAAGTGAAGCATTTCCTCAAACACCAATGATGGAATATGAAGTGATAATACAAATACAAACACATTGGTTCCTTCAAGAAAATTGTGTGTATCACCCTGGTGTCACTTCCTAGCTAATAATGCTTAATTTACATTTTCTATGAACTAGGAACACGGATTCTACTGAAACAGAATATAGGGGCCTACCCTGCAATTACCTTTCTTAACCTTTTACGTAACCTTTTATATCAATAAACCAACACTTCTCCTCACATTGTCAGCGTGAAGATTTGTGCTGCTATTTAGTTCAGGAGACTGAATATGTGGAATATGAAATCAAGCTTTCTTATCTCCAAGTCATACATTTTATTTTTAGTATTTCTGAAGAGAGGAATTAGAATATTTTTATTTAAATCTTATCTACTGCTTTTAAAGATGACAACACCTATGAAATATGGCGATAGAAATGGAAAGACAATTACCAAAAATAGTTGCTTCTCTGTTCATCTTACCAAATAGATGCAATATTTGGACAGCTAATCAAAATGGTTGTTGTTGGTTTTTGCTTTTTTTTCCCCCTCCTGCTATATCTATCCAGTTCCTGGATGACCTATTAATTTTAATGGCTTGCTGGACTGCCATTTAATGGTTCAATGGATATAATACATTTGTGCTCTTCTTTGCATAATGAAGTGGCCAAGAAAGCAAGATACTTCTGAAGTTTATGGAGCTAGAATTTCCCCAAACAATTTAAATGTTTCAACTTCCCCTTATAATTAATATTAAAACTTATCTAACTTCTATCCTTAAACTTGCAAAATAACTGTAAAAGTGAGCTTCACTCTACTACAAAAATGTGTATCCAATTTTACATATTTTTAAAAAGTTATACTTAGCAAAATACTCTACAAATTTGCAATAAACTTATTTCTCCATGTTACATGTTTATTGAGTTCTGAACTGCTCTGGAATCATATAATTGCCAATAAACTTATCGACTGCAGAGTGGAAATATTCAGTAATAACAATTTTCAAAAGTATGGACCTGTCCTGAAATTTTTCTCATAAGCTTATTTTATTAGAATGTTGAACTATTTGGCAGCTCTGGTATTTTATCGATCTTAATTTTTTTTTCTACTAAATACATTTGCTGGGCTTTAAGTAGAAATTTATCAAGTTGTCTAGGGGACGTTTCGTTGTGGTTGTTGTTACTAGGAAAGGATCAGTGACTAATGAGCCAAACAAAAATTATCTCAATGGGGACAGAATAAGCCATATCAATTTCACTCTATAAAACAAGAGACAATGTTTTTGATGTTTTTGATGTTTTTGATACTATATATTCTTTCCAAATGAATCTAGTATTTTTCACACACACATACACACACACTCATTTTCATATTGCATCGAATAAGTTTTAAAACTCTAAACTAGTATTCCATATTTCCTATTGTAATCTGCAAGGTATATCTCAAAGTTTGGCACTTGCTCTAATTTTTCCTGTTGCTTTGTTTTCACTTAAATCTATTTTGAAGTCATATTCTCTGCATTTCACTTCTTATCCACAGGATTTCCTAACGTTCTTGTTTTATTCCATTTCAAGGTATCTTTTCTTTTCTTCCTTCACTGTATCCAAATTACTTTTCTACATATTAAAAGTTGTTAGTCCTTGTCTTCATTCTCCCATCTCTTACCAAACACCAGGTATAATCTTAACACATACTCTTTTTATGTAATGTTATTCCATGGTTTTGACCTTATTTTATTTCCTGAATTTGATCTTTACTTCCATCAACCAAATTACTGCCATTTCACTTAACACCATTCTAAAGGGCTGTGTTAAGAAAAAGCCACCCCTTTGACAAGTGAGATTGTGACAGAGATGTGGACTCCACAGAGCCACCCAGAAAAGTTCCCAGAGTGCCAAGCAAAAAAGGCATACGCATCTGCACAGGAGACTTTTGCTTCCAGTACTGACTGGAAGTTGATCCCCGCAGAGGCTAGAAAGACAAATCAGGCTCTCTTTAGACTGAACTGAATTTCATTATTCTCAAACAAACAATAGCAGTAACAAAAATTGGGCAAAATAACATTATCTAGCGGTGCCTGGGTGGCTCAGTTGGTTAAGTGTCCGCCTTCAGTTCAGGTTATGATCTCAGGGTCCTGGGATTGAGTCCCACATTGGGCTCCCTGCTTAGCAGGGAATGTGCTTCTTCCTCTGCCTCTGTCTGCTGCTCCCTCTGCTTGCGCTCTCTTGCACGTGAGCTCTCTCTGTGTCAAATAAGTAAATAAAATCATTAAAAAAGATAACATTATCTAAGATAAATCATTACTATTACTGCACAATGAATGATACTAAAATGGTGCAGAAACATAATTGCATTCCCCTCAACTATGAAACTTCATGGGGAAGCTACCTAATAGAGTTACTCTGCTTTGCATCATCTCTCCTGATATCCTGATATGCCTATTTCTACATCCAGATATGCTCCACAAATAAACTCAGAGTTTCCATTTTCTGCAATTTGTTTAATATAAGACATTGGGAAGAGGAATGAGATAATTATTCAGTGACCTCAAACTCTTTCTGTACCCTAAAGAGAGGAGAGCCAAGAGAATTCCCACGTATCCATGCCTGAGGTTTGCCCTGGAATGGCTGGAGAGGGACACTATTACCAGGTCTCCTCACTTCCACCTTGGCCTTAATATGGAAATGCTGGGGGAGGCCATTTCTACCTTTACTTCTCTTTCTTTCTCTTATCCACAGGAAAAGAAACCCATGTGGGTTGGGAGCCTGGCTTTGGGCCATGTTTCTCTATCTGGTGGAATCAAGGTGTTAAAGTGCAGGATTCTTGTATGTGGTGATATTCTGGATCTCATTCTTCTGTGGATGGAATGTGTGCAAGTGGGAGGCAGAGGGGCTGTTTCCAGTTTCCATGAAGCAATGCTCCCTACTGCCTGTCCCCACCATCCCACCCCCTGCCTGAAATACTTTCAGTTAGGGTGTCTGTCCTTCCCAGTGTCTCCACCTGTGGGTAAGCTGATGAGGCCAATATTAGCTGATACCTGGAGGACCTGCTCTAGTTTTCTGTGCAGTTTCACCAGAAAGATCTGTATTTGGGGGGTTACAAGTCTGGCCCACTAAGAAAGCTGATAGTCAAACTGTGGGAAGAGCCAAGATACCCTTCCATAGACAAATGGATAAAGAAGATGTGGTCCATATATATAACGGAATATTACTCAGCCATCAGAAAGGATGAATACCCAGCTTTTGCATCAACATGGATGGGACTGGAGGACATTATGCTAAGTGAAATAAGTCAAGCAGAGGAAGTTAATTATCATATGGTTTCACTTATTTGTGGACAATAAGGAATAGCATGGAGGACATTAGGAGAAGGAAGGGAAAAATGAAGAGGGGGAAATCAGCGGGGGAGACGAACCATGAAAGACTATGGACTCCGGGAACAAACTGAGGGTTTTAGAGGGGAGGAAAGTGGGGGGATGGGTTAGCCCAGTGACAGGTATTAAGAAGATGGGTATTATGATGGGCACAGATTGCATGGGGCACTGGGTGTTATACACAAACCATGAATCATGGAACACTACATCAAAAACTGATGATGTACTGTACGGTGACTAACATAACACAATAAGAAAAAAGAGAAAGAAAGCTGATAACTCAGTTTCTTGCTTGACAACAGTGTTTGGTCAGCTAGAGATTCTGTTACAACAGCAAGGACTACTGTCTGGAAAGGGATGGCACACACTTTATGCCCAACAACACTCAGTGGCTGTCTCTCACAGCCCAGAGACCTACCAGCAGTCAGAGCTGGCTTAAAGTCCAACTTGGAGACAAAGTAATTGGGAAAGTTGGACAATCTCACTAAGTCCTGGTGTCTTTTTTTTTAATTAGGATAATGCAACCTTGATGGTTATTTTAAAAATTAATTCAGGTAATGACCATAAAGTGCCTAAGGTAGAACTTGGTGTGCAATCTAATGGCCAAGCTTTGATAAAAGTAGCTAATTAGATATGAACTACATTTAGTCCACTTAACGCTTGAAGATTTTCTCCAACTACCTAAGTTCGTCTGTGGCCACATATGATTTTGTTGGGCCTGAAGAAACAATGACCAAGTATGACAAACACATCTTTTCTTAGAATTTTTTCCCCAAAATTATGAAATAAATTCATGCCCCACATATAATGGTCACCTATTAAATTGAAAATGGTTACATTTATAAATGAACAAAGACAAGGCAATCTAACAGGCTTTATATGTTAGAGATAATCAATATAAATTATTAATCTGAAAAATAAAACACTTTTGGGGCTCTGGAACACACATTTATAAAAATCGAGGCATTTCATCCTTCACAAGAATATTTGTAATATAAATGATTCACAGGAAGCTAGTATTATATATTGTTATGGTACCGAATTAGTAAATTAAAACCTATATAACTATTGAACAAACAAACATTTGGAGAAAGCATGAAATATTTTTAAAAGTCAGTATTCTATGGTAATAGATAGTCATTTACTCTGACATCCCACATTATCATTAAATAACAAGCATATGAGTTAAATTTACCCAGGCTAAAAACACTATGGCCTATGGGAGGGCTTTTGGAAAAATATTTGCTTAATTTATATAAAAGAGAAATCTTTTTGTATGCAACAGGATGCCATTAGTAGAGTTACTGTTTCTCCTTTCCCAAGATAAGACAGAAAAGCACATTGAACAGTATGTTTAAAATTATAGTTACTACTAGTCTCACTGCAGACACACAAGATATTAGAGGTAAGAATTACTGCAGATTTAATCTAGCTCAATGCCTTCATTATATAAATAAAGATGGTGGTTAAGTGACTTTCCCAAAGTGCTATTGCGGCACCAAAACACGTGCCAAATGGGGGGAGTATTGTCACGACAGACAGGCTTTTGCATTTTCCTCCTCCTAACTGGGGTAAGATCGTCCTTAAGAGGAACAAAGGTGAGAATGAGCAAATAAGATCCATTTATTCACATGTGCCCATCATTAAGTAAAGGTTTCTTTCTGAACATAAGCACGGGTTGTTGAAGATAAGATGAATCATTTCACATGGTAGGTTTAATAAAGACTGCAGAACTAAGCCGACAGTGACATACTCAATCAGAGGTCGTAAATGGCAGCCTGCATGGTGACTCCACCATAAGTGTAGTTTTATTTGATCAGCCCTGTGTTTGGTATATTTATCTCGGCAAACAAATAAATGTCGTATACCAGCTTTATTGAAAAATCACATGGGCCCTTCTACCATGCAGCCCAGGGTCCCATGCGGCAACATTCATCTAGAAGTAAACAGTGGTCATTGATTGCTTGTTCCATGAGACAAGAGCTCCTCTGTTTACTGCAGGATCTACCATTTCTGTTGTTTTCCACTCAGTTCAATTACGCTATCTGCCTTGCCTGGCCCGAGGAAAGGACTTGCGACCATCTGTAAAGATGATCCTATTAATTAATAGAAAATTTTACTATAAACAGTATGACCTTTCATGCACATCCCAAATCCTGAGAAGTGTAATCTGCTATCACGTACATGGGATGTATAATTTACTACCTCTTTCCTCTCTCTCCTGTATCGATTTGGAGTTTCCAAGTGTACTGTTTCACTTGATGCTCACAATAACATGCGAAGTGAATGAAATATGTTTTAAAAGTCACATTTTACAGATGAGAGAACTGAAACGCACCAAGTTTAAGTAACTCTCGTGAGGCAACTCGGTAAATGGCAGAGCTGGTGTTCGAACGCTGGTCTTCTAAGACCATCCAACAGGCTTTCAACTATATCATGTTGTCTTACTGTATGAGTCGTTGGAATTATACTGTATATCTTAATACACGAGATAAGCTTTGCTATTAACTTGTTCCTCAGAAGCTATATTAAGTCAGAAAGCAAGAGTTATCATATTATGAATTCATTCATTTATTTTTATTTTTATTATTCATATTTACCACTTAGTTTAAAAATTAGACCTAATTCAAATATCTAATGTAAAATAACAGTGAGGTGGTAGAACAATCAGAGACTAGCGTTCCTTGCTGGGAGAGATCAGTCATGTCCTTTATATCCTAGTGGTTTTTGCTTAACAATAACCTTGCCAGAAAGCCCAGGGATAATGACATTTACTGATCATCAATGGTGGGGCTTTATTAGGAGCTTTCCATTTAAAATTAAAAAATAATTTAAATTTTGAAACAATCCTATGAGTGGGTATTATTATAACTACTTTAAAGATGAGTAAACTTGGGGCGCCTGGGTGGCTCAGTGGGTTAAAGCCTCTGCCTTCAGCTCAGGTCATGATCTCAAAGTCCTGGGATCGAGCCCTGCATTGGGCTCCCTACTCAGTGGGGAGCCTGCTTCCCCCTCTCTCTCTCTGCCTGCTTTTCTGCCTACTTGTGATCTCTCTCTCTGTGTCAAATAAATAAATTAAAATCTTTAAAAAAAAATGAGTAAACTGAAATTTGAAGTGAATAATAAGTAAGTTACCTGATTTTATGCAACTTGAAATGTGAAAGTGGAGTCACTTTCTCCACACCATAACCCTGGGGTTTGGCCAAGTGACTTTCTTTGGTCCACAGAATAATAGCAAATTAGATGTCAGCAGAGGATGGGAAAATGCTTATGCAAGCAAGAGAAAGGGCCAGTGCACAGGCTCTATTCCATACACACATCTGGAACCCGGAGGCCTCCATGTGAATGAACCTAAGCTAATGTAGCAGAGATCATGTCGATGAGAACTGAGGCTCACTGGCCGATAGGCTGGTGACCACCAGTTCTGGGATGAGGCCATCCCAAATTGTTGAATGGATAAATAAACTATGGCAGTTGTACAAATCCATTTTATCCATGTTGATATACACAGCAAGCTGTGTGAATCTCAAATGCATTATGCTAAGTGAAAGAAGCCAAAACAAGAAGGCCATAAACTAGAGAGTCCATTTATATGTCATTCTGAAAAAGGCAAAGGAATAAAGACAGAGAACATATCAATAGTTTCCAGAGGTTAAGAGTAGGAGAGGGTTTGACTACAAAGGAATAGCACAGGGAATCTCGAGGGATAATGGAATTCTGTATGTTGATTGTGGTTGTAGTTTTATGACACTATGCATCTATCAAAATTCATAGAACTATACCAAAAACAAGTGAAATTTATGCATGCAAACTAAAACAAAAATTTAACAATATTCCTTCTCTATGTTAACTGTGAAATTATGTAGAATTAATGAGAGTTGAACTGAAATGAAGAAGGACCTGGGTTATTTGGATTCTGGCTCTGTTCTTTACTATCTGAGTGACTTAAATAAATACCGTAATGTCTCTGAGCCTCAGTTTATAATATGTAAAATGGAAATAATAATACCCACCTAACACTTCAATGTCCTCATCTGTGAAATGAGGCAAGTAATACTCTCCAGGATTATGGCTGAAATTTAAATGGGATAATGTCTGTAGAAAGCTTGGTACAAAGTGCTCAATAAAAGAAAAGATAATGGTATATAGATGCTCATGAAAATGATGATGATGAAAATGATAATCTACATTGGAGGGCATTATTTGAGGAAAATTTATGCATCTAAGAAACTGATAAGATTCTCAGGATTATGATTTTAAATTTATGGTGTGTCATGTATACCTCCTAGAAGATCATTGCATCCCATGGGGAATGAGACTGTCAACAAATGGAGGCTTCCAAGATGAATGAATTCAGTATGTGTGTGTGTGTGTGTGTGTGTGTGTGTGTGTGTGTGTGTGTTTTAGTTACCTCCTTTACACAAAACACGGTCAAACAGATGTTCTATGTAGTAATTGCACTTACAATATCTAAAAGAGCTCTTACAATAAACTACAATGATATGTTATAGATCTTTGATTTATCCTTGATGTAGGAGGTCCCACTAACCCTACTTGTTACCTCTGATTCAGTCATCCTTTGAAATCTGTAGGTTCTAAGCCCTAAAGCCTCATGATATTCTGGAATCTCTGTATCGACTACTGTGACTTTTTTTTTTTTAATTTTATTTATTTGACAGAGAGAAACACAGCAAGAGAGGGAACACAAGCAGGGAATGGTAGCGGGAGAAGCAGGCTTCCTGCTGAGCAGGGAGCCCAATGCGGGGCTCAATCCCAGGACTCTGGGATCATGACCTGAGCGGAAGGCAGACGCTTAACGACTGAGCCACCCAGGCGCCCCTACTGTGACTTTTTTAGTGAAAGCTATTTACATTATTTTAGTTTCCTTATCTATATCAAATCCTTAGAATTAAAAAAATCATCAAAAATCACTGAATCTTTGGATGATTCATGCTCAAAATACTAGACATGGTGCTAGCTCACATATGAATACAGTGCAGTCCCAAAAGATAGAGAGCAATCCTTCACTGTTGGGGGCAAAGAGGGGTCATAGGCTCCCTTGTCCTTCCAAACAAACAACTTCTTAGCTTAGGATTGACGGAGTTTACGAGAAGGAAGAACAGAGAAGGGTCAACCTGCACATGCAGCTGGGTAAAAATTCCATGTTCACATCTAGAAGAGAATTCATGAATATGTATATGTTGATATTAATATTAAACCAGATATCATCTACTAGAAAGAGCACTAAGTTAGGAGTCAAAAGAACTGGGCTCTAGACCTGGCTGAAGACCAAAATCTCCCCATCCCATCTATCGGAATCCTAGACCAGAGTATTTAATCCAACTATTTACATAATTGGCCATTTTGCCTACTTTGGGCCCAGCAAATCCCCACATTGCTAAACAAAACCTCATTTCCATGGCTTATCTAATTTGTAAAATTTTTTACCTCTTATTCTAAAGAAAGCACCATCCTAATGAAACAGCACTTTTTAACCCAAAGGATCAGATGACTCCTGGGGGTAGTGAAGGAAACAGTTAGAGGGCATCCTCATATCAAGTGGTTTCTTGCATGCTTGAAGCTTTAGGCAAAGAGTAAACTTTTAGCTTCAACTTGATTGGCAACATAATTTCTTGGTGAATGGGGAAGAAAACTGATTCTCGGTATTCTTAAAGGTCCTCCTATAAAGAAGTAGGTAAAAAAAATTTTTTTTAAGATATTGATTTATTAATTTATTTGTCAGAGAGAGAGAAAGAGAGAGAGAGAGGGAGGGGAAGCAGGCTCCCTGCTGAGCAGAGAGCCCGATGCAGGGCTCGATCCCAGGACCCTGGGATCATGACCTGAGCCGAAGGCATAGACTTTAACCCACTGAGCCACCCAGTCACCCCAAGAAGTAGGTAAAAATTTTGACTACAGAAAAAATTATCAATGCCACGGGGAAGAAAAAGCAAACTAATTAAAGTTCCAAACATTCAGAAGTAATAAAGGGTCTTGGATAAGTATGGAAATAGTACTTTATTCACCTTTATGACTCTAGAAAAAATAATATGGAATAAAGCAGAGTTAGTTTATGTTTTTAATTGCAAAACCAAGTAATTGATATTTTTAAAAACAGGGATACTTGAAAGTAGATCACAATGGGATTTTTTCAATAGGCCCCTAAGAAGTAAATTATAAAGTCCCCATCTGTGCCTCACAGGGGAAAAAAAAAAATCCATTACCACTTGCTCTTTATTGGCATTATAGTTCTTCAAAATGGCTTACAACCGAGCTTATATTTCACACATGAACGTTTGATTGAGCTCACCTATTGTGATCTACTTTAAGTGCCCACATTTTTAGTAGCAGCCATAGATTGTGAAAACCCAGGCTTTTATAATGTTTTAAAATAATTGAGGGAGCTTTTCCTTTGTTTTGCTCTCATTTTATCTCACTTGAATGTTAAACAGAAATTACTCAAGTTTGGAAACTCAGGGGTTGAAAATGGAAGCTTGCTTATCTCACAGATTTTAGACCACCTCTCTTATCTGTTTCTCTTGACAAGGCTTCCCTGAGACCAGCACGGGGCTACTCAGCCCTGCTCTCTGTCCCCACCCTCAAGACCCTGACACAGGCACATGCTCAGCAAGGGCCTAGGGTGCTGATGACCCATGCTGACAGCTGGGGCATCCACCCACTGGATTGTCTTGATACACCAGAAGATGTTGATATCCCTGGAATGCTCTAGGCCCTACTTCCATTGTTATCTCATAGGAGAAAGAGATGGAAAGCTCATATGAAAGTGGTAGCCAGGAGGAATAGAAACAACTAGACTTAGGGCAAAAGAGAAAGTCTAGAAGCACGTGGTAGTCCAGGTTATCCCACTGAGGCATGAGAGTGAGTGCCTTTACCCTTTGAAAATGCAAAGTACTTTTAAATGTATTCATTTAAAAATCCTCTCATGACATCCTAGCTCCTATCAAAGGCTATGTTGTCTATTTTTCATTTCTCAGGCAGAAGCCTATGTAAACCATTTCAAATAAAAACATTTTATTATGTCTTTAAATCATATTAATGTACTAGTCGCCAAATTCCTTTACCAATCCATCTTACTACTTAACAACCTTAGCTTTCAGGAAAATTTTTCCTAAATACAGATAATTCCCTCAGACAGTAAGATAGAATGGCAGGGAGGTCTACACAGATTCAAGTCCCAGCTCTACTCTGATGAGTCTGCCTGAGTCTCATTACCCTCATCTGTACAGTGAAAACACCAGCTTGAGGAGATAACCTATGTTAAGAGTTCCTAGTGGAGAATCTGGGCCAAAGGAAATATAGGTCATATATACCCATGTTACAGAATTTACCACTTGATCTTTTCTAATCTGTAAAGGCAATAATAGAGAAAGCACATTAACACCCTTCATGGACTTGAAAATAGGTGCCATTTTCAGCCTTCTCTTTTCTGATCCCTTAAATGTACAGAGTCTATCAAAAATTATCACTACAATGTGCTTAACAATCAAACAAAATTTTAAAAGAAATTGCTCTTATACCAAAAATGGTTCTAAGAAATGAAGCATTTAAAAGAAAAATTAGTCTGCAATAATTTTTAAATGCTTAAATAAGGGAATTGGGGAGGTTTATTTTGAAGGAAGAATAAAGAGAAAAATGTGTTCATATGTATAAAATTATGTATTTGTATATGGGGCGTTTGAGAGACAGAGAGACAGAAGAATTTTTTAAAAAGAAGAGCTTACATGTTCTCAGCAATCAACATTTTTTAATAGAAGAAATGAAAATTCAGTCCTAATTAAATGCTAATTAGATAGTAAAATGTGTTTTTATTCTATTGTTAATTTTCCATTACATTAACCTCCTCATCAAAACTTATGCTTATATACTAAAGTTTTCTAATGATACAACTTCATGAAAAAAGTTTAGAATGCTTAATTTGCATAAAACATAGGTCTTCCTACTGGGTCATTTCACACTCTACAGAGAAAAAATATATATACATAAAGTAATTAAGCATAGAAGTAGCTATTGTGACTCAAGCAAGTTATCTTCCACAGACCCCATTCTAGATAAGACAGTAAGATTAAATGTAAATTCACCACCATCTAGAGAAAAAAATGTTTTATATCATTTATTTAAATCATCCAGAGCCACATCCAAGATGTATTTTTACATAAAGAATGGGGCCTGAATATATTTCAGCCTTTGAAAGCACCCCTTCTCTTTTCAGATCCAATGCCTGACTTCCTCGTCAGCTTCTGAAGAACAGAGAATCTTAGTCACCTTCTAATTCCCAATATCTCGCGGGAGCTTAGCACGCGCTTGGCATGAAATAAATGTGCTGAGAACCAAACAGGTCCCACAAGTTCATTCACTGTTTTCCAGTATAACTTGGGCATTTTCCTGTTGATATTTATGCTCCCATGAATTTTTTTTTTTAACCAGAAAAGGCCATCATTCTTTTTCCTTTCTCTCTGCCCATTATAATTCAATCTGTTATGAAGGATAAACTCAAGCATCACCTCCCTCTTGAAGGTGTCCATCCGAATTGCTTCTGACTCTCCACTGGCTGCACTCACTCTTCCTTCAGGAAGTAACTGTCACAACCAGGTCTGGACTCGCAGCACCACATGGCAGTGGAGGGGATGGCAGGACCCTTCCAATAAGGCTGCAGGTTGGACGTCTGAGTCCAGAAGCAAGACTTAGAGGCAGTTATCACAGCTTTACGTGTGAAGACATGAGTCTGAACCTAGACTGTCCACAGGGAAAATGTCATAGGACCATCACAGATGGGCCAAGATGCAGAGCGTCTCAGACAATGGCAGGCCTCTGAAGAGAGGAATGTACCACTTGGAAGTCTCTATTTAGAAAACCTGAGGAAATTAAAATGGAGGAAATTACAGTTCCCTGGGGATGCTAGTGAACTAGAGATGGCAACAAGGTGTGAACTGACGAAGGCACAATTTGGGCCTAAACCTTCAGAGTCACCATGAAGAGGATACATTCAGGGCGAAGGTAATAAAAGAGGCTAAAAAGTTTAGGACATCAGGGAAGGCCTTTCTGCAGAGATGAATATTTTCTGAATTCC
>CM053606.1:104115317-104141413 GCA_028646535.1 Procyon lotor | reverse complement strand
CACCTAATCTAGGTAGGGCCCAAGACCAAGTAAGAACATCATGCATGGAGTTAAGCAAACACAAGGTCACAGAAAGAATCGGCTAAATTTGCTACAGACAAAAATGACACAAAACAGCAGCAACCACATACACGGACTAGAGTTTTCTCCAAAACAAATCCTGAGAAATTGTTGTCATCCAATAGATTTTTTTTTTTTCTATTTGGAGTTTTAAGAGTGCATGTGAGTTACCCATCTTAACTTTGTCAATGACTCTGTCTGGAACTGCTTGGCCTTTATCCCAAGTAGCCTCTCCGCCGTAGGATGTGTTCTGAATATACTTTGTTTATGAAATCCCAGTCCCTCGAATCAGTAAATTAGGTGGGTAGGATTTATACTTGACAGTTCTAATTATAGCAGGATTGTGCTCTTATGAATCAATAACTAGCTGAAGTTCATTGCCTGAATAAATGACTCGTGGGCTTACATCTACTGAATAGCCTGGACAACCAGCTCCCACTCTCTAATCTGAGCTCTCACCATGGAACACCCCCTGGAATCACTGTCATGGCATGGGGTTCACTTCACTCATTGCCAGGGCATGCCAGCTATGGGTTTCAAACGTGATTTCAAAGGAAAAGTCCGCAGTGCTTGTTCAATGTTAACACATAGCCTTTGTGCTGTACTTCGCAGTGTTTATAGACCTGACATAATTGATCTTCATAGTGTGTGAGGAACAGAGGCCTCATCATATTGCTCTCATTTTATAGGTGACAGATTCAAATATCTAAGCTGAAAAATACTGGCTGAAGATCAAGCAGCTGGTGGGCGAAAAAGCCTGCTTGGTTAATTCAAAATGTACAAGACTGACTGATTTCAGCGTTGGGAATCATCAGTTTGTTTCAAATAATGTATCTCAATTAAAGGAGTAGGGATTATTTTATTTGGGGTAGGGGAGAACAGAGCATTTACACATAGGAAATACTCAAAGGATTAACAAACCCACAAATAAAGGAAACAAACATCATATAGGGATGCCTGGGTGGCTCAGTCAGTTAAGCATCTCCCTTTGGCTCAGGTCATGGTCCCAAGCTGCTGGGTTCGAGTCCCGCATCAGACTACTTGCTCAGCAAGGAGTCTGCTTCTCCCTTTGCTCCTCTCCCTGCTTGTGCTCTCTCTCTCTCTCTGTCTCTGACAAATAAATAAATAAAATCTAAAAACAAAACAAAACATCGTGTAAATGTTGTCCCAAGACTGAGTAGCCCTCTCTTTGTACACGTGGATTTGAGCTGTGATTATTTTTTCCTGGAGTTCGAGTTTTCAAAAGGTCCGCTTCACTCAAATAAATGGGACAGGGAGATGCTGTATCATTGCCATCCACACCATGACACACCGGCTGTCACACTAATATGCTGTAACATTGCCGACTAGAGTTAGGTTAAAACTTCGAATTTTAACAACACATTTTCTTGAGGTTTCACTGACTGGGGCTGTGCCAGATGCTTTTCAACGATCCAAACCCACTCCCCACCCTTGCCTCTAGGACTGCATCATTTGTCAGGACTTCCTTTGCTAGTGGAAACTGGGAAGCTATAAAGTCAAACCATTGCATCGATGTGCAGTTTGCCACTAAGAAACCCTCATTTCATGGATCAAACTCATAGCTTGAAAATCAGCAGCAACCTGCCTAGGCAGAAAACACTCATTTTGCTAAAGCTGCCAAACAATCCTTCTTGGCCTGGACTCCTGAATTCTCAGGCACCTGAGGGATTGCCTAGCTCCCGGAGAAACCAAGGCATAATTTTAACAATTTAGGCTTACCTGAGTTAGACTGTGATTGTCATTACTAGTGAATTAAGACTCAGACTCTAGAAATCTGTGGTCTAGTAATGGAAATATTCTATGGAATTTTTAGTGATTAGCACTAGCCAAAGTGGTTTTCTTCTAAAGAAGGCCACTGATACTATTGTCATTGTGAGGGTGTACTGTATTGTAAACTGGGTGGTTTTCTGAGGTCAAGAAGTATAATTTCTACGGAGGACACAGGGAGTCAAGTCTACAACTTATTGAAGTTACAATGAACACCTTTGTGATAAGAAAGTGCCTTTGTCGATGGACTGCTGCAATTAATGACCACTCATTTCCTCAGTGCAATAAAGTGTAACCTACATCTTCATTTAAGTAAGTTTTTTGATTTGCTTTGCTTGCCTTGTAACTTTACATCAAATGATCCATTATTTCCGCTGGAAAGGTTCTTCCTGGGAACTAAACTGAAAGTCTGAAATAAATTATCCAAAAGTCTTGGTTTAGAAGGGTTCTACATTTCCAAACTGGCAGAATGCAATAAGATATGAGAGCAAAACAGATTATAATCTCTGCACTCTCAATGAGAATAAAGGGTCCAAAAAATATTGCTAAGTAGATGAAATTTCTGATAGTTACTCTAAGAACTCCAGTAACTCTAATGAAATCATATTGATTATTAAAATAAAGACAGGAGAATTTCAACATAGAAATCTTCTTTTATTTATTTATCTATTTTTAATTATGTTATGTTAGTCATCATACAGTACTTCATTAGCTTTTGATGTAGTGTTCCATGATTCATTGTTTGCATATAACACCAAGTGCTCCACGCAATATCTGCCCTCAATACCCTTCACTGGGCTAACCCATCCACCCACCCCCTCCATTCTAAAACAAACTCAGTTTGTTTCCCAGAGACCATAAAACTAACTCTTGCCAGAATTTTCTAATCTGTATTTTATCTACTTAATGATAGAACATTCAACCTAAGACTTTCTTTTATTTTTTAAATCTTTTTTAAGGTTTTATTTATTTATTTGGCAGAGAGAAAGAAATCACAAGTAGGCAGAGAGGCAGGCAGAGGGAGAAGGGGGAAGCAGGATCCCTGCTAGAGAGAGCCAGTAGAGAGCCCAGATGCAGGGCCTTTTCCCAGGACCCTGAGACCATGACCCCAGCCGGAGGCAGAGGATCAGCCCACTGAGCCACTTAGGCTCCCTCAAATAAGAGTTTCTTATTTTTCAAAATTCATCTACAATTCTATAGCCTTTTAGAGTAACCTCTATTTATTTGGACCAAAAAGGGATAATATTTGAGAAAAAACACAGCACCTCACACAATCGGCATTTAATATTACAAATAGCTCCATACTGACTTTCTTTCTCATGATGTTTTAGAATAACCCAGGGTTACTTTCTTTTCTTTTTTTTTTTAATATTTTATTTATATGACAGAGAGAAACACAGTGAGAGAGGGAACTCAAGCAGAGGGAATGGTAGCAGGAGAAGCAGGCTTCCTGCTAAGCAGGAAGCCTGATGCAGGGCTCAATCCCAGGACCCAGGGATCATGACCTGAGCCTAAGGCAGACAGACACTTAAACGACTAAGTCACCCAGGCACCCCACCAGGGTTACTTTCTTAAGCTAATTTTCTAGAAGTAGAATTTTTGAGTCAAAGGAAATGTATGAATTCTACAACTTAAAAAAAATATTTTGCTAAATTGTTTTCCAGAATTCACTTGCCCAAACAGCAAGTATAAAAATGTTTATTTTCCTAATCAAAATCAATAATAGATTTTTTAAATTTTTTTAAAAATCCCTTCAGAAAGTGGGAAAGGGAATTGCTAGAAAGTATACTTTAAGATCAAAAGATGAAGGACAGGGGCGCCTTCGGCTCAGGTCATGATCCCAGGGTCCTGGGACTGAGCCCCATATCAGGCTCCCTGCTCTGTAGGAAACCCGCTTCTTCCTCTCCCACTCCCTCTGTTTCTTCCTCTCCCACTCCCTCTGTTTCTGTTCCCTCTTTCACTGTCTCTCTGTGTCAAATAAATAAATAAAATCTTTAAAAAAAAAGGTAAAGAACAATAAAAGGCAGAGATAGAACAAGAGGTCTTAGCTATCATTTTATCCTTCTGCATCAGAATTTTGGCTATTTCGACTTTTAGTTGTGAAGAAAGTGGAAGGAAGTCATCCAAGTAAAGTTAAAAATGCAAATGCAATGAAATGCTCTACCCCATTTTAGCTAGTCTTCAGGATTACTCAGTGGTCTTATTGGAAAGTCCAACAGGACTTTCAGGTCACAAATCACTAACAAAAATATTTGAGTACTTACTCAGAAACCCAAAATTCAGTTAAAGTTTACATGAAAGACACCTTTTCAAGTAATAGATGAATTATGCCTGCTTATTGAAAGATTTGTGAGAAAAAATATTATATGCACAAATATGGCAGGGGGAAAACAATATAATATATATTATTAAATTCTTTTGCTTACTTTCAGCATGTTTAGAAGCAGCACTGTGTTTTCAGATGCTGAGGGCAGCAACAGTGATTTCTTAGGTCTAATAGGTACCAACAGTCCACTAGCAGTAAATAAATAGCAACATCATATAGTATAGAACCATGACTTTTCTATATTTTAACCACATTAGTAAAAATTGTTTGGATCATCTGAAAAGCCTTATTTATTCTCAAATCAAACTACAACTAAACCACCATGGAACGGGGAGAGGCTTTGGAGACATATCCTAGGCAAAACAGCAGAGTGGGGAATGCAGCATTCACACTTTCTGAGACTTAGAGCCTTTCTTTTCATGCATTCCAACTTCCACCAGAATTTCCCAACTGGGTCACGTCAAAACTAAATCCTATCGATGCCCAGTCAACCATTCTTCTCAGAAGACTCATGCCAGTAAAGACTACTTTAGTTTTTAATACTAGATCATCTATTTCTTACAATTACTGATTAGATTCTGTAGATCTGTCCTTTCAGAGTTTAGATAAACTAAAGAAAAAGGAAATTTAAGTCTTAGAACATACTCAATATTATTAGGAATGACTTTTGAAATGATTGCGTACACACATGTACACACATGCGCACGTGTGTGTTCTTAGCTCAATATATATTTTTATACCCAAACTTCCCAATAACAGAGCCTGTTTGAACCTGTAACTGCCTCCTTAAAGAATCAGGCATTGGTAAATGGAAAGATGTTTGATTTTACCTTTATATCTAGTCAAACACCTGAGACTTATGTCTTTCACAGAAAGGAGATAGGACAAAAATTCCTTCAGCCTTCTCTTACTATTGAAAGTTTTTCATTGTGCCATAATGAAAGTAAACGCTAGCTATTGTTTTAAAAATAAATGTCTTCACGCAAATTGACTTTAATAAAATATTAACTATAGCTCCTACTTGACAGAGTGTTACCCAAGGTGATCTATCTCTGTCTTTATGTGTGTTCTGCTCTTTTGTAAATACTTCATAAAGTTGTGATTTTATTAGATTGTAATTGGTTGCCATCTTTGCAAAACAACCTGGAAACATTAAAAAAAAAAAAAGAATAAAAAACACTATTTCAGAATGAAGCCAGAATATAAATAAGCGTATAAAACTCAAATTATATCAAAACTATAAGAAAGTATACCCCTAGTTAAATAACACCTATTGCTCCAGCTACTGAATTTTAACACAAAACGTGTGATGTGAATATTCACAAGCACAAAAATGTCTAAAGGTATTCATTCAGCTGACAGCTTTCTCCCTCAAGCAGAAAATTAGGTATTTGTTAGAAACATAAATGGGAAATATATTAGTACAACATTCAGAGAAAATAATGAACTCACCCTCTTAAAAAAAAAAAGAATATCACTAAGAGAAATCAAGTGCATCTACTTATGGTATTTTGTATCTTTTTAGAGCAATGATAGTAAAAATTAATGTCTTCTGTATATGACTAAATGTCATTTAAAGTACATATCTGTGTATAACCTAAAATACACTTTTTTTAAAGTTTTTTTTTAAATTTTATTTATTTATTTGACAGAGACAGAGAGATCACAAATAGGCAGAGAGGCAGGCAGAGAGAGAGGAGGAAGCAGGCTCCCCGCTGAGCAGAGAACCTGATGTGGGGCCTCGATCCCAGGACCCTGAGTTCATGACCTGAGTCGAAGGCAGAGGCTTTAATCCACTGAGCCATCCAAGCACCCCTAAAATACACTTTCCCCCTTTTTTTACGCACTTATACACAGAGAGGCAAAAGACTCACTTGTATATCTATGTATTCGTAAATTCCTTGCCATAATCTTCAGTTAATAGATATTGTTTTTTCTCAATCCCAGAAAATCTAATCAGAGTAAAAGCCATTTTATGTTGATTGATTAAACCAGGACTGTTATATTCTGACACATGTTTCTATCATTAAGTGTTAGAAAATAGGGAAAAAAGCAAAACAGAAAAGCAATGACATTCTGATAAGCCCTTATCAAAGAAGGGAAAGATAGCCAAGTGTACAAGAAATGAAAGAGAGGTAAACCACTGAAATAATTTACCAAAGTTATCAGGAGTACATTTTAAAAACTTCTTTAACATTTCCACTAGCACAAAGAAAGAAGAATAGGCTGAAATTAAAAACAACAGCATGCAATAAAATGGAGATATATGAAATAAGGAATGAATTCAAGTGTATTAAAATTACTACAAAATGCAAAACCAGAATTAAAATCTACATTGGAGGACAGAAATTTACATTTTAAAAAATACATTTAAAAAACCTGAAGCACATGGAAAGTTCTTCCAGAATTCAGAAGAAAAACTAAAGTTATTAAAACAAGAAAACCACTAGAAGTATGGAGAGCAGAAAATAGTTCTCTAACCCATGGGTTGTAGTTGTCCCTGAGGAAGAAGCAATAACTGAAACAGAAGTCATAATAAAAGAAAATGGAACTAAGTCTTTGATTTAAGAAATCTCCTTAAAGTTCTTACTATGCATATAATCACAAATTTCATTCCTGCCAAAAAAACCAGAAAGTGACATATATGTAGTGAGAAAGGACAAAGAAAGTAGTAGTAATAATAATAATAATAATAATAAAGACAAAAAGAAGAGAAGGGATGGGAGAACAGAAGAGAGATACAAAAGGAAAGAGAGAGAAAAAAGAAAACAGGCTATCCCCAAAATCACAACAACAGTGAAATATGTTGCCTGTGTTTGGCTCTCCTGGGACATTAAATTCAAAAGGACATAAGCATAATGGTGACGGAACTTTGTGAATAAGATGGCCTAGTGAACCAACCCCATTGTTACTGGTATTAAAGTAACAGAAGGGTTAAAACCAAGTTATGCTAAGGTTTAGGACATATCACATTTACGTACTCATGTTTATAAATGTTCATTAAGATTTACTACAGTCAGTCTTCAACAGAAACATATTTACAATTCAGGGCTCAGATGAGACTGGACTGGTGAATCCACCTTTACCGGGTTTCAATCTCAAAGCAAAAAATTCCATCGTGTTTTGTGCAGGGGGCTGCTGGACTTTGTACCATTCCTGTAGCTTTTCTTTTGAATCTGTCCCACTCCCAGTCACAGGAAATGAGTTTCTCAAACTGCATTCAAGCCCACAGTTCAAACAGAATGTTTTGCAATTTTAATGATTATTTCATACAATAGATGGTGTTCATTATTCCATTCTTGGTAATATTCCTTAAATAACAATACTGAATATGGAGCTAGAATCACTAACCAAAACATTCTTTTCTTCCTTTCATAAAAGCCATATTGTGGGGCGCCTGAGTGGCTCAGTGTGTTAAGCCTCTGCCTTCAGCTCAGGTCATGATCTCAGGGTCCTGGGAACGAGCCCCACATCGGGCTCTCTGCTCGGCAGGGAGCCTGCTTCCCCCCCTCTCTCTGCCTGCCTCTCTGGCTACTTGTGATCTCTCTCTGTCAAATAAATAAATAAAATCTTTAAAAAAAAAAAGCCATATTGTTACAGTAATCAACACTGTCACAGTACTTGAGGAACATTTTTTTTTTGGCACATCTGAAACCTATTGAATGGCATGTGTCATTTTTCTTTTATGGTGTAGACTGATAATTTATTCAGAAACAAATGTTTTCTAACTTATCTTCCATCTAGAACATGAATTAATTCCATTTAAAATCAATATATGATGTATAGTCATAACTACGAATAACAATATTCAAAAAGAAATGAGATAGTGAGGAAAAGGATTAAAATACAAAATGCAAATAGTAGTTACAATCTTTTTCTTCCTGAATTTTCTTTTTCCAATTTTTTAATGAGTGTACTTTCACTGAATATTGTTGAAAAACATATAAAGCAAACTTGCAAATGCCCAAGCTCACACTACTGATATAAATGCAAATCAAATCAATGAGATATCACTTCATACTCAAAAGATAAGCAAAAATTTAGGGTCAGAAAGCACTGAGATAGCAGAGCAATAGGCACTCTGGTATCCTGCAGGGAAGAATGCAAATTGCAACATTAGGACTTGGTAAAGCTGAAGATTTGTGCTTAGGCTATGCTTTATCCATTTCACTCCTATAAGCTTTGAGAAACTCTCATAGCATATGTATAGGAGATACATATACAGGCTCATTGTATATATACAAATATATACATTATATATATTTATGTATCTGTATCTGTGTGTGTATATATATTATATACAGACTTTCTCTCTCTATATATATATAGATAGATATAGATAGATAGATAGATAGGCTCATTGTGCCAGAGTTTATAATAATAAAAACTGGAAACAACACAAATGTCCATTCTTCTGCATAACATACTGTGAAGAAATGAAAATAAGTGAACTAGAGCTGCATGTGTCGATACAGGTAAGTCTCAAAAACACTAGGTTCAGCAGAAAAAGCAATAATAGTGTGATACTGCACATATTTAAATTTTATGTACTAATATTTAAATAAAGCTTAAATATGCAAAACAATACCATACTGTTTATAGGTCCATAAATATAAAGTATAAAAAGATTATTGGGAAAAATAAACACCAAATGTTGCAATGCAGAGGACAGGAGAGAATGGAATTGGCAAGAGATACACAGGTGTTTGGAGGTTTTTTGACATATATTTTTTTTCTGCAAGCTTGAAATATATCAAAATACTAATATTGCCCTATAAAAAAATCAAATCTTTTTAGTTTAAACAACCCTCTCAATCATAAAAAGAAGCAAAGTGGTTTGAAAACCAAGGTATCTAGATTCCAATTTTTAGATGCTGTCTCTTTTGATTCTTCAACCTCTGGTATCTTTTAAGAATTATAAATCAGTCCCCGTTGGAGCTGATCTTTTAAGAAGCCCTCTTTAAGCCCTACTGATTCATCCTGAAGAACAGCTTGGTCAATGCCTCTGCAAATAAAGATGTTTAACACATATATTTTAATTGATCAAAGCAAGAAAAGCTTAAGTGAATTCTGGAATTGAAATATCCCATTGGTAATAAAACACTTAGAGTGGGAAGAATAGAAGAGCAAAATTATCTGTAATGACTTTGAAATTCCATGGAGGAAAGAAACAACTGTATGAAAAATGTTGGTCTATCACATAAGCATCTACCCTTAAAAATAAATAAAATCTAAACTCCGGATTCCAGTCAATGTCTAAAATTACAAGGAGCTAGACATAGGCCAACAATTTTAGTAAAAAAAGAGCACTAGCTTTGCTAAATTCTTCATGATCACATTCTGTAGCTTCATGAATTTTCCAAGTTAGAGAAACTGGAGGATTTGGGGGGTGAAAAAAAGAGTTTTACAATTACCTTTAAGGCATTGCTATAAGTCTCAATTTGCTAATTGACTTTTGGTATGTTAATAGGTTTGAATCTATTAATATACACGTGAAGTAATGCCCTAATTTGTTTTAGTGCTTTCATTTAATAGAACTACAATGGAGCACGTACAGAAAACTATTCATGCACTCATTAACATGCCTAATAAACATTCCCTTTTCCTTATACCCCAATGGGTTTTAAAGAAAAGCCTATGTGAAAAATTTTAAAGTCACATAAACCTCTAGACAGAGAAGGAAAATCAAATGAGAAATATCCTCTGGGTAACTATTCCCTATTATTACATTACACTACATCATTCTACATAGGTTTTTTTCACTATTTCTAATCTGTATTGAAAAATAGAAAGGCGTTAAGAACTGATTAAACACTTTTCTCATTTCAGGCTAGCAGTCCATTTCTTCTGCTAGATAAAGAAACTACCTTATTGAGATAGTGGATTTACCAATAGAATTTATGATAAATGTTGGCTTGCTCAGGGGTTAGCTTGTGGGACAGACAAAATTATTTTCCTCTAATCCCCGGCATTTTGGTGTGATCACTCCAGGTAGAAATGATATCTCTTTCCTCTGATAATTTAAGACACTTGAAATTTACAGCTTTGTATTGTAATCTTTTTGAATAATATATTTTATCTATGCCAATAATAATCATTAAGATTTGAGTAGTGTTTTAGAGTATATAGTAACATGGCTGATGGCATGTTCATTCCATGGGGCAGTACTATGACCTCAGCCAACTCTTCAAGGAGAAGAACAAATACAAGGACAACATCAAGGTCCAGAAAGACTGAACGTTCATGGCTCCAGTCAGTCGGGGTAGCCACTCACTGAAGGGCTCAGGCAAGGTGAAATCTGAGCTGTGGATGACAAAGCTAGAGGATATTCCAGAAAAAGATCTCCAGTGATAAGACCCCAGCCATCATCATGATGATTCACTGCCAAGAGAATCAAAAGTCCCAGAAGATGCCCTAAGTGTGCACAGAGGAAGTCACAAGAGAAGAATAGGAACAGAATCACTAAGCATGAGCTACAGGGCACTTTAGTCTGTAGAACAGAGCTCAGTTATTACTGTTTCTTTCAGAGATTTACTGCCCTCTCTACATATTTTCACTTACACTCTTTCTTTCCTGTCCTCCCACATTATTCCTTTATCTCACTCTATCTTATGATGTCCTCAATTTATTTTTTGTACTTTATGATTTCTGTTCTGCAGTTTCTCCTATTTCATGGGTTGGTGTACCCAATTGGGAAACTGTCCCTGTGTGTGACTTACAGGGACAGCAGCTGCTGTTTCCTCACCAAGTGTTATCTGTGCTCATTTTTCCTGGTGCTAGAGTCCACTCACCTTGCTTCTGAAATTGATGCAAGAGACTAGAAATTACCTGGGTGTGAGCTGAGAGATCCATGTCCAGCTCTTTAAAAGCCAGAAATCATTGTGATCACTTGAGTTCTGATGAACAGTCTGAGCTTATCTTTCTGATTCCAGCACCCTGCTTCCGTTCTGTTTTCCAAATTCATTTCCTAAGGGTAATTGTGGGTTTTTTTTTAAGATTTTATTTATTTATTTGAGAGAGAGAGAGAGAGCACGAGTAGGAGGTGCAGAGGGAGAGGGAGAAGTAGACTCCCCACTGAACAGGGAGCCTGACCCGGGGCTCAATCCCAGGACCATGAGATCGTGACCTAAGCCAGAGGAAGATGCTTAACCAATGGAGCCACCCAGGCACCCCTATTTGAGAGTAATTCTAACAGCACACCTACTTACTTCGCTGTTGGTGCTCATTCATTCACTTACTCAATATTTATTGAAATTCTTTGCTGTATCAGATGCTACCTTTGGTGCTAGAGAGAATTTCAACCATCAAGAACTCTAGGTGATCCTTGAACAACACAGATTTGAGACACATGGGTCCACTTACATGTGGATTTTTTTACAGTACAGTACTATAAATGTATTTCTCTTATGGTTTTCTTAGTAACATTTCTTTTCTCTAGCTTACTTTATTATAAGAATACAGTAAGTGCATAATACATATAAAAATATGTGTAAGTCAACTGTTTATTTTTTGGTAAGGCTTCCTGTAAGCAGTAGTCTATTAGTAGTTAAGTTTTGGGGGAGTCAAAAAAATTTTTTTTAAAAAATTATTTGATAGACAGAGAGATCACAAGTAGGCAGAGAGGCAGGCAGGGGGGTGGGGAGAAGCAGGCTCCCTGCCAAGCAGAGAGCCTGATGCAGGGCTCTATCCCAGGACCTTGAGATCATGACCTGAGCCAAAGGCAAAGGCTTTAACCCACTGAGCCACCTAGGCGCCCTGGGGGAGTCAAAATTTAATGTGGATTTTAGACTGTGGTGGGGGGAGGGATTGGTACCCCTAATCGTTGTGCTGCTCAAGGGTCATCTGTATAGAGTCTAGGTGGGGGAAACAGACCTAATGAATAAGTTACAGTGCATTATGTAGTTGACCAAAGCAGATAGTACGGTCCATCTTGGAGGGCCTAGCAATGCCTCTTAGAGGAAGAGATGTGGAAGCTAAGACCTAAAGAAAGAAGGGGACTTAACAAGGGGAAAGGGGAGGAAGTGAGCAGTATGGGAAGAGGAAACCACATGTACAAAGTCTAGAGGCAGAAACAGGCACAAGATTGTTCATTATTGCAACCACTGTGAATGGCAGAGGAAATTTTATTTTTAAACACTTAATTCTTCACTGCTCACTTCACTTTACATCAATTAAAAATAAGTAAGTAGATACTTAGAGTAAGAATATGAATCACTAACCACATACTTGTATTAAGAATATGAGTCATTAAGTACATTTAACAAAATCATGGACCTGCAAGGATTTTCACTAATTCACTTGTCTCGACTCTCTAAAATATTTGAGTTATTAGTTATTCTCTGTTTGAAGCTACAGTGAGAAAGAAAATGGGCCACTGGAGGCTAGATAAATAACTTCTTAACTTCATTCATTCATTTATTCATTGCACAAATATTTAAGGAGCTCCTACTCTTGCCAAGCACTTCTTTCACGATGCTTACTATGCTAGTGGAGGGAAGAACAGACCAATAGTAAAAAAGTAAACAACCAAATAAATCATGTAGTACTTCAGATATGAACATTTAAGGCAGAAAAGAGCAAATGATCCACAAACTTAAGACCAAGTCCCATAAAAAAAATGCATTTACTAAAAATGCCATTGAAATCGAACCAAACACTAAACATCCTTTCTAATAAATGACATTAGTTATAATTTCCTTTACAATTTACTAAATAACCACAAGTCACAGATTTCACTTTCTAGAATCACATCAGTTTATTAAGGATAACAAACAATAATGTTATACTGCTGAGAAGAGGCTTCTTATGAGGGTTATGTGCTCTGGCTAAGAGGCCAGCTCCAGCCCTTGTTCTGCAATTTTCTAACTAGATGAATTTCAACAGGTTATCTAATCTTCTAAGAACCCCATCCCTTTTTTTTTTAATGATATGAAAGTATAAATTATAGGGGCACTTGGACGGCTCAATCGTTAAGTGTCTGCCTTCGGCTCAGGTCCTGATCCCAAGATCCTGGGATCCAGCCCCGCATCGGGCTTCCTGCTCAGCAGGAAGCCTGCTTCTCCCTCTCCCACTCCCCCTGCTTGTATTCCCTCTCTTTCTGTCTCTCTCTATATATATCAAATAAATAAACAAAATCTTAAAAAAAAGTATAAATTATAATAAAGTTAGTATAAACTTGTTGGGTTGGTTTGATGCTTCATATGAGTTAATTCACATTAAATGAGTTAATTAATGTTAAGCTCTTAGAACAGTGCCTGGCCCATTCTAAACATGTTAGCTACCTGCATTATAGTCCATTAGGAGAATAGTAAAGACTCTCTGTCCAGAACTATTATGAGGTTTATGAACTATGTGTTTCTGTCTTCCTATGCCCTCCATACCTATCATGAAAGAGTAATTCGCTGTTACCAAAGGATAAAAAGCTGGTTTACTTTCAAGCAACCCCACCTGATTATGTTCTGATTGAAATGATCTTTGATCTTAAGTAATCAGGGGGTTAAGCACAAGCTGCTTGGGAAGCTCCATTAGTAAGCAGTCCATCCGTGTGGAGAACCCACATGTAGACACACAGACGTTCCCACGATGAACCACAGCTATGTAGTGTGATAGTTACCCCCAACTCCATAATCCAGACAGACTCCTCTGCCTCCCCCTGGAAGCCCTCCCCTGGGGGCACTGGAACCTGTAAAGAGCTCCAGTCCAAGCTTGGTGAGTCTGCATTACACTCAGGTGAGTTTTCTCATGTGGCAGGCCCTGTAGTGACATGGGTCACTTGACATGTCACAGCTGAGGCTACTGGGCACTAAACAGCCTGACACGGGGCCTCTTCCTCCTTTGTCATTTATATTGTGAGAGCTCTGGACTCCAGCTCTGACCTCTCAAGCAGGAATTTTACCAACAAGTTTCATTTATGTTTCACACAGGGAAGCAGAGTGAAGGCACCCTTGGGTTCCCCGTGGCTTCCTGCAAGACAACAGGACAATGGCATCTTGAGAGAAAAGAGTGAAGTGCACGTGCGCCTACCCAAAATCACAGCGTATTACCCACCTCCGGAGTATTAGTGAGAGTTTATAAGTGGGAAAGATGCTAGCTGCCACTCTTCTGGTTTCTGAGAGAAGACTGGTTCTGGGTCTTGTCTCACCTTCATTATTCCCCTCAGTTGTGAAGTTGTGGAACAGTCAGTTGGGGTGACAGCAACTGGTGTTCTCAGTTGGGAGAGCATGGGGAATCTGGTCTCTGTCCCCCTCCCTTGGACCAAAGAGAGTCAGTCATCCTGGGTAAGTGTCTCTGTTCTGCAGACTTGAATCTCTCCTCTGATGCAATGGTCCATGGTCTAGCTTGGGGATCATGAAATGTTAATACATCCACTGAATTTACCAACAGATATAAGCTATAATCTCCAGTAGCTCTTTATTGGTTAAAAACAAAAAGTGATATTTTTATCTCCACCTGCCTGTGCCTAGGTTTCATTTCCAAACTAGATGAACAGAAAGGATATTATTTATTAATCGATTCAAATTCCATCACTTAGTTCTTTAAGAAAACTAATTATTAAATATAAGAATATTATCTAACATGCAGGGGAATTAGTAAAAAGTTTAAAAGCATAGCTAACAAAGTGGAATCTTTTTTTTTTTAAGATTCTTTTTATCTATTTGTTTGAAAGAAAGTCCGAGAGCGAGAGTAAGAGCAGGGGGGAGGGGCCGAGGGAGAGGGAGAAGCAGACTCCTTGGCCAAGTGCTTGCATAGGGCTCGATCCCAGGACCCTAGGATCATGGCCTTAGCCAAAGGCAGACGTTTAACCAACTGAGCCACCCAGGTGCCCCAAAAGGGGAATCTTTCCTAGCGCAAGATGTATTTGCACTATAGTTTTTGCTTGTCTTTGTTTGTTTTCTTCCCTATATAAATCAGTGAAATCTGTAAGCCTGATGTAAATAAGACAATAACAGGTAAGTTGCTCTTTTATATGTATTAACAACGTGAGAATAGAAATGGAATGAATTATTTACTCAACCGCTTGACCTTACAACTTAAAGCATGGCTCTTCAGCAACCCAAGCGCTGAAACCATCTTCTCCCTGCGAAGGACATTTTGTATGCACAGGTCTGGAGGTGCAACTGTGTGGAGGTGTGCTGGCTTCAGCAGTGCTCATCTCTCACAAATTACGTATTCCATGATTCACATCTAAAAGGAAATGTTTAATTTTTTGAACTAATGCATACAAAATGCAAATGTGAGCTCCTTTATGTCTACACTTCACATATAATAGAATAAAACTTCTTCTTTTGGCTTACATAGCATTTTGTACCTTATCAACCACCATTAAAATGCATTAAATGGCTCTAATAATGATGCACCATTGACCTGCCCAGTACTTCAGCATTCCTAATCATGTCTAATTTCTGTCTGAAAACGAAGAACAGCCTAATTATCATACTACTAACTTCAGGTCCTTTGAGTGTTAAAAAAAAAAAGTCAAAGAACTTTAATTAGCTTCAACTCTCAATCTTAAAAACTTATGCACTTCATGGTGAAGCCATCAGTTACCTAATCCCAGCCTTTCCTCCATATCTGTACCTGAGTTGCTAATGACACGGAGGCTTGAGTAGTTGATATACTACTGTGTGCTGGTTTTCTACCCATTATTTCCATAGTGTGAATCAGTCATCTATTCCAATAGGTTTGCTCTTAAAATATCAATCCAAAGAAGAAACCTAGTGTTCAATGAGTCCTTTGAAATATATGTGCTACCTACAAAGAACGGTTAGCCTAATGATGGTCTGTTTCAAAGAAAAAGACTAGGTGATATATTATCATCTAAGAACAATTATAAATACATAGTAGAAGTAAAATAATACAACTTATTTGCCCTTGAAGAAAGTAGACTATACCTCCATGTCTGAGGAAATCAAACTCTCTTTTTCTTGTAAACTCTACTGACAGTGCCGAGAGTTTTGCGGTCAAGGGAAACAGGACAGGTGAGTTGAGACAGGAGGATGAAGAGAACAAGAGAGGCCCTGGCCTATGTTTAGTAGGAGTGTGGACTTTAGTTATAGGCTTGCATTGTCCTCTGTGCCTTTCTTAGAGCAATAACCGATGTTGGTTGCCAAACAAAAGAATCTGAACGTTGAATAATTTGAGAATATAACATGATTTGGGAAGAAAGAAATATCTTTACTCCAGGACTTTGAAGAGCCTTTAATATGCAAATGAACATTTGTCAACAATAAGAGTTTTGAATATACGCTACAGAATTTCTAATTTTCTTCTTCACTATAAAATGTTTTTTTCAGAAAGATTTCATTTATTTATTTGAAAGAGAGAAAGAGAGAATGAGAGTGCACAAGTGGAGAGGGTGGCAGACAGGGAGAAGCAGACTCCCCTCTGAGCAAGAAGCCCAAACAGGGACTCAATCCCAGAGATCATGACCTGAGCCAAAGACAGATGTTTAACCGACTGAGCCACCCACGCATCCCTAATTTTTTTTTTTTAAGAGAACATTTCTTTATAGAACTTGGTAATAAAAAAATGCACTTTAGGTATGTTTAGGCAAAAGGGAGACATTTAGAGATTTTAATCTTAGGACTGACATGGTTTGATTCACATTTAAGACAGGTGACTCTGATGGCTAGGAGGAAAAGAATGCCAGGTGATCATGACAGGCAAAAGAATGCCTGTCAAGACAAAATGAGAAAGGTCAGAACAAAGCCAAGAGCAGTTATGAAAAGAGAAGTAGAAAGACTAGCATATATCAGAGAGAAAAATTTTAGCAGGAGTTGGCCATTAGTTTCATAAGGGAGTAGATCCAAAGTGACTCCCAAATTTGAAGTTAAGTGGGTAGGTGAACATGGATAGGAGCAATCAAGACAAGAATGACAGAGAAGTGACATCATAAGCCAACACACAAACACATGGAAATTATGGTTTATAAAGTTCTTTCACATTATTTTACCCAATACTCCTAACAATGTTAAGACACAAGCAGTATACAGTTTTTCTTATTTTAATGATAAGAAACATAGTTCAGAATTGTAAAATACTCAGCTAAAATAAGCTAATACCACATGTAAAATAAGTGAGAATTCCCCTCCATCCCTCAAATCGACCCTCAGTAAAGTAGAATTTTTCCTACATTCAAGTTCCCAGAAAATCTCTCATGGTTCAGGGCACTTCATAACCAACTGTCTTTTGAAGAAAGTGCATTAGTCTAAAATGTCCTCAACCAATTCTATTTGAGTTGTTTCTGGAGCTCAGGTGAATGAATTGACAGAAGTCAGGGGAGGCAAGAAATATAACCTGGATGTAGGATTAATGTTCAGGGTTATGTCCTCATATTTGCCAATGTTGGAAGTTACTATACTCAAAAGTATCAAAATACTGTTTTGAGAAGGGGTAGATTGCTTTCTTCCATTTTAGAGACCATGACATACCTACAACATAGATGAAAAAAATTTACCTAATATATTCATGGTTTAAGATAAATCTTATAGTAACATCATAAAAAAAACAAAAACTATTGAATTTTAAAGGACTTACATGAATGTGGAAATGACAGTCCTAAAAAATTACATTAAGTAATCTGAAAGCGGCTCTAAGTGTGCAAAGAATGTGAATGACGTTATTTCAGCATATGTGAGAAAAAGCCTTTAACTAATATACCATATAATTGCATATGTGATTTGAAGTGTGTACAAGTAATTAAAATTTTAATTTAAGTATTATAAATAAGCCATAGACTTTCACCTGCATCGCTAAGAGTTAAATATTCAGACTGGCCAAAAATATGAGTTCTTCCTCAGAAAGTGGTAGAATCATCTTCTACGATGAGCTGTCTGCTTTTCAGACTTATTTGACATGTGGGTGCTGTCCCATTCTTTACTACCACCACTGTTTCCATTGACTCAAGAGATACCTGATCAAATCCTATCAAAACTGGGAAAAAATTGGGAAACCAACATTAACCTTCAAGCACAGTGGGCACTAAAGCAATGTGGACTCAGGAATTGACAATATCCAGGACCGACTCTCTAACTCTTGTCATGAAGATTTCCAAGTTTGCTTCTGAAATTGAGAGCAGGAAAGCTTCCAGAAAATGAAAAGCTATATTTTCTAAAATGCTGTTGTGACTTGGGTGCTTCTGGGGAAATAGTACGGTAGTGTGAAAAGAGGCCTAGGCTTGAAGACAGCTGTGCAGCCTTTCGTAGGTGGTTCACCTCTGTTGAGAGACAATTCTTCATGGATCGCTCAGATTTGTGCGTATCTTGGCAATGAGGCATCGGCTGCCCTTTATTCTGGGCTGCGTTTTCAAGGATGTTTGGAGAGCAAATAGCCTTGGAAGATAAAGACAGTGTCTCCTTCTAGAGAAAAGGGCAGACATATTTACTCCTCAGGATAATAAAGATAAATCCTCTTGCGGAGGGAAGGGAAGACATGCTTTCTACCCTCTGGAAAAGATTCAGAGCCCTCAAGCTCAGGGCTCTTCTCTAGTGCAACCCATTATGAATGCACTATGGCCTTCTTTATGCTCCCCTGTGGGTTCTGGGTCTGAGGAATTGGGACCACAGATAATGACAGACTGGCTACTGTCATTCCTGTGTGTCATAAATGGTCTTTCACCTCTGACCCATGAGTCCTGGGTCTTCCACCAGCACCCATGGAACTGTGAACCAGTTAATTTGTTAATTTGCAAGTACACTCAAATCTCAGATCCTTTACACTTCATACAATTCTCTACATTTCCTCCTTTACTTATCTCAAAAGAAACCACCCTGGGCTAGATGATCTTTAGTTCTCTTTATAGCTCGATGAGTACATATAATTGATATTAGGAAGAGAAATGTCCTTGGCAAAAATGGTTCTTAGGTTTTGTGTTTTTATTGTTTAATAATTCTTAGAAGTGCTTTTCCAAAAGAATTCCATGTGTCTAATGCTTTGAGTTATACATGTTTCCTCCTTCCTAAAAAACTAAATACAAAACAAAACAAAATGATCTGAATGCTTTGCATTTACTTCTCAAAACAAAACCTGCTCTATTTAGTGAAAACCTCAGCTCTTAAACAGCTCTTACTGAGCTGTAATCAATCTCCTCTCAAATCCCTCATGCACACTCACTTCCTTAAGAAGCCACTCAATTATAGCTTTAGTTTTTAAGGTTCTCCCAGAACCTGAAAATGTCTATTAACATCATACCTTTGAAATCTTAAACCAGTTGGTCTATTTTACATTTAAATTTTGTCTTTGTGGCTATTTCAATTCCAGTGATATTGTCACTCTTCACTTTTGGTAAGAAGGATTCACTCATGTTTGATAAAAATTTCTCTATAAAAGTGGGAAATTTATTCAGTCATTAGAATGTATTTATTGAATTCCTACTATGTTCCAGGAACTATAAAAGGTATTATGATATAATAATTAATAAAACATAATTACTGCCTTCATAAAGTGTCTAATAAAATAGAGGAGTCTGTTATCTAGTGATAGATCTTATAGCCTTAATTTCCTTAGAAAACAGAAACCATACCATTCATGCTTTAAAAATTTTTTTGAATAATCACTGAATGAATGAACACATGAATACTGAATGAATGAATACAAGTATGCTAACTGAGGGGAATCCAGGCTAAGCATCAAATATATGCCAGGGGATTTGGCAGCCAGGGGATTTCTGAAACCATTTCAGATCATAGTACTAATGAAAAGTCATTTTTTGCAACCAACTGGAATTTAAATTCTAATTGCATTAAAATCCCTGGGCTAATACTTCTTACTAAGAATGCACATAGAAACTATTAAACTACACTTAAACTAACCCTGTCCAGGGTTGACTTTTTTTTCCCCTTGTGTAAAGAAGGCAGACAACCACATAAGGATCTATACAGCAAGGAGCATCTAACTGTTGTCACAGGTCTTATTTATACTGATGTCCAGGCCTCCCTGGTCCTGGGCTGCAACCTGAGGCTTTGTAGGTTTTGATCTTAAAGTCACAAACTACACTACATTCAGGGATTGGGTTGTTGATTTGATTTAATCGTTGATCAATTATTAAGAAAGCAGATGGACTCTTGTTCTTCTGACTGATAGAGATTGCCAAGCCATCAGTCTATCTGCATAGACTGAAAATGGGAAATTGGGGTCCCCGAAGCTAGAATAATTATGATGCAGTGGGCCCTTGTAAGGGGTTAAATCCTTGAGATTTTTTATCATTAACTCATTCACACCACAATCATTAATGTGCTGCCTAAACTATGGGAGCCATTGGCTAGGAGGGAAAGCAATGGGTACTGCCCCAAGGTGTCTTGGTGGTCCTGCAGAATCTACAGAGCAAGAGGGAGAATGTGGGCCCACCAGGAACTGGAATGGTAACATGCAGTGTCCTCGTGGTGGTTGGGAGTTCAGATAATGTTCAGACTATATGGGATAGTCATGTCAAGTGAGAAAATCAACCGCTTTCTATCTGATTCTTCAAGATCTAGATCAAATGTCAGTTACTTTCCAAGCTGGGGTAAGGCCATTTAAGAGGAGGATGTTCAGCTTACTTCTTTTCCTTCAAAGAATCCACCAGAGCCTCTGCCTGGCTCGTCCATTTTTTAGCCTCTTTGTCTGCACGTCTTTGTTATTTAATTCACTTACTCCATAACTTCTGGGGAGACAGAGAAGACATTGCCTCTCCCTGGGCATGTCTACATGTCTACATGTCTCCCTGGGCTCCCTACAAAGCACTTAAAGTTTAATAAATAGGTTGGAATCAGCATAAGTGAATAAAATGATATATGTGCTACGAGAGAAATGTATGTAGGATGCAGAAGGGAATTGCCATTTCTACCAGGGGTTGTTGGAAAGGCTTTAGAGATTTTGATCAGAGCACTGAGAGAAGTGGGTGCTCACTCTACAGGCAAGGAGATAAGAAACACATGCCAAAGCTCAGAAGCAAGGAGGCTCACAATAGAAGGATCTAGGCATCCAGTGTCATCCTTACCTCACTTCTCCAAACATCCCTGCTCTAATAAGAAGTCTGACTTGTTCCAGAAGCATGATTCTGTCTTCTAATATGTCCTCTCTCCAATTTTTGGCTGACTCTTTGGTCTCAATCCATCTCTCTGGTCTTTGAACAAACCACCAGCTTCATCCCTATTTTTCAACCATAACTTTTACTGACCCAACCCAGGAGGAAAATCTCGGTCTCCATCTTGGAACATGACTTCTGCAACCCTGTCTTCCATGGGTGTCCAGATCATCCATATAGTATCTCAAAATAAAAATATCATCACTTTTTGTTAAAGTGACCTCCTCCTAGAATCATAAATTCTGAAGAGTTGTAAGGAACTTTTCGTACATTAGCCGACCAGAAATTAACATTTAATGGGCATTTGGTAAACCACAAAATGGATTGTTCAGGGCAATTTTGTATTTATCATATTACTTGGTTGATCTAACATCTCTTCAATTTAGCAACTATATATTTTATAAATCAGATGCCTAAGGAGGGAGAAATTGTAATTTGTCCAAAGACACCCAGCTAGTAAGTGACTGGGCCATGATTGTGCCTCCAGCCTCTGCAGCTGTAAGACATTTCTCAAAAAACAAAACAAAACAAAACAAAAAAAACAACTTTATATCTGTATCTAAATCGGTCTCTATCTCTATAAATCCTGCCTCCCTTGATCACTGTCAGTGACAAAGAGCTCATTATTCTCTAAGGCAACATATTTTGATATTTTTATGATGATTAAAATATACATGACATATTCCATATTCATAGCTAAAAAGAAATGAGCTATCAAGCCATGAAAAGACATGAAGGAACCTAAAGTGCATATTGTTAAGTGAAAGAATGCAATTTGATAAGGCGACCGACTGTATGATTCCAACTATATGACAGAAAAAGGCAAAACTGTGAAGACAATGAAAAGATCAGTGGTTCCTATCATAGGGAGGAAGAGATGAATGGGCAGAGCACAGAGGACTTTTAGGGTATAAATATTCTAAATGACATTATAATAATGAATGTATGCCATTGTACATTTATCCAAACCCAAGAGTGAACCCTAAGGTAAACTACTGACCTTGGGGGATTACGATGTATCAACGTAGGTAGATTGATCTATAATAAAAAAAATGCGCCAAGACAATACGATAATGTGTGGGGACAGAGTTTATATGAAAAACCTCTATACCTTCCTCTCAATTTTGTTATAAATCTAAAACTGCTCCAAACACTAAAAAAATAAATAAAATATTTTTAAAAATCAAATACATAAAATGTATCACTTGAACCATTTTTAAGCACACAGTTCAATGGCATTAAGTATTTCACATTGCTGTGTAAATATTATCACTGTCTATCGCCAGAGCTTTTTCATCTTCCCAAATGGAAACTCTGGACCCATTAAATAATAACTTAACATTCTTAATAACTTAACATTCTCTTCTCTCCTGCCAGCCTGCGTCAAGCCCATTCTACTTTTGTCTCTATAAATTTGACTACTCTAGGTACCTCATGTTAGTCAAGTCATATAGTAATTTTGCTTTTGTGTCTCGTCTTTTCATTTAACAAAATGTTTTCAAGTTTCATCCTTGTTGTAGCATGTGTCAAGATTTCATTTTTTTATTAACATATAATTTATTATTTGCCCCAGGGTACGTGCCTGTGAATCATGAGACTTACACACTTCACAGCACTAACCATAGCACATACCCTCCCCAATATCCATAACCCAGCCACCATATCCCTACCCCCCCACCTCCCAGCCACCCTTAGTTCGTTTCTTGAGTTTAGAAGTCTCTTATGGCTTGTCTCCTTCCCCATCCCATCTTGTTTTATTTCTCTCCTTCACCCCCCGACCCCCTGCCCTGCCTCTCAAATTCTTCATATCAGAGAGATCGTGATTTAATTGTCTTTCTCTGACTGAGTTATTTCGCTTAGCATAATATCCTCCAGTTCCATCCATGTAATTGCAAATAGCAAGATTTCATTTCTCTTGATGGCTGGCTACATAGTATTGCATTGTATATATATATAAACACCACTTCTTCTTTATCCATTCATCTATCGATGGACTTCTAGGTTCTTTCCATAGTTTGGCTATTGTGGACATTGCTGCTATAAACATTCGGGTGCACGTGCCACTTCAGATCACTACATTTGTATCTTTAGGGTAAGTACCCAGTAGTGCAATTGCTGGGTCATAGGGTAGCTCTATTTTCAACTTTTTGAGGAACCTCCATACTGTTCTGGAGTATGGAGGGGGGATACAGCTTGCATTCCCACCGTGTAGGAGGGTTCCCCTTTCTCCACATCCTCACCAACATCTGTCACTTCCTGACTTGCTAATTTTACCCATTTTGACTGATGTGAGATGGTATCTCACTGTGGTTTTGATTTGTATTTCTCTGATGCCAACTGATGTTGGACACTTTTTCATATGTCTGTTGGCCATTTGGATGTCCTCTTTGCAGAAATGTCTGTTTATATCTTCCGCCCATTTCTTGATCGGATTATTTGTTCTCTGGGTGCTGAGTTCGAGAAGTTCTTTATAGATTTTGGATACTAGATCTTTCTTTGATATGTCATTTGATATTTCATTTGCGATATCTTCTCCCATTCTGTCAGTTGTCTTTGGTTTTGTTGACTGTTTCCTTTGCTGTGCAAAAGCTTTTGATCTTGATGAAATCCCAATAGCTTATTTTTGCCCTTACTTTCTTTGCCTTTGGAGATGTTTCTAGGAAGAAGTGGCTGCAGCCGAGGTCAAAGAGGTTGCTGCCTGTGTTCTTCTCCAGGATTTTGATGGAGTCCTCCCTCACATTGAGATCATTGATCCATTTTGAGTCTATTTTTGTGTGCGGTATAAGGAAATGGTCCAGTTTCATTCTTCTGCATGTGGTTGTCCAGTTTTCCCAACACCATTTGTTGAAGAGACTGTCTTTTTTCTATTGGATATTCTTTCCTGTCTTATCGAAGATTAGTTGAACATAGAGTTGGGGGTCCATTTCTGGGCTCTCTATTCTGTTCCATTGATCTATGTGTCTGTTTTTGTGCCAGTACCACACTGTCTTTTTTTTTTCCCTCTCTCAAAGATTTTATTAAAGGTCTTTACAACTTAAAATCCAGTCTCCAGATCCAGTAGTACCACACTGTCTTAATTATTATAGCTTTGTAATAGAGCTTGAAGTCTGGAATTGTGATGCCACCGACTCTGGATTTCTTTTCCAAAATTCCTCTGGCGATTCGTGGTCTTTTCTGGTTCCATATAAATTTTAGAATTATTTGTTCTATTTCTTTGAAATAAATTGATGGCATTTTGATAGGGATTGCATTAAATGTGGATTGCTTTAGGTAGAATAGACATTTTCACAATATTTGTTCTTCCAATTAATGAGCATGTAACATTTTTCCATTTCTTGGTGACTTCCTTAATTTCTTTCATGAGCACTTTGTAGTTGACTCTTTGCCTCATTGGTTAGGTTTATTCCTAGATATCTTATGGTTTTGGGTGCAACTGTCAATGGGATCGACTCCTTAATTTCTCTTTCTTCTGTTTCACTGTTGGTGTATAGAAATGCAACTGATTTCCGTGCATTAATTTCATATCCTGACACTTGACTGAATTCCTGGATGAGTTCTAGCAGTCTTGGAGTGGAGTCTTTTGGATTTTCCACATAAAGTATCATATCATCTGCAAAGAGTGAGAGTTTGACTTCTTCTTTGCCAATTTGGATGCCTTTGATTTCTTTTTGTTGTCTGATTGCTGAGGCTAGGACTTCTAACACTATGTTGAATAGCAATGGAGATAGTGGGCATCCCTGCCATCTTCCTGATCTCAGGGGAAATGCTGAGAGCTTTGCCCCATTGAGAATGATATTTGCTGTGGGGTTTCATAGATGGCCTTGATGATGTTGAGGAATGTACCCTCTATGCCTACTCTGTGAAGAGTTTTGATCAAGAAGGGATGCTGTACTTTGTCAAATGCTTTTTCAGCATCTATTGAGAGTATCATATGGTTCTTGTTCTTTCTTTTATTAATGTATATTAATAAAATGTCTTTTATTAATTGTATCACATTGATTGATTTGTGGATGTTGAATCAACCTTGCATCCTGGGAATAAACCCCACTTGATTGTGGTGAATAATCCTTTTAATGTACCGTTGGATCCTATTGGCTAGTATTTTGGTGAGAATTTTTACATTTTTTTTTACAGAATTTTACAAAATTTACAGAATTTTCTGTGTTCATCAAGGATATTGGTCTGTAATTCTCCTTTTGGATGGGGTCTTTGTTTGGTTTTGGGATCAAGGTGATGCTGGCCTCATAAAATGAGTTTGGAAGTTTCCCTTCCATTTCTATTTTTTGGAACAATTTCAGAAGAGTAGGTATTAATTCTTCTTTAAATCTTTGGTAGAATTCCCCTGGGAAGCCATCTGGCCCTGGGCTCTTTTTTATTGAGAGATTTTTGATGAGTGCTTCAATCTCCTTACTGGATATGGGTCGGTTCAGGTTTTCTATTCATTCCTGGTTCAGTTTTGGTAGTTTGTCTCTAGGAATGCATCCATTTCTTTCAGATTTTCTAATTTGCTGGTGTATAATTGCTCATAATATGTTCTTATAATTGTTGGTATTTCTTTGGTGTTGGTTGTGATTTCTCCTCTTTCATTCATGATTTTATTAATTTGGGTCCTTTCTCTTTTCTTTGTGATAAGTCTGGCCAAGGGTTTATCAATTTTATTAATTCTTTCAAAGAACCAGCTCCTAGTTTCATTGATTTGTTCTACTGTTCTTTTGGTTTCTATTTCATTGATTTCTGCTCTGATCTTTATTATTTCTCTTCTCCTGCTGGGTTTAGGCTTTCTTTGCTGTTCTTTCTCCAGCTCCTTTAGGTGTAGGCTTAGGTTATTATTTGAGATCTTTCTTATTTCTTGAGAAAGTC